>JASTWL010000141.1:0-420112 GCA_035220575.1 Temnothorax rugatulus
TAGATATATATGGGGCATCCCATGCGAAGTGATCCACCCTAAAAAAATTTGTTTTTTCTGATCGTACTGAAATTTGCACAATCTATTGCCCTATTGACCATAATTATCCACACCAATTTTTTTGACATTTGTCCAACGCGTTGTCTACTTACAGGGGTTTAAAGTTTCGGCGTTGAGGCCGTCATGTTAAACTTCACACATCGATAATTTGTCGTAAACATTACCGATTTAAAAGAATGACCAGTGATTTTTTAAGTATTTTTTACACACTTTCGAGATATATTATGCATTATTAATAAAAAAGGTTAATTAATTGATATTTTTCAACATTAATAATAAATTCAGATTTTTCTTAAAGATCGACATCTTCGATTTCAATTTAAAAAATACCAAAAAAAAGAAGAAATATTTGTCAACAAAAAAGTATAGGAAGTCCAAGATGGAGAAATCACTCCTTAGTAAGTTACAACTCATTTTGTGTGCGAACTCATGCTCCATGCCGCCGCGGCGCGGCGGGCACCGGTATAACGGGTGCCGAGAGCCGCGACGTTCCACGAAACTTGCGATTTTCCATCGCCTTTATTATAAGTCAGCCGCGCATGTGTATAAAAATATGATTTCTATTCAATTTTGCAGATTACGAAATTTACCCCAAAATAAAGACAAACAAAAGAAAAACGAGCATGCAAAAGACGGGGAAGTGCAAGGCTAAGCAAAATTAGACGTCTGACTTGTGAAACGGGTGCAAACATATTGTCTCGCAAATAATGTTAAATTTTACGTATGGAAAGTGTTATAATAGGGCTATAGGCGAAAGTTCACTAAAACTTAACGCGCCGGTAGCGGAACCTCCAGGGTGTGTGCGAAAGTCTGTTAAAAGCATTCACCATTAAAAAAAAATGTACGGTGAAAAAATTTGATAATAATACATACTTATAGTTTACGCATTTTCAAAACAAAATTGAATAGAAATCATATTTTTATACACATGCGCGGCTAACTTATAATAAAGGCGATGGAAAATCGCAAGTTTCGTGGAACGTCGCGGCTCTCGGCACCCGTTATGGCTCTCCCACACTGGACGCGATGCGCGATGCGCGATGAGCGATGCGCGATGAATCGGTGAAAATATATTTTCCCTCATTCACACTGCACGCGATTGACCGTGACGAGCGACGCGACGAGGGAAAAATCGAAATCATTAATATATAAGTAAAAGTTTATTAATACGAAGAGAAATAAAAGTACACGATAAGGAACATATACAAGATATAATTGTATACCGTAAGTACTTTAAATTAACCAAAATAAAATAATTAATCGAAAAACAATAATGTAACCTATAAATGTCACATTTATTATTGTATGTTATTGTATAGCACTCTATGCCAGATATCAATAACAGACGAAGACGACTTTTAATGCTGATGTCTTTATACGCGCAAAGAGAGCAGTTGGATATGGATTACGATCAGAGACGTCTTATTTTATTGATCGACTGGTACCTGAAACGTCAGGCACGACAAAGAGATAATCAAATAATAACTAATTACGACGATGGTGGGTTCGCCCCAATAAATCAACGCCGGGGTGACCAAGGAGATGGTGAACATCTAATTAATGAGATGCGAATTTTGGACGTGGAATCACATTTTAATTATTGCCGTATGACAGTCGACGTCTTCGATGAATTACTTGCAATTGTTGGACCTGCAATTGAAAGAATGCGAACTAATTTTCGAGAACCTATTTGTCCTCGCACGAGACTATATACAACATTAAGGTTAGTTTTTATAAAGATATACACATGTTAATAATTATTAAAAACTGATGCGATATGCTTCGGCTTCGTCTCTTCCTCGTATCTGCCGGGCTTGATAGACCAGATGAATTACCTGGCGAAGCTCTCTCCGACATACTTGTCAACGGAGAATTCCTCGTATCTGGTGGAATACGTAAAGCCAAGCTTAATAGACCAGATGAATTACCTGGCGAAGCTCTCTCCGATATACTTGTCGACGGAGAATTTGATATTGATTTGTTTATTTTAATTACTTGCAGATACTTAGCCACAGGAGATAATATGTCCTCAATTGCTTATGCGTTTCGCGTAGGGCATAGTACCGTTCCAGCAATTGTTACAGACACATGTGAGTGCTTTGTTATCTCCACCGACTTCATGCTCGCCACAAAGACCAGAAACCATTGCACCACCGTCAATATCAAATTTGATATCAAATTTGATATCATTTGATATCATTGATATCATTTATGATTAATTACTTGCAGATACTAGCACAGGAGATAATATGTTCCTGCAAATTTGCTTATGCGTTTCGCGTAGGGCATAGTACCGTTCCAGCAATTGTTACAGACACATGTGAGTGCTTTGTTATCTCCACCGACTTCATGCTCGCCACAAAGACCAGAAACCATGCACCACCGTCAATATCAATTTGATATCAAATTTGATATCATTTGATATCATTTGATATCATTTGATATACATAAATGATATCAAATTTGATATCAAATTTGATATTGACGGTGGTGCAATGGTTTCTGGTCTTTGTGGCGAGCATGAAGTCGGTGGAGATAACAAAGCACTCACATGTGTCTGTAACAATTGCTGGAACGGTACTATGCCCTACGCGAAACGCATAAGCAATTGAGGACATATTATCTCCTGTGGCTAAGTATCTGCAAGTAATTAAAATAAACAAATCAATATCAATTCTCCGTCGACAAGTATATCGGAGAGAGCTTCGCTAGGTAATTCATCTGGTCTATTAAGCTTGGCTTTACGTATTCCACCAGATACGAGGAATTCTCCGTTGACAAGTATGTCGGAGAGAGCTTCGCCAGGTAATTCATCTGGTCTATCAAGCCCGGCAGATACGAGGAAGAGACGAAGCCGAAGCATATCGCATCAGTTTTTAATAATTATTAACATGTGTATATCTTTATAAAAACTAACCTTAATGTTGTATATAGTCTCGTGCGAGGACAAATAGGTTCTCGAAAATTAGTTCGCATTCTTTCAATTGCAGGTCCAACAATTGCAAGTAATTCATCGAAGACGTCGACTGTCATACGGCAATAATTAAAATGTGATTCCACGTCCAAAATTCGCATCTCATTAATTAGATGTTCACCATCTCCTTGGTCACCCCGGCGTTGATTTATTGGGCGAACCCACCATCGTCGTAATTTAGTTATTATTTGATTATCTCTTTGTCGTGCCTGACGTTTCAGGTACCAGTCGATCAATAAAATAAGACGTCTCTGATCGTAATCCATATCCAACTGCTCTCTTTGCGCGTATAAAGACATCAGCATTAAAAGTCGTCTTCGTCTGTTATTGATATCTGGCATAGAGTGCTATACAATAACATACAATAATAAATGTGACATTTATAGGTTACATTATTGTTTTTCGATTAATTATTTTATTTTGTTAATTTAAAGTACTTACGGTATACAATTATATCTTGTATATGTTCCTTATCGTGTACTTTTATTTCTCTTCGTATTAATAAACTTTTACTTATATATTAATGATTTCGATTTTTCCCTCGTCGCGTCGCTCGTCACGGTCAATCGCGTGCAGTGTGAATGAGGGAAAATATATTTTCACCGATTCATCGCGCATCGCTCATCGCGCATCGCGCATCGCGTCCAGTGTGGGAGAGCCATAACGGGTGCCGAGAGCCGCGACGTTCCACGAAACTTGCGATTTTCCATCGCCTTTATTATAAGTTAGCCGCGCATGTGTATAAAAATATGATTTCTATTCAATTTTGTTTTGAAAATGCGTAAACTATAAGTATGTATTATTATCAAATTTTTTCACCGTACATTTTTTTTTAATGGTGAATGCTTTTAACGGACTTTCGCACCACCCTGGAGGTGTTCCGCTACCGGCGCGTTAAGTTTTTAGTGAACTTTCGCCTATAGCCCTATTATAACACTTTCCATACGTAAAATTTAACATTATTTGCGAGACAATATGTTTGCACCCGTTTCACAAGTCAGACGTCTAATTTTGCTTAGCCTTGCACTTCCCCGTCTTTTGCATGCTCGTTTTTCTTTTGTTTGTCTTTATTTTGGGGTAAATTTCGTAATCTGCAAAATTGAATAGAAATCATATTTTTATACACATGCGCGGCTGACTTATAATAAAGGCGATGGAAAATCGCAAGTTTCGTGGAACGTCGCGGCTCTCGGCACTCGTTATAACCGGTGCCCGCCGCGCCGCGGCGCGGCGCGGCGCGGCGCGGCGCGGCGCGGCGCGGCGGCATGGAGCATGAGTTTCGCACACAAAATGAGTTGTAACTTACTAAGGAGTGATTTCTCCATCTTGGACTTCCTATACTTTTTTGTTGACAAATATTTCTTCTTTTTTTTGGTATTTTTTAAATTGAAATCGAAGATGTCGATCTTTAAGAAAAATCTGAATTTATTATTAATGTTGAAAAATATCAATTAATTAACCTTTTTTATTAATAATGCATAATATATCTCGAAAGTGTGTAAAAAATACTTAAAAAATCACTGGTCATTCTTTTAAATCGGTAATGTTTACGACAAATTATCGATGTGTGAAGTTTAACATGACGGCCTCAACGCCGAAACTTTAAACCCCTGTAAGTAGACAACGCGTTGGACAAATGTCAAAAAAATTGGTGTGGATAATTATGGTCAATAGGGCAATAGATTGTGCAAATTTCAGTACGATCAGAAAAAAAATTTTTTTTTAGGGTGGATCACTTCGCATGGAATGCCCCATATAGTTTATTTTATATATGATACACATGCTGAAATTCTTGCGATATTTCCTAACTTGGCTTCTGGCAAAATTCTTACTGCATCTCTCGCATATATCGTACATTCCTAGATGCGGCACGTGAGCTCACTCGGAAAGCGCACGTGCTTATCGGTCACGGATCTGACATGAGCGTCGGACGTACCGTAGAACGCATTATTATCGTATCATTTACGTGGCTCGCCACCACCCACGCGATTTTCGACGTATCGGTTGCACAAGAAAAGATATAGATACGCTTTAAATCTTAGAACGATAACTGATAACGCCACATTATTCAATATATAGAGGCCGCTACTGCCACCGTCGCTGCCGACATGCCGTATTGGGCATGCCGCGTGAACGCGAATATTATATATGCAAGACGCATAAATCTTTCAACGAAGCAACAGCGGCAATGTAACTTACGTGCCTAGAGCCGACTGCACCAAGAAAATTCCGTGCATATTTTCTAGCGAGCCGTTGTACCAACAGTTTACAAACTCGGTAGTATTCGGTATAGATTGAATCGAAGAGATGTCGATATTTCGATACTTGGAACATCTATTTCATTGTAATGGTCCTGAAGATTTAACAGTATCGCGCCAAGTACTTTGGGAAATCGACTATTGGGAAATACGTGCGAGAGTCCCAATCTGAATGAGCTTAATGCTCGACACGATGCCGTAGAACGGCCGAGAGAAATCTGTGCGCAGGCCTGTATTAATTCTTAATGCTTAATCAGTGCACCTTATCGCGTGTGCCCTCACCTCCCGACATAGCACGACCGCTCATTCTGTCTCTCTTTCTCTCTCCCTCCATCATGGTGAGCTGGCAGGCATGCCTTGTAAATAGAGGAAACGCGTTTGCCGCCTATCTGGCATCAAAGAGGCCGACTCCGCGACGGTTTTATACTCGTATACTTAATTTATGAACAATATACATTCGCGTCGTCCCACCTAGATTCTGGGCACCTATCTCATCTCTCTCTCTCTTTGTCTTTCTTTTTCTACAGCTACCGCGGTTTTTCTCTCCGTGTCTCATTCTCTCCTTTATCAAACACCTTTAAATGGGAGAAGTCCATGATAAGCGGTTCCACGTTACCCTTATCAACCGTTGCACCAGTCGACGCTCTGTCACGAGAGCTATTATCTTCCCCGTCTCTCGCTTTCGCGCATTTCTCTTTACGCGTGTTCCCAATTTGATTGCCGTGCTCCGTAATTATGGAGCTTCTGCCGCGCTTTAGTCGCTTTCGCTGTCGTTATTGCGTTAGTTCATGTTGCGCCCTATATATATCGGCCGCAAACGGGCGCAGAAAGCGCCGGCTACGACATACTTATTGGACGTTCAAGTGCCACGTACGTGTCTCCTTTGTGACGATAACTCAGTTTTCATCGAATATTGGCGCGTTAACGGATTTTCGGTTTCCGTAGTTGTATAACAAACCACGATGTTGTTCGATAAAATTAGAACGAAGCAGTTAATTTTCTAATTGGAGAAAGACGATTAATAATACCCTTAAATTGTTCACATCGAGAAATAGCAGTGGCCATTGTAGTAATAAGATCGCGGTTAATACCTCGAATACCATACGCCGCCATAATACAGAGGAATTCTCGTCCAGTTGGAAATCTTATTCATCAAATGAATTAATTACTCACCGGCTTCTCCCGTTGGAACAAAAATCAACCGGAAATTAAACTTCCTGTGTGGATCAATTCCGACTGTAAATTAAGGGATACGTACTTATATTCCTAAGGATAATTGCCACCCTGTGTGAATCGAGAAGCGGAAAAGTATTCGCGCTCTTTCGCGCTAGCTGCATGCGGCGTGATTTTTTGTCACCAGCTACGCGCGATGTAACGAACGGCAATCGCGTTAAATCGTTACGCCGGCCACGCGTTTCCGCGAAAGGACGTCGGCGCTGATTAACGATTCGATCAACGACACCATTTGGCGCGCGTGTATTCGCTCCGTTCGCTCGTCGCTTCACCGAAATGTCCATGAATTTTTATCTACAGCGTTGGCAGATGCTATTCTCGTCTCCTCTGGCTTCCATGCTTGAATCGCAGTAAAATCAATTTCGCAGCGTTAATTAGCATCGGACGATATAACGTGCTCCGTTGCATCAGGTTTAATAGCTGATCGTATAATTTTTCGAGTACCGATAAACGGATTCCTACAGTAGCGAATCGCCTCGTTATAAAAATCCCTAGCGCGCTATCCTACGTCGTTGGCTTTTATCGAGACTAACTGGCGTTTTGGCGCGTTTTATTACATCGTGTAATGAATTCCTGCACCTCCTCTCTCTCTCTCTCTCTCCCCCCCTCTCTCTCTCTCTCTCTCTCTTTCTCTTTCTTTCTCTCGTCATGTTGTGCCTCGCGTTTCGAAGGGACGCCCCAGCGTTAACTCGTGAAAGCGGGAAGAAGGGAAGGAGGAATAAGCGACACCCCCTGTAATGACCGCGATAAAATATGACGCGTCTCGTTCGCTCTCAATTGGTTCAGTCGGTAGATTTTATAAATACGACGTGAATAAATAGTTTTTGCGAACCTCTTCTACAAAAATTCTGCAACTGATCCTTTAATCAATTTTTTCTTAATACAATTTCTTTTCACACACACACACACAAAATCCTACAACAAATAATTTATAAGATGTATGTTGAACATATATGATGTACAAAAACAAAATGCATGTATATTTAATTTATATATGTGTGCTGTGTATTGTATATAAAATGCGCATGTATATGAAATGCTTCGATTTCACTTATCTAATCCAAAGATAATGAAAATATAGCATAAGTTCAGGAAGAAGATTCACGCATGATCAATCTTATTTTTTATTGGCAAACGAATTCGCCAATGCTATTGTCTGTGCGCAACATTTCTGTAATTATTTGATTTTCCATATAATTAATATTCGTTTTTTCTCATTTTCTGTTTCAGGTAAGTCCAGCTATCTTTAGCAATGCTGATCTTGACAATCCACATAGAAATTTTCTAAAATCTTCCCAGGTATAGTATAGGTTCCGATCAAAATCTCAAATAGATATATCACACTACGATATCAATGGAGAAATATAGATTCTTCGTTTCGAATCGAAACAAAAACAATGCAAGAATTGACGCTTCTTTTTTAAATGGTAAAAGATCGTATATCTTCATGGAATCGGAGAACCCATTTTTACATCAACTATTGAATTAGAGAATAAGAAGAATTAAAATGAATATTTAGTTCACATATATATATTGAATTCTTGGATCGTAGCAAATCTACAGAGTACTCACGCGATGTTACGAAAAATATGACCCGGCTTTATAATTCATAGCCGTAAGAAAATAGTGATCAAAATATTTTCAAAACAACTAATAACTATATACAAAAAATGAGAGATATGTAGGTAATCTCTCTCATTTTGGTAATATTTGTTGTGTAAAAAATATATTGCCGCATGTAAAATATCTCTTTTGTTATATATATTTTAGCTGCATTTATTTACAAAAGAATCGCGGAAAACTTCAGAAAATATACTGTAAATTTGAAAAAAATTACAAACCAATTATTTTGTTTTGGTAGTTTCTAATATTAAATTTGGAATCTCACTGATTTGCCAGATAATAGAAGGATAAAGACTTTCTCTCTTCTGCCCCCCCCCCCTCCGTCGTATTAAGAGGTATTAAAAGTATAACCACTCAAAGTTGCTCGATGGTAATGCGGTCGGGGGCTTTGTCCAAGAGTCGATGGACTCTTATTTAGCCCCGGCTCCGGCATCGGTTCGCCGAATCATAATAGAACGAGAGGCCACTAGAACTGGTGAAACACGCGCTCCCGGGGGGAAGGGTGCATTAGTCTAATCTGACGATTCTCGCAGGCTGTGAGAAGTATCGCGTTCGACTCTATAAAATCAATCAGCATCGCCTAAAGCTTAAACCAACGCGTAACGTCCGGCCATGTGGGTGGTCGAGTATCGAGTGCGGTTTTCTGCATCGACTTGCGTGTAAAAGCCTCTAAGTGCAATCTCTACTGCAGTTACGAACTTCTACCCACTTTGCAGTGCATTTCAGCTGCTGGTCCGCGCCACACTTACTATTTTATAGTCGAATATCATTGATGCATTTCGTGAGATCAAAAACGAAATTTCCGTCTTGAAGTTTGAAGATTTTCAAAAATTTTATATGTCTATTATTTGAAATATGTCTGTATGTACGTATATTTTAATATATCCGTTTATTTTTCGTTGATTTGATCGTTGACTTCCTACTATTCGTATAAGTTTACCCCATCATTTTACTTATTCAATCTTTTACTCGCACGATTCCCACCCGCATTCATCGTTTCCGCTCATTCGTCGTTCGCACGGATTTTCACGTGGTACCATGAGCATATTAGCGGGGACTGTCCGTCCTAATCTGACTAAATCATTCTTCCCTCGTATCCAACCGACTGTGAGAAGTATCATGTTCACCCCAATAGTCGTTTAAACGGGCACAATAGGACTGCGATTCGTCGACGGCTGATGGGGGCGGGGGGCGGGGGGCGCTTTCCTAAGCCACAAGCAGAAATAATAACTCGTATAATACTCGGCTGTGCGCCACACGGACCCACCCCATGTATTAAATAAATATAACGTCCGCGTAATATAGCCGTTATAGAGGAGAGAGGCTTGTCGGGCGCGGTCGACCCCGTTTGCACCCCATCAATTGCATGCGGTTGTCTATCGCGCTCCCTCCCACCTCCCGCTTATGTTCTAGCCGCAATATAAACCACTATAGCACGCGCGCGGGGGTGAATCGTCACGCAGCTACCATACCTGTGTCTCGTTTAACGCCGAAACAGCGCGGGGCAAATAGTCACGTGCGTCGGTTCCAAATGGATTGTTCCACCTGTTATACGTCATGTAGAATATGCTTCTCTAGATATCGTACGAGGCTCATTCTTACGACAATCGGCACGTCGCGTCGATGGATACCGCTACAAGACAGCTGTCGTCGCAAAACTCAAAAACGAAAATTAACGAATTTAGCGAAACCTTCGATCTTTTTTAATTTTGATTACGATAATGTTTCATTAATAATAATTCAGGCATTGTATTGTATTTTTTAATTAAAATGCCATAGTCTCTTAGTCTCTTATAAAAATATTATGTGCCCCTAAATTTTCGATATTCCAACATATTCCAATATATACCTACATGTATCGAAAAAACTTGATAGATCCCTTTGTTTCGACTATCTTCCCTTATTTGTCGAAAGATGGATGCGTAGATAAGATGATACGGAGAAGAGACCCCTTGTAGACAACTTCCGCTTTTCGTGTTTACACAGAGCTATCAAGAATTACACGTTGGCTGGATGCTCGCACCCTAAATCATTGACTTCAACTTGATCCCGACCAGGTCAGAAAGAGAGAGAATAGTCGCGCCGGAGTTAGGGCGGAAATCGTTGTGTGTCAATGTTGGCCCATTCGTCGACAGTTACACATTGCGATTATCCGCGACGATCCATGATCTATGATCCGTGAATGGGCACCCCGATAAACAGAATCGGGGTGTCCGACCGATTCGTTTCGCCAAGTGACTAGCCCCCTTCTCTGTCGAATATGAATATAATATCGCACCCCGCCACTTACGAAATGATTTATCAATTGAGCGCCGTCGACCCCGGGGTACTGGTGTTGAAATATTATAACATCATTCCCCACGGCTCACCCTAATATTATCCCCCCTAGCTGGCCGCCATTAACATAACAATGTCGACCTAATTGCGGCCTAATCGGCGCCACAGGGCAAAACCCGGACAAGCGGCATAGTCGGATCTCTTCTCATCTCGCTTTATCTCTTCTCCTTTTTTTATTTATTTCTTTATTCTCTCCCTCGATCTTATTTCACATGAAGATTATCTGATTGGATGAATAATTGTGATAGAAATTGATTGTGCGGTAATGTAATTATTGGTGCAAAAATCTCATTTGGCGTAGCGATACTCGCAATTTTTAATTTAAATTTCTAATACTCACATTTTTGTGACACACAACTGCTGCTCTCTTCCTTCCCCTTCACTTATCCTCTTTCTTTGATTGAACAGCGTTAAAATATAAATAAATATTTTCTTGGTTAAGTATTTGACGTACGGCGAGACACACACACACACACCCCCAAGATCGCAAATAACGAAAAGACATGAATTTCAATAATTAATTTTCTTTGAACAAACTTTATGCACATGTACACATATTCGATAGACTTTGATTGTTGCGATAAAGCATACGAAAGTTTATCGTCGCGTTAGCATTTTTTCGACGTTTCTCATATGTCTCGAGCCACAAGGAAAAATTTTTGTATTGAAATTCTCTCGAATTCGAAATAACGCAAAGAATATCAGCACGAGTTTGCAATTACATCCAGGGACTGTAAGTGTAAAGTCGCGTTGCAAATTTTTTTTCAACGATCGTTCTCTCTCTTATACATATATCTTCATTTGTTTCTCTTTCCGCCTTCCGCAGCTCCAGTTGATATCGTCGCATATCTATTTTTTACACTCAATCGCAGTTCCTCGTTTTTCTCGTCCAGATGACACACACACGTAGTTGGTTTCTATTTTTTCCTATAATTTCTTCTATAATAAAATTATTTCTTTGAGATAAATTGTGGATGAGGAAGAAAAGAGGTGTGTGCAAAAGTGTTTTGAAACAGATTTCCATTGAATTGAGAATTATTCTTAACTCCATGATAGTAAATTTGTAACTAAAACCGCATTGCACTGCATATCGTAAAAGTAAACGCGCACACGTGTACACGCATGTCCCATAAAACACCGGCGCCACGCCGTTTCATTATCGCGTTATTATTTTTTTCCTTTATTAACGGTGCACGCCAAACAACGCCGTGCTATATTCTACTCTGTTCTCGCGGTTCGAAGTCACATTGTTCACAACTTTCGATGATAGTTTTTATTTAGTAACCATTCGCTGCGTTTTTCACAGCCTGTCTTCAAGTTCCCAATAATCGTAGTTTATCAGTAGTAATTTTATCAGTCGTACAAATAACGAAGTACAAATAATAGTGAGATTGTCTGCTAAAATCGTATCTTTTCTTTTTGTCATTTTTTTCCTTTATTTGAAAACGTATCTCGTGATTCGACATTCCGCGCAATCTCCGACAGCGAGTAACAAAGCATCGCTGTGCTTTTAGTGTGATGAGAAGCGTAATTCGCGCGCACGGCGCATAGACTAGATTCCCTTAGAAGGTACATCTCCTTCGAACGATTTATCATTTCTCTACGGGTCTGCTGGCGATATCAACACAGTAACGTACAGTAACAGCAGCAGCAGCAGCTACACGCGCATGACGTTTCCACATTGGGCGATGGTTGTGATGACGACCGGTCGGCCGATCCTAGATACGAAGAGAGAGAGAGAGAGAGAGAGAGAGAGAGAGAGAGAGAGAGAGAGAGGAAAACGACATGGGGAGGTGGCTGCCAGGAGCACGTTCGCATGATATGTTCCTGAGTAACGTATGCAGATAATGGATGTGGGGGAATACAGTCGGACGTATAAAGACCCCACGCAGGAGATACGACGGAACGAAGGCCATCTCTTCTCGCGCTCTTTCTCTCTTTCCGTTTCTATATACTCTGCTTCCCCGACGCGACGCATCGTCCTACAACGTCCTCGCTCCTCGTCGTCCTAACATGCACGCGCCCATGCAGGCACGTTTCTTCCCGCTCGCGCTCTCGTGTTTATATATAGGAAGCAAAAGATCAAAGAGCGAATCTTCGCTTAGCTTAGCATCAACACCGCTCCGCTCGGGGAACCAGCCCATCGTCACCGAGATAGGTTGAGCGGATGATGATGGTGATGGTGATGGTGATGGTAACGGTGGCGGTGGCGGTGGCGGTGGCGGTGGCGAAGGCGGTGGAACTGCCTGTATTTCGCGGCGCGACGGGTGGAAAGGGAGAGCGTTACCGATATAAATATTATGCTCAGGGAATGAGAGAGAGCAAGAGGAAAGAGCAAGCGGCAAATGGGCGGCGGAACGATTGATCTAACGAGTCGTGCGCATCCATCACGGAGATCTTGGAATGGAGACGAACGTCGCGTTTTATTACGTGGAAATCACGTAGCAGATAGGCACGGGATTTCTAATTTTCTACCGCGAACACGCACATTGGTTTCCACCGGAAATCGTGTATTCAGATGCTCGTTTCGTCTTCGAAAGGATATTGAAAACGAGGTGATCTCGCATGAGTTTGCGGTCTCGCATCATTATATCCATCCAGAAAAAGGTAATTATTCGGAATAGGGTCTTTTCCGAATTTTGATATTTTTTTCGGTATTTTTTCCGGCTTTTGTGGTAAAAATCTTTGTTGTGACTCCGACAGTGATAATCAATCGGGGGAGACCAAAGAATATGTAATCCACCTATTTTTTTTTTTTTTTTTTTTTTTTTTTTTTTAAGTATCCTTCAACTTTCCACGCAAACGTTCAATTTTTTTTTACTTGAAAGTACACATCAGCAAATTACTTCCCTTAGTATTGACACAAACTGTTATACTTCTAGTTACATTTGTTAGTAACTTTTTAATAAATAATGAGCGACGGCTAAAAGACATATTTACGCTTTTTACGCAAAACATGAAATTGTACATATACTTTTCAATATACCAACTATTCCCTGCTTTAACGTGACGCACATCTGTGAATATCTATTCAGCACAAATAGATTTTCAGCTTATTTGTGCTGAAAAAAATAGGTAAGCTACATATTTTTCAGACTCCCTCGATTGATTATCACTGTCGGAGTCACAACAAAGATTTTTACCAAGAGAGCCGCAACAAAATATCAAAATTCGAAAAAGGGCCTATTCTGAATTATTATCCCAGAGATATAGGCGAGAAGTAGGAAGTTAGTGTCAATATAGGTATGTGTGGCAATGATCGCTGTCGAGGAGAGATGAGTCGGTAGCCTGTTGCATTTTCTTCGTGTTATCTTAAAATTAGAAATGCCAAACTCATCTCATATCTTGACGTCTCTCTATTACAATTTTTCAGATTGAATGCCTGTCCTTAATTAATATAAAAAATCGAATTTTATAATAGCATCGCGATATCAATGATATCTTCATGCCTCAAGCCTAGATATGAACAGTTACAAGGATAGCGTTAATCTGAACTGCGAGATTAATTTAATAATTTAATTTGTTAGCACGAAGGATTTGGGCTGCATTGTTGACGGAATTTAATATCCCGCACGATATTAATTACTGAAAATAATATCAATATAAATGGCAAAAAACTGCTATCGATGTATGAATGAAAAATGTCGCGCTAGAAATATTTAATCATCTATGATGATGTTCCGCTTTTTTTTTTGTCGAGTCTCCTCGGACGGAGTATGCGGCGTTAATGAAATATAACGAGGTAAAAAGGAAGAGAGGAGGGGAGGAACCAAAGAGAGAAAACGAGAGGCGCGAAACGATAGTTACGGGCCCGCTAGACGAAACTGCAACGGAACGTAATCGCGTTAATCTTTGAAAATAGAAACACCTCGCGCGTTCTCGGCTGAATAACCGGCCCAACGACATTACAGCGATCGCGCCTGTGATCAGAGGCGCGCCAGTATCGCCGGGGCAATTAATGTAATCACGCTGAAAAATAACTCGATATCGAATTTGACGCGGCACAAAGAGAGCGAGAGAGGGGCGCGGCAACGGCGGCGGCGGTCGACAGAGGAGAGGTGTGTGCGAACCACGAAATACGAAAAGTTCCATTGTGTTGATCGCATCGCGGCGGCGGCGATGGGGCAGTAATTCGATATCGTTTAAACAATAGCGGTCAAATTTCGCGTTATACATTGTGCGTTATACATCGCGCGGTTATTATTTTGTTTCTCTTTTTTCTATTCTAATTCCGCGCGGCAACACGGTCTTTACGCTTACGGTGACAATGATGATAGAATAGGAGATCAGTATCGAGTTTTTGTTAATGTTATCAAATCGAGTCATATACCGATTGTGTTAGCACAATTTCACAATCGCTTTTATTATAAACCGTGTCGCCACAACAAAGTTAATAATTATAGAAATGGCATTTTCATAATTTAAATTCATCTACTTTATTCAAATTAAAATTAGTGTGTGATATTATGAAATCAATGATGATATTTAAAAAGCAGAATTGTGTAATACGCTACTGGGGCACTCGTAGATCGCATTAAATCCTGGATCGAGGACGGCTACCGCTATCCTTAGCGGATCATTCGTTTATACGAGCCCCTATACATATATGTGTATAATATATACATATATATACACACATATATATATATATATATATGTACATATAGCGGGATCGCAACGACGTGCTAATTACACGATGTTTCGCGTAACGAGATGCGGGTTCCGAGGGGGTAGCCCTTTTCGAATTGGATACCCAGATAGGCTGGGTCGAAAAGAGGAAGGCTAGTCGGACGGACAGCAATTCCTGGTAGTCTCCCTTTTTCGCCGACCACTTAAACGATATCCTCTCTAATTCTCAACGTGTGTTTTCCCCCTCGTCGTCCTTTCGCAGCCAAAAATTTTGTGTTTCAAACCGGCGAAATGATAGGCCTGTGCTCTCGTGGCCCCGAGATGCATCGACCAACAGGTCAACTTTCTTCGGGCTCACGTATCTCCTTGTAGTCGTATAATTTATAGCGGAAGACAGGTTTCGCTTTTTCTTTTTTCTATTCTCTGTTATATGGCGCTACAAAACGCACAATTAATGCCCATCTGCGTCACGATTTCTTTTGGAACCTACAGAAACTACGGTAGAGATATTCTAGTTCGACATTAATCTTTTTTCTAGTGTTGTAAAAAAAATATATATATATATATATTTATTTACATTTATAACATATCTGGGAATAAACGCAAATAATCAAAATATATTATCTTAAGTAAATCTTTAAATTTCGTATTTTTCAAAGTTTAATAGAACTTTAATAGATTAGTAGAACTTTTGTCACACACAACACTTGATTCTTTGAGCATAATACAAATTTGGAATTTGCGCAGACGCAGACGTGTCGATTAGTAGGTCTCGCATCGCGCCGCTCCGATCAAGCGTGTGCCTGAGGGTGTTGCACTCTTCGGTATACCTCGGACTCGTTTATACGGCCCTGGGCGCCCTCTTAGAACCGACAAACAACCTGCTGCGACGGGTGCTACCGCTGGTGATGGAGGCCACGTATTACTCTCTATTAATATCATAATATAAACATAACTTGCATGTGCGAGTCGGCGAGCTAATAGCAAGCGGGAATGAGAGACGGAGCGAGGCAGGAATGTAAGTGGAGCGAGGAAGACGTAACGAGATGGTAGCGGGAGAGGGGTGGGAGGGGGGGGGGGAGAGAGAGAGAGAGAGAGAAGAGAAGAGATGCGTTATTCTACCGCAGGGTCTGTTCAGGGCCAGTAGGTTTTCTGGGGTCGCTTCAGTTTCGATACGGGGGAGGAAGGGGGATTCAAACGAGAGGGAAGCAAGTGGCGCGTGATGAGCAGGGTGTGTTACACGGACATTATGCGAGATCCTGCCCTTCTCACAACCCCGATCCTGCGCGTACCCTCCTCTATTCCCGCTGCTGTCACGCTGCTAGGTTTTATATAACGACGAGAGAGAGAGAGAGAGAGAGAGAGAGAGAGAGAGAGAGAGAGAGAGAGTCCGGAGAGGGTTACAACTATATATCGGGTAATCGTTCCAACCCCTGCGCATATGAGCGTATACGCACGAATCGTTCATCTGACGAGTCGGTCGTCGACTTCCTGCTTCCGAGATGTTTTGAAAATTGTTCATTAAAGCAGTAAATCTGTTTGAAATGCAGCCACTGGGTTTCCTTAGTTAATAATGATGATATGCATATGCGTCCAACCGTTGTCTTGTTCGTATATTATAGATTCTAAGGATTTATGAACTTTTTAAATCAGAACCGGAGTCGAGTTCTCAAGAGTCGGTGGAACGAAGCGCGACAAGAGGACGTATCGCTAGCTTTCGTGTCGAGACGTATCATTACTGAATTAGCTACTATTACAGTCCCGAAGTGGTAGTTAGCTCGATAATATTAATGTCAGCATCAGCACATAGGGTCACATTTAGCAAGAACACATTAGCGTATGATAATTATCGTCGTTAGCGTAATTTTATATCGACGAGGATCTGGCGCGAGGTGGTGCATCCCGCTCTGGAACCCCTGGCAATAATTTTTGTTCTGCAGAACGAAATTGCAATTTTCGTTCATTATCTTCATGACGAGTACATTAACGATCGTTAGGGAAACGCTGCTATATAATAATTCGTTCCGCATGGACGAGACGAAGACTGGCAATTTTAATGTCACGCGATGAGAAGCCAGGAGCACGCGTTTTACAAAGGCGATAAATGATTCTTATTTCAAAAAATAAAACGTGAAATAGAGGCAAGTGCGCGTGTTGTAAATATAAGTGATACCATTGCCAAAATCTTCATTTTTTGGCCGAGGTATTAACGTAATTGCAGGGCGCATCTTCGAACATCTTGGTTGCTATTTTCTGTTATTTTTTTATTTATCACTCTCGTCCACAAATATACGCGAGGCGCGTTTCCGGCAGGAAAATCCACGAACGAAGTGTAGTTGTTCTCGTCTCTCGTCTCTCGTCTCTCGTCTCTCGTCGTGCTGCAACACTCAACCGCGCCCCGCAATTTAGCACGTGCGTGCCGTGATGCACGTGCGCACGCGTGTGTGCATCTCTGTGCGCTGTTCTCGCCGCCACTTGCGCGCGCGTATGCATCGCGTCGTGTACAGACTGACTCGAAATTACACAGCCTCGTAGCACGTGCACGATATGAGATCCGTGTGTGTCGCCGTACATGTAACGTGCTGTGATTGCGTTCGATGCTCGTTGCCTTGAATAATTCTATCTCGAGAGATATGGTATAATGTTGCACATTTAAAAACAATTTTTTAACCAATACATTTAAAAATCCGTATGATATTTTTGTATAATAATATATAAATTTGTGAAAATTTCAAATGAGTGTGAATATATATGTCGATCGTATTATTATTCTTTAAAGAAATTGTATTTTTGCGTACTCCAATTTGTCATTGTTTATTGACAAATTGAAGTACATTCATAAACAAAAGAGACGAAACAATTTTGTTCATAGCCGCTCGGATAACGTGTATAATACTATTTTTGAACGGCATGCGACAAGTCACCCGTTATATGAGCTCGCGCGCAATGGTACACTCGACTGTAGCACGCACTCCACGCACGCAGAGGGGTTGAGGGGTTGCATACGTTGCGGTATGGATTAGTTAGGCGGACGCAATAATTCCACCGGTACGGCCACGGACGATGTTTCCTCTTCTCTCTATTTCACACCACTCTTTCCTAGTCTTCTCGTGGTAATTTTAGATTCGATTTCTTTCTCAAACGACAACAATTAGAATTTCGAACGTAAAATGTGATGAAATTTTACTATTTTTAATATGTTACGCTTGCTAGTTGATTCTCTTAGTGTATTATTTTTATCTTGTTTGTTATGATTATATTGATATACATAATTATATTGAGAGCTTGAAGATCTAGAGTGCTTAATAAGCATCTTGATCTATCTCTTATACATTACTCAGATAACAGATGTAAATATCTAATATCCGTGAAAATATTGATATGTAACAACGACGACGATTTCACGCACTTCCGGCACGCAAGCTCGACCGGTTTGGCTAATTATTGCCAGGGGTGCGTCCGTAATTGTCTATGGATGAACGCTCAAGCGGCCACTATATACTATTGCATTAAAGGAAGGAGGAGGCCATAATTAGATGAAATTTCTCAGAATCAGAGCAAACGCGATTTTATAACGAATGCTCTAACGAGCGTCAGGATTTTACGGGAATGTTGCGGAGGACATCGCTTTCAGAGTAGCACGATAACTGTTGGATATAAATTTCACGAGATAACACGCAACGACACGCGTTTATCCATGAGCGCCGTTATACAAACAACCGAACACTCTTATCGCGTGTTTGGTGTTAAATTTCTCTTTTTTTCCAGTTTAAAACCATTACTAGATGCCTAAGCATTGCCTCGCTAGCCAAAAATAAAAATTGTTGGTTAGATTTTAGTCTCGTGGCAGCTGCGAGTGTTTAGCTTCGACTTTCGCTCGATAATCTTTATATTCGCCTGAACGAAGCGCGCCAGTGAGTGAGTAACCGCTTTATTCGGCAAAAGTATTCGTGTTCTTATCTTCAAACAACATTCTAATTATTTTAATGTTATCAATTTTACCAAAAATAACTTCATGCTTTGATGTCTAATATACATATAGCAGCAGTTGTTTTTATAGTACCTCTAAATTCTAAAACTTGGAAATATCAATTTCCGAATTTTTTATAGCATCGACTTTTCAAAAATATAATTACCTACTATTATATGTTTTTTACTTACTCAAACTCATTTTTATTTGTGATGATATCGATTCTAGATTCTAGATACTGATACTTTAAAAGCAGTGAAAAGCAGCGCAACGAGGCGCCGACGAGGAGGAAAACGAGTAGTTGGGGAAGGATGAAGCGACCGGGGGAGAACCCCTGGCCACCCTTATTAAGATTCCAGCTGTGGAATTCTACCTGCGCCGAGCTCGCTACTGGTCTTAAGTAAATAAAACACGACCGGAGCCACGTCGCCTCCGCAACCAACGGCTCGCTCGACTCTCCTCAGCTCCGCTCTGTTCTCTCTACTACTCTTCATTCCGCTCCGGCGCGGCGCGGCGCGGCGCGGCTCGTTCGCCCGGTTTGTCGCTGCTGCTTCCTGTCGTTGGCTCGCCGCTCCTCGGCATTGCCGAGCGCGGGAGCCCTCGGGCCCTGTGTTCGCCGTGCCCTGCCCTGCCCTGCTCTGCCGTTCCTCGTTCGTCTCTGTTCGCCTCCGCATATCTCTCTCTTTCTCTCTCTCTCTGTCCCTCGTTCGCACCACCGAGCCGACCCGTCCGCGTCTCGTTTTCTCGTCCATTATTACGGCTGCTTTGCCTACGCCTCGCTTGCTCGCTCGCTTACTCTCATCTCGATCTTTCTCTGCATAAACGCGTCGTGAGGGAATTCAGGATCCGATGCTCTCCCAATCTGGGCGTCAAGGACGCATCTCTATTTTTTACAATATCAGTCTTGAAGATTTCTAACATTTTAATGTATAGCATATAAGAAAGTATATTTTGGCATATAAGAATCTATACCGTTTTATATACATATGTATAAAACTTGAAACATTTTATTAATGTTTATACTCTATCTAGTCTATCTATATGTATATAATTGAACCAAGTATATATGCATATAAAAATGAAAAGAAATTTTAAACACAAGCGGAGGATGATTTTAACATAATATTTTGGAATGTATTAGAAATCACAATTGTCGTCACAGACACATATCACGGATACATGTAATTTTCAGCTTCGTTGCGGTTGTGGCCCGTGAAAACGTACAACGGATTCCGTTAAATCTTCACTATCGTGCCCACGAAACCGCGACAAAGCGTCGACCGTGAATGTATATTGTCGAGTATATTCATGACATATTGAAAAATGAAGGACACAAGAGCTGTAATTATTGTTCTGTTTTTGATAACTGTTGCGTGTATTTAGAATGAGAAATTTTACACTTCTTATTAATTATTTATAGTATTTATAGTATTAACTTTTATCTCTTATCACAATGGAATTAACACCCACGATGTAGGTATACGTCTTTATTAATATTATCAATTCTATTCGAGCAAGTTTCAAGTGTACACGATACGTATTACACATAGAGGTTTTATTTATCGAAATTATCGAGACAATCACATCACAATGATATCCGCTAAGCTAAACCGGCGTTTTCTCGCCGTCACGACTGTTCGACAACGAACATCCGGTCGATGTCGAGCGCGTCGCGACACGTGTCGCGGCTCTGTGACTATAACGGGCAACTCTCTCGAAGATCGACGTTCGTCGATCCCTCGAGGATTGGCCGTACCCAGAAACCGGAGCTTTGCGTTGAGATCGTATCACGAATTAATACGTCGGATAACATTGCGCGTAACTATCTAGTTAATAGAAAACTAAAATGCAACTCTATTTATACAGAAATGCATTTATATCAGGAGGCAAATGATGTATTTATTATTTATTATATAGAAAAGAAATATAAGAAAATAAAAGATACCTAGAAGAAGGAATAAAACAATTCACGGAAAGGAAGAAATAAAAATATTCAACTCTGCAATATAACTCATTTAGCGTTTCCACTCTTTACTTAAATAGCTTAGGCTCCGTTCTCTCTTATATTCTTATACGCAGGACTCTTGGAGCGAGGTGTTGACATACATCCGTGGGGCTCGTTACTCGTCATGCTCACGTAGGGTAGACGGCGGATGCCATCGGCGTCCCTGCCACCGTGTTCCATAGAACGTTTTTAATATTCCCCCGAGCTAGCTTTTCTGCGCGCGCGACTGTCATTCGCGCTTTCCGCGACGCTCTCGTTTAAGGGGTAAAGAAGAAAGAGGCGACACGTTCTTCTTATACAATGCGCCAGTTCCCGACGGCGACGCTGCCGTGTCCTCATCGTGGTTGACGTGGTCGTCGCAGTTACTGTCAGAGTCGCCTCGAGTTATGGCAGGCGGTCGCCGATGTGGCGCCGTAGATAGATGCCGTTGATGCACTTTAGCTCGGGGCTACGATAACCACGCGTGTCCCGCGCCACGTGAATCGCGTTCGTGCCGTGCGTACATTTTCGTACAAGAGGAAGAGAAAGGAAGGCGGACATCGCGGGTGATCCTGGGACGGATAAAGTAAAGTCTTCCGGGCATAATCCGAAGTGTCGCGCGAAGAGGCGTCGGAACAAATCAAGCCTCCCCCCTCCCGCCCCACATTGTTTCCAGTCCTGAGGCTTGCCGTTCTTTTTCTTCTTCCATCCCCTTTTTTTACATCGGCATGAATTGAAAACAACGCCCAAACTGCAGCGTCCCGCCGCAATCGAGGGATTTATCCATAAAAGGGTTTTCTTGGTCTTGCTTCTGATTCGACTCAAGTACAAACGGAATATTAAGTACACCTTATCACATAGATTTTTCTTTCCGGTTAAGTTTATTGGTATTTCGAGTTGTGA
Organism: Temnothorax rugatulus; assembly: GCA_035220575.1. Lineage (NCBI taxonomy): Eukaryota > Metazoa > Arthropoda > Insecta > Hymenoptera > Formicidae > Temnothorax > Temnothorax rugatulus. Next base: position 21,972 of record JASTWL010000141.1, read on the forward strand.
ACAACTTCGGGAAGATAACTCTACGTCAGTATTGATATGAAGCATGCATGTGTTCATTACACCAGCGTTTCTCGATGAATTTTCACGATCGATAATTTGGCTCTAATGAATAGTTATACGCACGTGTTACCAGAATTATATTGATTTCTTTAAACTTGAAAAATATCCTGCGAATATATGCGAAATGAGAAATTGAATATTTAAGTTAGAAACGTTATAACGCGTCGTCTTGTTATATCCGAGGCAAGCCTACGAGAATGCATGGAAAATATGCGGCAACGAAAAGGACCTCTTGGCAAGCCGAGGAACGGCAGGGTTCCGAAAGCGGAACATGTATTGTATCCTGGGAGCGGGAACGAGAGGCAGTGAGAAGAAAGGTGGGAGGGAAGGCCGGTCCTTAAAGGCCCGGGCTTCTAGGAACTCCGACGAGTTGCATTCGGTCTCGAAACCACCGCGAGTGGAAGTTGTTCACTTGGAAGCCACGACCGGCCGGTGTGCTACCACATGGGGTTTGCAGTTACCACGAAATATCTGAAGCCACATCGCGCAGTCCGTATCGCATTTCTCGATTCCCTGTCCCTGAGTTCCTTCGTCTCAGAAAATGTCGCTTCTCTTCGACGTCCAGTATGATTAGGCCGCTCCTCTCGTAGTTCGACAGTCGTCTGCGACTGTGTAAATATATACATTTCTCATTTCTTGACTTTCTGTTGTGCCTAACGTAATTCTAATAATTAATACACGATGAGACCCTAATCGATTCGGAAAACTCACAAAAGTTTAAGACTGTTCTAGAAGTGATATTTCCATGATATTTCATTGCCGTGTTTGACGCACGATCAATTTGTTTTACGACAGTTGTGCTTTATTAATAACTACGATGAGAGACGAAACTGACGAAATAACTGTAATCTACAATCAACGCCAACGGCAAACCATACAATTATGAATTAAGGATGAATCGTGACAGACGGAGAAACAGCCGTACTCCAAGGATGTACTAATATAAGGACACGTTTTCGTGGTAGAGTAAAGAGATATAGCTGAGTTTTATTGTCTGAGCATATGTTTGTATACGTGTGTACGCGTGTGTACGCGCAGCATCGATCGAGCGCGAAAGAGCATGGTGAAGCTGATTGGGTATCACCTTGCTCGGCTTCAATCGGGGCATCGCGGCGTGCCCTGTAATAAATCCCCGGAAATTCTTCGTTCCTTCTTTTTATACTGTCGTTTGCCGTGCGCGCAACCATTATGGACCGTGCGGAAAAAATCTTGTCTCAAATCACCTTATCTTCAAATCAAAATACATTTCTCAAAAAACGTTGGATATCGATCTCTTTGATAGATTTTAATGAAAACATGGAAATAACATCAATCTTTTGAAAATAATCCTCGATTTAATTTAGAAAAGTAACATATCGAGAAGGTAGTGCATTATGCTAGTAACGCTAGTAACTAAAAAATCTCTTGACTTTCTATCTTATACCCCGTTATTTAAATTACGTTTTTAAATATTGAGCGATTATAAAATCTTGTCTTATCACGATGCAGAGTTACTTCCATCGACGCGATACGACCTCATTTTCCACAATGTTATACGGGACTTGCGGTAGGGTAGTGTTATGTTGGTTGCGGTGTGTACTCAAACGAGAGCGCTGCACAAGCCGAGCAAGCCGGGTAGGTGATTTAGAGGAAATGAGTAGAAGAGGAAGAAGACGACGACAACGATGAAGAAGAAGGGTTGGCAGGTCGTTGAACATAAAAGTGGTCACGATGAGTGTTAGTGTATGTGTGTATGCGTGTGTGTAAGAGAGAGAGAGAGAGAGAGAGAGAGAGAGAGAGACAGAACGAGCAAGTCACTATGTACCGCGCGCGCATCAAGACGGATCGACAGGAAAACATGGTGCTGCGTGGCGTTACCGGCGGTAGCAGAAGCAGAGACGGCAGACGCTTCTTCACTGGCAGCTCATCGAGCCGCGCTAGCTAGATAGCTTGACGATAGCTGACTGGTCGGTCGGCTCGTTCGTTCGTTCGTTCGTTCGCTAGTTTGTCTCTTTCTACTGCGCAGTCTCTTTCGTTCTCGTCCTCTCTTCTCCATCTCGCTCCATCACGCTCGCGTTACACCTTCTCGCGAGCCTCACGACTCCCCCTCCGGGGCTGCGCCACCAGTAATTGCTTCCTTTGAGTAGCTCCGGAGGTGTAATTTAGTCCCCGACCAACAACCTTAACTAATTAACACACCGAGTAGCGAGCGAGTAAGTGAGCGAACGAGTGACGGAGAACGAGCCACGGTGGCTTGACTGACGGACTGGCTGGTTGACTGGTGGACTGGGTGGCTGACTGACTCCTTCCTCTTCCTTACCTTTCCTCGCTGTGCACTGCTCTGTGCACCTCCACGTGTATACTCCTCCGTCCCCTCGCCTTCGCGCGTCGATGATCGAACTCGGAGTCTACCGCCGCGCCGCGGGGCGTCATCCCTTCTTGTCTTGTCGAGGCGCCTTGGGCCCGACTATTCACCACCTCCTATGCAACTTCGTTACGTGACCTTGCATGTCATACATTGACTCCAAGTACTTGGAGTACTTGAAGAAGCTGATCTGCCAACTCTGATCTAATCACTCTCGGGATAAGCCGCAGTCAGTCACCGACGGATGCTCGTGATTGTTTTTCCTTGTGATTGTTGCAGTATTGTGACAAACAAGCAATATGGAGTTCCGATCAAGTAGCCAAATTTTCGTTCATGGACGCTACAATCGCAAACAAGCGTTGTTATCAACCGTTTTGTGCACGCAGCTTTTCAAGTGCGCTGTTCGTATCGGCTTTGTATTTTCAGAGGATTGATTTTCGATGAAAGATGCGCGCACGCCTCAGCGATGTCACGCTGCTTTGTTCACCGGACGTTGCTGTCAACGTCCATTTAGAGTCTCAGACCGGTCTTTGTTTCCTTCCTGTGACGAGCACTTGCTGATCGTCACTGATCGAATAACCGGACGTACAAGATTGCTCCTTCTTGGCTATACTTGGCTTTCGCCGATTAACGAACGGTTTACTCTTGCCCATTTGTCATTTGGATTAGACTTTAGGTCCTTTTATATTATTCATTCCCTCTCCGTGCTATCACGATTAACGATTACTTATCCTGGAAAATGCGGAGGCGTTGGAGCCGATGAGGAGAAAGATGCGAAAAGAGAACGAGTAACATGGAAGAGGCAAAGCGAGAAAATCTCTCCCGATATCTCGAAAGGTAGGAATATTCTCGAGGTGTGCAACGATGCTCGTATTTAACACCTGATTAAAGAAGAGAGGGGCAGCGAGCGTTGGCGTGACCAAAGCCATTGCTCCAAGATGAGGCCCTCTTTCTCCCTCCGCTATGTTCGTCTCACACCTCGGTCGTCTCTTTGCCGTGCTTCTTTCGTCGGGGTTTCTCTTCGTGGTTTCAGGACATAAGGTGGCCCAGTCGATTCTTCGTCACGTGCATATGTGTACGAATATGTACGTGTGCTCGTGGTCCCTTAGCTGTGTATTTGGAATGACGGACGGGACGGAGGAGGGGAGATTGCGGCAGGAACGGGCCCCGAGCGACAGCGTAATCACCTGGACGAACTACCACACACACTACCGCATTTTTCAGTCCCGCAACACGCATGCAATGGCGTAGCCAAAACGAAAGAAAGAGAAAAAAGAGAGAGAGAGGGGCGGGGGAGGGCATGTGTCACCCGAAAATTGCGGACTGTCCAGCCCCAGCCACGATTTACGATGGGCCCGGGAATTTTGTTAGCGTCGAAAAGCGACGCGAAGAGATACGAACGAGCTGGCCATGAAGCGCGTGATTCACATGTAAATTGGACATGTCGATTGTCGAGTTGTGCTCATGGGCCTCGTTGGTATGACAACATCGGCGCCACGTGGATTGCGTTTCCTATGATGGCCCGCGATTGGGCCCGCTTTTACTCTTCGTTTTACTCTTCATTTTTTCATTCCATGGATTCGCACGTGCGTTTTTTTCTCCTCGTTTTCAATGTAGTCTGCATAACGATTGCATAAAGATTAGACAAAATAATTTCTAAAATGTAAAATAAATTACACTATCGGATACATGTTACAGTTAAAAGATAAAAAGATATTTGAATATTTTTTTCACATGCATTACAAAAATAATTGTGAAAGTTTAAAATGTGTTTCTTTCGAAAGGATCATAAACTTCACTTCGCTTTATGTACATTACAGACTTAAAATTTAAACGAAGACATGCAAGATTGTTTTCGTTTAACGCATGTAACGAAGTCGTTAAATCGCGTCGTCATCGTCATCGTCATCAAGATTTCCGAATAGAATCATGACGCGAATAAAGCGGCTACGATTTGCTCGAATTCCTTGCCTTTTTCATCTTCTTCAGTGCGTCACCGCACGGTCGGGATCCTTTGAAAATGTAATATTCCCTCGTTAATTTCTCGCCGCGGAAGAAGCGAGAAAAGCGTCGCAGGAAAAAATGCGTGAAATAAATGCCAGGACGCGGGCACGACGCGGCGTCAAAGGTTCGCGGAAATTCGTTTGCTTTCAAGTTTTAATTTTTGACGCCGACTTTATCAAGATGGCAACCTCGTTAACGTCGTTCTGTTTCTCGACAGATCTCGCTCGTTTTTGCCCCTTAACATGACTAAAATATAACGTCGCATTATATATACTATATCAGTTATACATTGTCAGTTATTACCATACTGTTGTTAGGTACGCGGAACTACTAACGTATTTTAAATCCTAATTTCTTTTAATTCAATGATGGTAAACTATTAAAACAGTGAATTGTAAATCGGAACAGCCAGTTTTTTTTTTTTTTTTTTTTTTTTACAGAGTATTCTAATGTTTTAGTAATAGAGGAGTGGCGACAAAATACCGAGGTACCCTGTATAACTCAATTATATTATTTATATAGCACATTCTACCCAGGCAGCATATTCATTGAATATTTATGAATGCGCGACGCTCTCGTATGCCTTGCAAACGTCATTGTTTCACGCCGGGATGATTATAGAGGCTCCGATCGATCCGGATCATAGCAAACTTTCTCGCTGCACAGACCTTGTCTTGTCCTGAGACAATGACTGCGGTGGCCGCAAAGGAGAAGCGCGATCACGTTGTGATCTCCATTTCATAACGCGATCGACGAGGCGCGGCTATTTCTCTCTCTCTCTCTCTCTCTCTCTCTCTCTCTCTCTCTCTCTCTCTCTCTCTCTCTCTCTCTCTCTTTCTTCTCAGCCGCCCCCTTTTTCCCTTCTTTCTTTCTCAAATGCTTCGGGAGCGCCAGCCAGACTGGAATCAGGAAAACAATACCTTGTGCAAGATCTTATTCTTCATCGATCATCGACGTCAGTCGAAGGCAATGTACCTCCGAAATTTATCTGAGACGCGCGAAACTACCCATGTAAATTGAAGTGTTTCAAATTATCATAAAAATAGGATATTGATTGTGATTACAGTAATAAATAGGACGATACGAGAGATAATTTATAATCTCTATGAATTATTCAATAAATAGCTATGTTTCATCGAGATTTCCACAGTTGTAAATAGGCGTGAAAGATCCATATCAATAACGTTTGACGTGTATCACGCATTGGTATAAAAACTTTATAGTGTTTCAATATTTGTTACGCTAGAACGGCTGAAATTTTCGTTATAATCAAGACTACGTCCCATTACATGGACTCTCTCAGCGTGTAAATTTTCCTGCCATTCCGTCACATTACAATGGGTCACGTGAATGCAATGACGTCACTTGTCACGCCCATGTGGAAGGCATGGAGAGAAATCGAGAGAACGCTGGAGAACGCCATGCGTGGCCTTGAATCGACACCTTGCTGGATCGCTGCCAATCGTGCTTCCAAGTACGACGATGGATGCTGCACGCGGCGCATGACACCTTCGTGACGGAGAAATCTAATGGGAGTAAGGTGTATACCAACCACTTAGGCACAAGACATATAGATATGATTTTCAAGTGTTTTCACATTGTACATAAGAAGATATAAGTGTGACACTGCGATATTTTCCAATGATAGCAGCCATCTTCTTTTATTGGTTTTATATATGTAATGTACGTGTTATGTTAGTTTGCCAGTATGGTATGTGACAAAGTGCAAGATATTAACGAAAAGCATCCTACGATGGCCCGTCAGCGATTATTAGGAATTAACGAATGGCCGAGCATGGTTGACGTAATTAATTTTTTTCGAGACACCGTCAATGCCCCTCGATGCATACACCATTGGGATCCGGACTCAGCCCCTTGTTCATCGCATTAACAGGCATGACTTGAAAAATGTGGTTCCTAACACCGTCCTGTCGGTCCTGGTGGAATGACCGACGTATTATTAATGCGTCTTCTTGCCTCGTTTCGTTGATAGTTGAGGCTCCGGATGGGTCGGAGATATTGGATGGAAGGAACAAATTGCAAAATCCAAAATTGGCAGTATTATGCACGACAACGGTTCGCGTAGCACAGCTTTGTTGCGAGTTTACATGTGTAATGATAGAAATTTGTTAATAACAAGTAATTGAATAACAAACTAACAAACAGTAGAAAAATGATAATAAATAATAATTAATAAAAAAAATTAATTAAATTTGTATTTTCACAAATGCATTGTGGTGCAAAATTGCACGAGCAAAGATAGAATTATTATTTCGTTATCGCTATTAACGAAGTGCATTTTATCACGGAGTCGTTATGCTTTATTCTTGGGTTATAAAGCGTGATTGGATTAAATTAAATATCATGCGGCAATTTTGCAGTACGTCGAATTTAGTTAAACGTTAAGTGAAACGAAAAATGCCGTTACATGCGCATCAGCGGTTCCCTTTCATGTATTGCTACATTATTTTTTTTCCCCGATGTGAATACGATTCGTGGCTTCGGTCGTACAGTTAAAAAAATCGTTTATAAAAATCTGCTGGTTTGTATACTGGTTTAAATACTTTTATTTTTTTAATTCTTTTTTTTTTCATTCTCGTTTGTTTAATCTATTATGGAACGTGTCAAATCTTAATCTATTATTATGGTTTTAGTGTCCAATCACGCGATTAATTTATGAATTTTTGATTGCGGTTACAAAATTCTTTTCGGAAACCTACCAATTTCTACGATACGGATTTGCTGATAGACTTTTGTTTGACTCTTTTTGAGTCCGTAGATTGTAGTAATGCAAACAGTAATAGCGCAGACAAGCGTTCTCAAGAAAGCATGTTTCTGACCTTTCTTTATCCCGGAACGGAGTCGCGCTGCTCAGCGTGCCTCGTGAATTTCTCATTGCTGCGAGTGAATCGCCTAAGCATCGGGAGGATTCAACGAGCTTAATCTTCGGCAACACGCGCGGAAAGAATCACACGCATTTATAATGGATATCGACTCGTCGCCAATACGACGCTCTCGCGGCTTCTTGACTCCGCTCCGGCTTCTCGAGAGGTAAGAAAATTTCCCCCTCGTCAAACGCCCTGAATAAAATACTTGGATCGCAGCCTGATTCGTGCACTTTCTTCCGCGCCTTTAAAACTTTAAGTCCTCTCACGGATCAGCGCGAACGACTACCATTACGATCGCTTCTGGAGAACGATGAGAAATCTGTGCCATTTGTGCTGATATAGAATTCAACTAGAATTGTATGGTAAAAGCTTTTATTTTTTGCAAATGTTATAAATATAACTGTGACTTTTCATTACCACTTGAGAAATTGAGCTTCAGAATGCCTTCGATTTTTGCATGACGACATTACGAAATCGCGACGCGATATGTTAGGGTGGAAACTCGTTTGGACGAGCAGAGTGTTTTTTGTAGCTGGTTTATTCCTTGCGAGTTCTTCGTACGGTCTCTCGCGATTAGTCAGGTGTCGCCAAGTACACGGCTTAAAAAGCTTACGCCGTTCCGGCCTACGAGAAGTATTTATTCAGCGCTCCGATATCGCCACGCGGCGACGTGAACACATTTCTCTCTAAGCACCTCCATTTCTTTAACAAAACTCTCAAATCTTAACCGTGCCGACGCGCGACGCGACGCGGACGGCGTGGAGTGTGATTGATTGCGGTTGGTGGATGCTCGAGATGAGAGACACTTCATTCCGTAGGTAGGAGAGCCTGGTCAGAATCATTTCGACGTATTGAAATACTGAATTAATAATATATAATATGTACATGCTCCATATTACGAAGAAATACGAATTTGTTATTATTATGGTACAGTAGTAGTACATTAATGTTAAAACCTTTTTATCAACAATTTTCGCTTGGTAGACATGAGATTGAATGATTAATGGCATATTTGTAACAAAATCGATGACAGTGCTATTTTAATTAAATAAATCTTTTTTTATATGAAATAAAGAATGAAAAAAAAGAGATATAAGTGGTGTCTCGGAACTGGCTTTAGATCAATTGTTAAGACAACCCTCCGCTCTCTGCCTTATGGAGTTTCTATTCTACGCGTGACACGTCGCCGGAGTGCGGTATGTAATCCAAAGAGGGACATTAATGTTGCATAGCGCACGTTAGGCTCAATCCCGCGTCGCTGACAACACGGCAACTAAATCAACATTATTCGTGGCGCTACAATCTTTCGATCGAACAGACACCTCGTTTCGTGATTTTGTACGATACGAAACGATTCAGATATCTCAGAATCGGAAAATCGACAAGATTAGTGACTAGGGATAACGATGTCTGTTTTCTTAAAATTAACGGAGTTAACAAAATAAGTTGCGTAACGAACAAATATAATTTATTTAGGGCTTTTTTAATTTGATATATATTTACGATTCGCCTTACAACGCTGCTTTCCCGTTTCCGCCGTTTCCGCCGTTTCTAAAGTAAGAGAAGGGGAAAAGAAGGAAAAAAAAAGAAAGAAAATGAGTACGCGATGGGGAAGGAAGAGGAACGCTTTCATCACCTATGTTTTACGAGGGCCTCTCTTGGTCGTCGCGGGGCAGTTAAGAACGGGCTGCCGCCGTTCTATGTAATTTGAGCGATCGCGCGGTCGCACCCGGTAATTCATAAGTACGTGTCCTCTTCGCGGTGAAATTTTATAAGGTGAGCAACATTTTATAGGGACGCCGCTCGAGGCGTGGTGTCTGCGGGGGAGTGAAGGACGATGTAAAGGGAAGCGCGAGGGAGAAAATTACATATCGGCCCACAGGACGTACGGACCGCCGCGCCGCGGACTTTCCACACGTTCGCCAGCCCTATGTCCGAGGGGGAGGGGGGGGCCCTCTCTCTTTCTCTCCACATACCCTCTCCAAACGGAATACTCGATCGCGATTAAACATACATAGGCACACCTCCGTCGTTCACCTTTAATTCCGCGCGCTCTGCCTTTTACGTCCCTGTCGCCGACGAAGCTTCCGCTACACTAGCGAATAATTTTCTTCTTTCACATTTTCTCTCTCTTTCTCTCTCCCTCGTTACATCTTTCTGCTCTTTCTTGCCCATGGCGTGGATAACCGAACGAGTCTCGTTACAGGCTTCACGATGATACAATTTCGTAATATTATTTTTCCAATTCTGTAACTTTCTCATATGTTAATAGCTGTAATTGAATTGTTTAATGTCTTCTGTCCAGAATCCTTTCCATCAGATCTGTTGTGTTATTTTACCGCGAAATATAAAGTTGTTGGAGCCCCAACATGTATATTTCTAAAAAAAGATTACACCTACTGCATAATGACTAACGTGTCGGTAAGAAGCGGTAAAGATACTTGGTTCAAAACACGCAATGTCGTTCGGAAGACGACTGTCCTACAGGGGTATGGAAAAGAGAGAGGAGAGCACCGGCTATACAGCGGCATGATACAGGACAAACGGAATTTTTGATGGGGAGATCCGTTATTCACGGATCTACCAAGTCTATTGTGTACGATCGTGGTGCCGGCCCTTGGACGCCAAGCAAACTGTTCTATGGGGTTGATCGATGTTGCTCCACAGCGTTAAACGGAACATAAAGCCGAGAAGAAGATAAAGACAACTCTCGAGCTACGAAATTCGTGACCACGCGAAAATTTTAATCCTAGATATTTCTCATTTTGTACGTCGTCGATATTTCGTATTAACGTAAAACTTTTTATTTCAAAAAGAGAAGTAAACCATCGCCGTCGAAAACAATCACCACTTGCGTTGTAATAAATTCGATCGCAAGATGAAGCTTTTTAATCATTATATTTATTCCAATTTTTCTTCGCGCGTTCTTTTCTTCATACAAGTTCAACAGAATACTGTGGCAACATTAAAATGTTCGTTAATTCCCATCGCAGCAAATTATGTAAAAATTTCTTTCTTCTAATTATTAATTTCTCGGAGAAGTACAACTTTTTACGAGACATTTAAACATTTCATCGCCGCGAAACTTTTCGACTATAAGGTATACTTTCTTTATTTTAAGATACAATGTGAAACAAAGTAAACTTGTTCAAAGAATCGGAAGTTAATTTCAGCAGACGCTGAGTACATGTACAGACGCCTGATTGTGAGTACAAATCCGTGTTTGTTCGTTTGGCGCGAAAATTGCTGCTCGTTAAACTTTCGAAATGGGCGAGGCGAGGACTGTCGAATAGAAGGTATCCGGTGGTTTTCTGGAAATCGTCGAGGACTCTCACGTGGAATTTGTTACGTCGTGGTAAAAGACCAGGTAGAATATGCCGCTTATATAGTCTCCGGGATGCAAAGGAATGGCAGGGAGCGCCGTTCGTAGAATATTAATAACGATCAACCGCGTATACATGGGGACACACGTTCGCACACACGCTAATCGTCCTCCATCCGGGTCCGGAGATCGCAATCATGGCGTATAATTATTTCAGTACCCGTGCTATTTTTATCCGCTACCCCAAGTCGCAATGCAGGTAGAAACGCATCGGCCGGCGCATATAGCGAAAACTTTTTTTTGCCTTGTTACTCACTTATCGCGGTTAATATTAGCTGCATTTTTCGAAATCTCGGCACGCGTGCCGTGTGCGCGTGTGCGCGTATGACACAATTTTATTTCTATATTTAAGGAGTGGTCAAAATTCAGTAGGGACAATAATTCTTTTTTCTCAAATTGAATGAGTGAATGAATATATATTTTACACATTGCGGGCAAATGTATTGTTACATCATTGTATGTCTGAAATACAAATTGTTAAAAATGACAGTGATTATACTTTTAAATGCATGGTATACAAATTATCGAATGACGCCATGATACTACATACATATGTGATTAAGGGTTAAACGTTTTATCCGATGCACCAATGCAGCATGGAGCGCACGCGGCAACCAGTACCGCGTATTCCATTAGCATGCATCTCAAGATCAAACGCCACGTTCGCGCTGCTCATCCGAGAAGCCTCCGTCCTCCGTCCCGGGAAAAAGTTCAACTCCTAAAGACGGGCACGTCGAGCGCGCGCCTTAAAATTCTCACGGCGATCTCACGAGACCGGTAAACTGTTGACGTCGATCGCGTAGCACAAGCGGTAGCGGCGAACGGTAGGGACCCCGATAATGGTTAGACATGTCGCGCGAATAGGAGAAAAACAAATTATACACCGAATCGACTGCGCGCACCGCGAGAAAATGTTTTACCTGCAGTTACGCGAGAACTGCTCGCACCGTGTCCGGTCTCGCGGTCTCGCCGATGTTCCACAACATGTTCGTTTCGAGATGCAATTCAGGTTTCTCTCATTGTAACATTTATTATAATACGTTTAATTATTAGAAAAATTTTAATGGAATAGAATAATTATTCTTTTTTATCTATTATATTATTATAATAATGAATGTCGCAGAACGATAGACTATCGTTTGACCAATTTTATCATTTGTTTTATGCAGATGTATAAACATAGATATTTATAGATATTACACATGTGTAATATCGTGATTTGTCTTATCTTAACCCTGTAGGGGCCACACATCGATCCCATTGGAGTAAAATGTTATAATTTATAAGATAGTCTTAAAAGACGTCCCTGATGAAAGTTTTTTAGGTTTTTTAAGTTTTTTTTTTTTTTAGTTTTTTTGGTTGTCAGTTTAAAACTACACTTTTTTTATGTACATAATTATGTACACAGGCCCCTAAAGGGTTAAACAATGTGATCACTCCGAGGCATCTCTGGCATATTCCCCCAAGTTACCCTATTTGATTATTTGGGTTGTACCTTATAGTTACGATAAGGAATCTTTATCTCTGTATCTCCGTCTTTATCATCGATCATAGAAAACAACCGGGTGCTCTCGACGGCAATATCCGCAACAGCAACAAGCAGCACGTATCTAGAGATAATTATTGCGAGCCGCGTTCCCGACAAATTTCCCTTAATTAACGCGAAGAAGCGCACGGAGGCCGCCTACGTACAGACGAGCGACTGAGTACCCGCGTACATACGTACAACATATACATACATACACGTATCTATACACCTCATGCATACTTGGCGTGCACACACGTTTACGTGCATGCAGTACGCGACTGCGAGCTGCGAGCTGCGAGCTGCGAGCTGCGAGCTGCGAGCTTAGAGGCGTCCGCGCTCACGAGGGCAGCAGCAACGAGAAGCCTCATTATTTTCTAATGCACTTGTTAATTGACCAATCGCGGAAGGGAAGTGCGCCTCCCACGCTGCGGCCTCCTCTTCCTAGTGTTAACCATAGCCGGAACAATTTAATGATCGGTGCGCTTGTGCTCCTTTCCCGTCTCCCTCGCCACCCTCCTCGCCACTCCCCCATCCACTGTTCGTGTCGGGGACTATTATGACGCCGCGCTTCGGGAAATCTTTTTCCTCTTCTCACGCCCCGCTTCTCCGTTTTTATTCCCTACGCCCTACGATATGCCTGGGCGACGAAGAAGGCAGTGGGGCACCTGCACCCCCTGCACCCGATATATGTTCCCTACGCCGCGGCCGGAACGAGAGAAGGGATCGACTTTTACGCATTCGAGAGTACTCGCTTATCTCTCGCGATCGAGTGAGTACGTCTACTTCTAGATATACGAAGAACGACTTGTGCGTACGAGTCGTGAGAGAAGCTCGTTCACGATCACACGGCCGAACGAGAAAAGAATCGCGCATCATTTCATTCGAATGCCGGGTCGCCACGTCGCCGTCGGCGCGGCGTCGCGACGAGCATCGCGCCGAGTCAGTGCACGGCCGGCGAATATTTTCGCAGGAATTCACGAGAATCGCGAACAGCCAAGGATCCTAATATTCTCCGTTGGCAAGAAACGTTCTCGAAAATAGGAAGAAAGTATGGGATCCGCGCGGCACCGTCTTTTATAGATAAATTTAAAAATGCTCGCAATTAAATTTTTTATTTGTATATCGCGACTTTGGATAAAAATCCTCATGTGCAAACCAACTAGATTTACATTACGAAGCGATATAAATGTACGCCGGGAAAATTTGATATTTATATCAAAGGATTCCTAATTGAGGAGTTTGCCATAAACGTTGAGTTTCGAACAAAAAGCTTATATAAATAATTCCAAATATTATAATTCTCTTAAATTTTTACATTTTATAAAATTCATTTTTATTACCCAGCAATATTCGATAATTAATTTGATACATTTTTATTCAGCAAATTGAAGTTACAAGCATTTGATCTGTGCTTGTTTGATTCTACGCAAAGGACAGATAACAATGTTTTTCCAATTATACTTGCTCATGAAATTTAACCAAGTACAAAGCGAGATGTAATTAGAATGAAAACTTCTGGATGCGCACTGACTTTTTGTCGAAAATATATCAAGAATTGCAACGATGTATTTTTAGTTTTAATTATTTTATACCGCGCGTACCAACCGGCCGCGGCCGTTGGAAACTCGGCGGTCACCCCGAAAATTCGACATTTCGCCCAGGCGAAAAAATATTCGCCGGATTTACTAAATTGCCAGTCACCAGCTTACAAATAAATGTAATTACTATGTTCATTTATTTCGCTGCGCAATCTATGACAGGATTTATCGGCACAAATCGCGATATAGCGGAAATATAACGTGGCCGAACCATAAAATCGCTTAATCTATTTTTTTCGACGCACAATTTCGGAATAAACTCAATTGGGTTTTTGTTCGACGCTTAATATCTATAAATAAATCTAACGAATTCTCTTTTTTATTAATGGTCTTCTTTTTAGAAGTCTTTTACATTTGGATCTAGCGGTAAAAACGGGACTTTATATAGTTACATACAATATATGTATAGTATGTATGTATATCCCGTCATATGTGTAACCTTGCCTGCTTTTATGCGATTTATGCAAATATTTCATACTTATTTAGAGTTAATCACGAAACAGTTGATTACATAAGACATTCCGAATTCTGCTCCACTCTACCTTTTGCTTTCGTCGATAACCTAGAACATTCGAGCGAAAAAACGATACTCTCCTTATTTCTCTTATTATTTTTTCTTTTCTTCATCTTTGCTCTTCGAGAAAAAGACATCGTTCGATCGAATGAAGGCAGTCTTGCTGGGTGGACTTAAAGCAGCGCAGGAGACAGCGGATGGAATAATGACCCGCGTCCTCAAATGACGCGAGGTGCATATTTAATGATTTTGCCTATACTGTGTCGCTTCAAATCTGTTTGTGCATGCGTGCACTGGCGCCGCTGAGCGTGTGCGCGTCCTCAATGTAACGAGATGAAGATACAGGATTCGACGGAAAAGAGAAAACATGTCGTTGCACACGAATTGTCGTTTGTCTCGTAACCGTTGAAAATCTTGATAGAATTGTGTGATACGTTTCTATAGTTTTCTCGAACTCTAAATTCTAGCTTAGAAGATAAACTAAAGATAAACTTTAACTCTAGCTAATTATGAATTCTGATAATGGATACAATTAGTATGCGATTAATGGGACGATGTCGAAGTTGCGTTATTCTTACGTTGTTATACTTCTTGTAAGCTCCTATCGCTTTTCTCTTCTTTCCGAACAACGTCGTGGGTCGTCGTCGTCGTCGTCGTCGTCGTCGTCGGCGGCGGCGGCGGCGGCGGCAGCGGCGGTATCGAATGGCCTTAAGTGGTTTATCGCTCCCCCGCCCGTCTTGTTTTTATTGAATGACGAGCCGTGATACGATTTCGCTTGAGTAAATAACCAATCGATTTATTTGAAGCATTAGGCGACCGCCTTCCGGTAAATGTCTTTTAATTTCCTCAGCTGTTCTCACACACATAAGCGAAATGGGGATGATCAGTTATCGCCATCTTTATATGCTCGTTACATTCGATACACTGGATACTGAAAGAGATTGTTTACTTCACAATGTTATTCGAGAAATAAAATGCGCAAAAATTTCGAGTGTCGGATTTTTAATATTGCATATGATGATTTATTTATAGTACACCCAACTATAGTCAATATTCATCATATAGCCATATGTTCTGTTTGAATGCTGATTACTTATGCACTTCAAAAATAGAAATATCAAGGAAACGATAAAATAGGATGATTAATGAAAATATAATTGTAATTAGATATTTTTTCTCTTCTTATTTCTTTATAAATGAGTGAAATATTAAAAATTGTATTTTTATAATAATATACCATGATTTAATAATTTTTGTACCGAGTACTTCTAAACCATTAAATTGCTCTTTGAATAAAATTAAATCAATCTGGAATCGAGCGGATTCCTAATTTACAATTCCATTCAGCCGTCGAAGCCTATATCAGAAGACAATCGAAGTTACGACTCAATCGTCATCCGAAAATCAATACTCAAGTCCCGCGGAATACTATGGGGTACGGGTACGCGATGCTCTCGACATCATGAAAAACGCACCTTGCAATACGATCCGGTTTTTGCCGCGTCAGCGGAAACAGCGAATTCACGGCGGGCGGCCCATCGGCTTCGCTCCGAGGATGAGCTGGTTTTATTAATCTGCCTCACAAAGAGGTTTCGCTTTTTCGTAAATACTGCCAATATTGGCGGCTTTTGGTACACACGAAGAGAAAGACTGCGGAAGAAAGAGAATTTGTACGTGGTATTGTTGTCCGTCGATATTACATCGAAGACAGCACTTTATTCATGATGCAGCGTCGCGAAGGATATAAGAAATATTGCGACGCTCTCGAGAAATAGATTTTGTGATATTTCTCATCAATTGCTTATGAGAATATATCAGCATTGCCCTTTAATTAGAATATAAGAATCATAAAAGTCAAAGACAAATATTTTTGTGTCTTAATATCGATAAATAAATAACTAACAATAAGAAAGTTTTCGTAAATATACGATTACATTTCAAGTCTTTTTGAGCGCTCGCCAACTATGTAGCGTGTCGTACCAACTAGTTTTAACCAGCTTGTTTTTATTTCGACTAGACCCCTTCTTATTCCCTTCCCTTCTCACCTCTTCGGTAGGCGTACTTCCTCGTTGCGTGTCAAGTGCAAGATTCCCGTTGACAACGAAAGCCGTGTACCTCGTCCCCGCCGATGAATATTTGATCGGACGTATCAGCGTGGCACGATGTATTCCACCTACAAGATTATGCGGCGGCCACGTCGTTTTCATGCGTGACGAGTCCGTAATTTGCGAAATACCACGTATTTCGCCAAGGGCGAACGACCGGTGTCGAAGGGAGATAATGCACGAGCGCATACTGTCCTGTTGAAAAGGCTGTGACGATAATGCCAGTTTTCTATTAAAAAAACATCGTGGAGACACTTGCTATGCACCTTCCATAAAGACACGTAGCATAGTTATCGTAAAATACATAAGTATCATAATTTATCGACATTGTTGTAAACACGGCACTTATGAATCTTTGAAAAATTCTTGAACCTTATCGCGCGTGATATGGCATATGATGTGTACTATGGTAATTTGATATGAAAAATGCAACGCGTTTTTTCTTGTAACTTGGACAGAATAGCAGAAGACTCACAATCGTTTTCATTCAACAAAAACATACGGTATAGTTGGCGAAACTTGGCCGCTTATACGCACGGCTACTTCATCAAACTTCTCTCAAACCTGAAGATGATGAATGTTGGAATAGATCTGAAAAAATGTCGAGGAGAGAGGATTTTACGTTTGGCTAGCCAAGCACAAGGACGTTAACGAGCGCTAAGCTATTCCGACCGAGCATTTCGTTAACCTGACGTGTGCTCGCGTTGAACCGTTTTAAGAGAGGGGCTCGCCATCCAAGAAGGCGCTGGAAAGAAAAGCAACAACCGCGACACAATACCCAAAACAAATTTGAGGTTTCCCGATTCCGAGCCGATGCGTCCGATGAAGCGCGCCACGATTATTCCGGAATAATAAAGCGCTATCGTCTCTTTCTCTCTTCCTCAAGGATAAAAGCGGAGGGACCACCATAGGGATATAGATTTCGGGCAAATATTTGGACGTTCGTGACCGCGAAGAAGGAGGGTGGACCGTAGTGGAAGTAGGAGCAGAAACGACAGAGATTGAGGAAGACGAAGCCCAAGCCGGGACATTGTGTCCGAGCGCTTAGCGGACCGCGATAACGGAGTTACCTTCCGCTAGGAAAGCCCCACCGATCCATTGTGCTCCCACATTTTTAAACCGCATAGCCGTGCGAAAAAGGGCCACCCACTCCTGCCTTCTTTGGGTCATTTTGTCCAACTCGCGACATTGTGGACGCGCATCGATGCGCTTCGAGACTCATCGATGTTTCCCGGTTTAGCCCAGCGACGAATTCTCTCTTTCTCTCTTTCTCTCTTTCTCTCTTTCTCTCTTCCTCTCTTGTCAACCAATCGTGATCAATTTTGTGTGATTCAGTTTCTCCTGATTAGATTTAAATCCACATTGAGCTTTCCGTTTTCTCACATGTAAACGGCAAACTTGTGGTGCATTCTCTTCACTCTGTATTCGCGTGTCTTCGTGGTATGCTGGTATAAGTTTTGAAGATTTAATTATACGCTTTTTATAGCGTAGAATTTTTGGCATCAAAAATATGTAATATAAATTTCACGTTGGCATTTCCTTCAAAGCGTGAAATATAATAATACGGCGCGATATAGTAATAATACGTAAGACAATAAGTAATATCATGAAAAAACACTTGGCTTGATATATCTCGGCGATATATGTCAACCGGATATACATCGCTTTCCCCCATATAGCTCTCCTTCAGAAATATGTAGGTGAATCCTACGTCTCAGGAGGGCTCTTACAAGAACGTACGACGGCGACGGGAACGTGTCGGAGAAGGAAGGAGACGGCCGGAAAATACCGCGCCGGGCTCGACGTGTGACTGCGTGTGTGACTCGTTGTTTGCTTTAACGTCTCGTTGGATCTTGCTTCACTAGCTTCGAGCTTCGAGCTTCGAGCTTCGAGCTTCGAGGTTCCTCCACGACTTCTTCTCTCCTCCGACTTCTTTGTTCTTTCACCTCCCGCTCCTTCCTCTGTCGCTCCCGCGTACTCGCGTCTAGTGTTTGCTCGTGGCACACAACTTGTGTTTTCGCGTGCGTATCAGACCTGCGGTGGATAGGCGCTGGAACGGCGAGGACAGGTTTGGGTTCTAGGTCCCCTTCTCGACTTTTCGAACCCTTCTCGACCGCGCGCGCAGGAAACACGAGAACGATGTCGACGACGTCGTTGTCGTCGTCGTTGGGTGTCGTCGACCAGGATCGGGGCAGAAGGTATAGAGCAGGGCACGGATCGACGCGCGGCGACGGGAATTTATTTTTACGAACTATGCAGGAGGGATCGAGCAGCCTCGTCTTTGATGTTCGAACCGACGCATAGGCATTAGCGTATAAATATTTAGACCTCCGGCTGTTGCCCGGGATATATGGGCGCCTCGATCGACTATGCTACCGGGCACGATATTACGCCTTTGTCGAACCGCCTTTTGGCAAGTATTTTGAACCGCCATCACCGATGAAAGACGTTGGAAGAGCGTTGTTGACGATGTAAATTCGTGGCTACTATACCCCGAAGATATATCTTACGGATATATGCACGAAGAAATCCTTATCAAATTGATATTTTTAATTTTATTATTTTATGCAAAACATAGAGAAATCCGTGGCATAAGAAAATCTTGATCTAGCCGGACGCATTCGTCCCGTAGTTTACTCCGAAGATATGCTTCCGTGCCGTTGGCGCGGAAATTAGAGCGTTACCCGATTGGCGGAGGTGACGGAAAAGCGGGGATTGGAAATGGAAGCTCCGATATAGAAGAGAAGAGAAGAGGAGTGGTGGTGGGTCGAAAGAGGGCCGAGGGGATGGCGAGGCGGCTCGAGGCGGCTCGAGACGACGCGACGGCAACGACGAGTTTGACGGCGATGACGACCGGAGGGATTCGCGGGGCGAAGGGTAGTAGCTAGCTGGCGATGATGGAGACGGAGGTGGAAGCAGTTGGGGAGGCTGGCTTGAGGTGGTAGGACGGGTCTGGGAGGGTAATTACGAAATATAAAGGGTGGGCTGGCCCGCGCCACCAAGGCAGGCAGCCAGACTGATGAATATTTCACCGTTCTGCATTAGCCAGCGAGAGAGACGCTTGTGTGTGTCTCTTTCACTTTCCATATACAGCAACTCAACGGCGCGCGGCGGCCTCCTTCCTCCGTGCGGCGTGCCGGCCTCCCCCGCGCAAATATATCCCTTGGTATTCCGGTATTTCGGCCGAGGCAGAAGGATTCGTTCGCGTTCCGATCCAGTCGACTCACGCGCCGTAGAAAGACAATCGCAAGAGTGATCGTAAATGATTTTCCGCAACAGTCGCATTAAAGAGCAAGAGTAGAGAAATGGAGAGCGTATTCTATGGGCCGGACGAATAGTAGTCGATATCTGTGAACAGTTATGCAACTTGTATACATCTCTAAACTATATATCTAGCTAGACTATACATCAAAATTATAAATAAATAACAATAAAAATAATGTTTCGCTATTTCTAATATCGCAAACTAAATCCGCGATGTCTCTTAAATCGTCTCGCGATCTTTGAAGGATGATTCGAAGGATTTTTCCAGTCCCAGTCCAAAAATTCACAGGGCAAATCTCGTCCTTTCGATGCCGTTTTGACGTCAGCCAGCCGAGAGCTGCGTTCGAGCAGCAAATTTGAATAACTTCCAAGGGGGGACGAAATTCCGACGCGGAGAACGAGGGAATGCGGAGATCGGCGCAGTTGTCCCGTTTCATCTCTTACTCTTCTGTTGGACAAGATGCACGAGTACAACCAGGAATGGTTGACAGGAGCAACGCCTTTTCGGACGATATAGTTCCTCGGTATAGAGAGAGGTCACACCGTCTCTTCCAGAGATATTATACTTCCTCCCTCTTCTTCATCTTTCTTTTTTCTCTCTCTCTCTCTCTTCTCTATCTTTGAACATAAATGTACGCACGCGCGCACACATACATGCGTTGCATATTTACAAGTATACGTACGTCAAGGAGAAATGTCGTGCGCCGTCACCACATCGTATTCCCACCCTTTGGCAACAGGGTCCTACTAGACCGACCAGGACGAACCTATCGACTGCGAGCGGACTACCACTTCAACGTCTGGCGACCCTTTTGCCGTGCTCATTCGAATTTATTGGCGCGTGTTCGAATATTCATAAAAAAGGGACCCCGTTGGCGGAGCGAAGCTCGGCTCGCTTTGCCCCTCTCGTTTTCCTCATCCTCCAGCATCGTCCCCCTGAACCGCGACGAATTATTATACGGATTTTTAAGTGGCGAGAGGCGGAGCGAGGTGAGAGAGAGAGGCACGACCAGCGACCGAAACCTGTACGTGCGCATGTGGTTATGATCGAGAAATCGATTGTTTGCGCGAACAAAGTGCTCACTGACTTCGGAGAGAGGGTTTTTCGTGTTGATGTCGGGACACCGCGACATTGCATCCTACATCCTATGTACATCCTACATCCTACATTCTACACCGTACGTCTTCTTACAATTAGTTCGACAAATTGACTATAATTTAAAAAATACAACAGTAATGTTAAGAGAGACTTGTGAGAATTTAAAACGATTTGAACGAAATTCTATAAGATATTTACATTAGATCTTTACATGTATTTTGCTCAAAACTGCCTACCGATCTAGAAAATCGCCTCGGATATTACCCAGCAAACTCGAAAATTAACCTTTTTTCCAGTTATACGCAGTCATCTGTGTTCGTTTTGCGTGCGTCGACCTGTCAATCCTTCGGAGCCCTTGTACAGCTGAAAATAATTAACGGGTTTGAATTGGACGGCAGTTATTAATCCATTATCAATTTTTTCCGGTCGCTCGCATCCAGGCTGCTTGCCTCCGCACGTTACACACGACGGCCGGATTGAACAGCACCGATTGGAAATTGATGCCTCGTTGCCGAATGTATTTTGACGAGAAGCCTGAACTTGCTTTTCGCTTTGTAGCCTGTTTGTCTGCAAATTTACCGACTGATTTTTCTCCACCAGACACGTCAAACTCGCGGATTTTTATGTTGACGCGCTACAAATGGAACGTTTACCGGACGGCTTCGGGGCACACGTGTCTATTTAAAATACAACCGCGTCTTTTCGCCGCGCGCAATGTTATCTGAATATTGTTTTCGCCAAGTCTCACACACGCACACACACGTATCGTATAGTCGCGGCAATGGGATCTTTTTTCTAGCATACATTTGTACAACTGTGCAAAATACAAAGATAATAGACGGCTTGGTAAACTAAAATTTTACTCGCTTTCTCGCGATTCAGTCAACCTCGATTTGTTATTTATCCGCCGTGCCCGCGCCGCTTAGGATCACAAGTGCATCCGTTTAACTTTTGTAGTTTTACAAATTGGTGTATACATCCGGTACGGGACACCCCGTACGTCGCGCGTGTTTATAAACCCGCTCGTGTACGTCGACGAAACTCAGCTGTATATACACGTGTAACTACTTATACACACGTAAGGAGTGCATGCACGAGGCTCCGTGTGACACACGCCTGTAGTCGTGTCACCTCATGCGTGCCCTCGGCCGTGTGTATACGTACCCGGTGACTCACCTAGCGCCCGTATTTTGCCAGTGGAATTCAAAGGCGGGCCGGGTATTGTTTTTGGCAAAGATCAATGTGATCGGTTCGCTGGTCTTCCGCATGGAAAACCCGGCTGGGCTCTCCCTGCTGCATTATTTGCTCCGATAAACCTAAAGAGGTCCGTCCTATCCGACTCCTCCTACTCCGCATCTCTCCCTGTCTCGTCCTCTCTGTCTCTCTCAGCCTCTCTCTTCCCACTACCTTCGAATAGCCCACCTCCGAGCTTTTTGTCCATATTCCTCTCAACGATTAGCGCAATTACGATAAGAAAACAGCGGAAAGAATATGTGTAGTTTCGAATTTTACACATAACGTGCGGAATTTTTTTTCTGTATTTCCATTAAGCTTATAAATCTTAGAAATGCGGTTTACCTCTATCTCATTTCTATGTCACGTGGCATTGTCAAAACTCTTGTTTCGGCTGTATGTTGAATCGATCATAATAACCTCGATAATAAGAACGTGTTTCCAAATGCGGGTAATCGCATTCCGCTGATTCCGAAGGATACGATAATGATGATGCATTAGCCTGGAAAAGCGTCAATCTATATATATATCGGTTAAATACACGGTCTTTTGATAAATCATCGTACACTAATCGAGCACGCATTACATAGAACAACACAAAGTATGTGCAAATGTATGATAAGATAACATACGCGAGAAATACTAAGTCTGTAAACTGGAAGATATAGTGCTAATCACGTAAAATGCATTTATCTAAATGGAGTAACAAAAGTGTAAAAAGATGAGAAATTAAGAGGAAAACAGATATTGCTAGTGATGAAAACACTTGATAAAATTTCTAAGAAAAATGTTTTAAATGTAAGAGCGGAATACGATTTTTCTATACTATTCTATAGAATAAGTATTACAATTGATCAAACGATAAAAGAGTTATCATCAATATACAATTAATCTTAAAATAAACGAAAAGTGAAATTTTAATTTTAGAGAACACATTCTTCAAAGTATTTTTTTTTAACTCATATGCGAAAATTATCGTTGGTCCCGGGTCCCGGATGTGCAGAAGGCGCGGAGCATTTCCGCGTGGGTCCGCACGGCGGAGAAGCGGCGAGTTTCGCGGCGTTAATATAGCGAATGGCGAGCCGAGAGCCGCGTCGAGCTCTTTGCCACTCCACCGAGCGGAAATTGATAGGATAAATTCCGGGTCTGAATTGGCTCCGTCGAGCTGGAAAACCTCCCCTTCTCGTCTCTCCTCTTCTACTCCCCGCGCCACCATCATCGGCGCCATTTCCTTTCCTCCCTCGACTCCTACTACCCTCTGGATCCTCTCCGTTCACCCTTGCTCATCGACGAGCATAGTCGTCTCTTGGTTTTACTCTCTCGTCGATGTTCCTCTTAAATTCCTGACGTAGAGCCGTCGATTGCGGCGGTTGGCGAATGAATGTCGTTACAGCGTGCAGGAACGATCCTCGCAAATTCTTAAAAATATCGGAAGACGAAGCAACGTCTCGAGTCTAGAGCGTTAGCTTTGCATCGCGATAGAAATGATTTTCAAGATTACGCGATGCGTTCCGGTTGCGAATAAAATGCGTACGGCATGCGTATCGATAATTCGAGTCAAAAAGATTATCGTGTGAATGGTAGTAGATACTCTGTTAATGAGTCGAGCGACCGGTTTAAGATAGCGACGGATACATATTATGACTGCGAATTATGCTTTTTTTTAGTCGCTCTTGACGCGGTTAGAGTCGTGTAAATTAATAGAATCCGGCTATCTTTTCGTTCTTCCTCGCTCTAAATTGTTCCTCAATCTCTCTCTCTCTCTCTCTCTCTCTCTCTCTCTCTCTCTCTCTCTCTCTCTCTCTCGTGCGCGCGCGCGCGCTCTCTCACCGTGCCGCTTTCCGCTTCGTGCGCGCCTCTCGACACGCGGAATAGAGATTGATCGCGGCTTCGGCTATCTGATAAGCGCGGAATGTTGAAGAAACGCGTGCACGTACGTCGCGCCGCTTGACAGCTGTTCTCAGAGATCCGCTTACTTCGTGCAAACAAGTTGTTAGTACCTGTTACAACGAGACGCGGCTGCGTATCGCGGCGAATTGATCTAGAGAGACATCTCCGATACGACGCCGCGCTTCATTGCATCTTCGCATACTGGCGCGAGCGAAGAGTAAATCAGCGAAGAGGACGACGACGGAGTTAATATCGCGGGCGACGGTAGAGTGTACGGTCCTCGCGTGTACTACAATATCGAGCGTGTCTATTTATGACGATGAGGTAATGCAGGTCATGTTGGAGAATGTTGACGTTTGAATGCAAGCAATTACAACATTGTAACAATTTGTTTTCTCTCTACTTTCCCACGGACAATCTTTCTCTCTCTCTCTATTGAATGAAAACAAACGCGAAACAATCCAACCCGCTCGGAGTCAAGAGTCGCAAAAATTTACGTCGATTCTTTCGCTGTCGCAACCTCTGTCAAGAGATCCCGAAAATAAGCTCTCTCAAGAATATTTGGGAAGGGACGAGAGAGAGAGAGAGAGAGAGGGAGAGAGCACGCCAGATACTTTACGTCAGTGGACAATACGCACAACTGTCGGATCTATTATGCCCACTTAATTAGGCTATGGCGTGTCGTGCAAGGGGCATGACACACGGGGACACATGGGTGACGCGGGAGGGTAGCGCACACAACGACGGCGACTACGGGATAGTCAATAGTCGGACAAGATACACCGCACGCGTGTACGATGCATGTACATAAGATAGGGTGAGAGAGTAAGGTGAGGCACGGGGACACGACGAAATATGGAGAAGGCTACGGGACGCAGCAACAGGGGGATGCAGGGGGAGCAGCCCCTCGGGGGGTAGACGAGATTATAATCTGTCCCATTATTGTGCCATCGACGTCCCGGGGGGGATTTTTCCATTTGACAATGCAGTTACACATTTGTGCATTTAACATCCGCGCATCCCGCAGCTATGCTTACGATGCGCCCGAATCAACTCCCTTCTCCGCGCGCGGAAGGGGGACGAGCACGGGATGAGCTCCGGGACACGATAGACTTGATCGGGACATCGAGGAGGGTGGCTCTCGTTCATCCCTCTAAAACGAAAAAAGGGGTCCTCGGCTATAATCCTACCTGCATATGATGTCCTCGGCTTTGTTTGCCACTGCGACATACTGAGCGCGACGAGGGCTCACGGATAGAATGAGGGGGGAAAAAGGAGTCTCGCACACATCGACGATGAAACCTCGGTTGACAAAACGTGCTTAAATGATGTTCCTTTTCCAATCGCTGGACACACATTTCTATTAAGGTAAAATCGACTTAAAAAATTGACGAAAGAATTCACGGAGGAAATAAGAAACCACGATGTTCATGAGTCATCACGTGTAAAGTGCTTTGGCATATTTCGGAAGTGTATTTCCGTTCAATTTTGCAAACACTGCAAACTTGTTCATATTATCTCTCTTTCGTTTTAAAATGTAGTTTCTTTCTATGGAATACATACATCGTGACCTTTCATTCAATTCTATTGTTTAACGCTCTTTGTCCCAAAATTTGTTTTGTCCCGTGCTGAATAGCTTTGCGACGACGCGAGGGAACATTACCGTGAGAAAGTATGCTCGCAAATGAGGGAACTACTAATTGCAGTTTTCGAACAATAATCCTTACTCGAAGCAGCGCGGGAGGCGCTGCTTCAAGTACAGAACCAGTTTTTTCGCTCGGCACTTTCACGGTCAAAAGAAGGAAAGGCATATCTCGCATTATTTCACATTATTCGCCTTCCGCCAAGTTTCCTGCTGTTTTCAACCGCTAACCGCAATATGAGATGGAGTGACTATACACCCGCCTGTTACATCGAAAAGTACAGGTTCGTTCGCCCGACTGACTGCCCTCGAGACAGTTGTCTGTCGTCACGTGTACCGAAGTATCCATTAAACTGTCGAAACCGTGAACGCCGCGGTCTTTACGATTTACTATCGCGGCACAATATGTCCTCTGCCAGCGATAGCTGTATCGATCATAAACACCTGTTTCATGACAGTGATTCATGGATCACTGTTCTGACCGACCGCGACGCAACGACGCAGCGACGCGACGGACGCGACGTATCGCCGAAGATATCTCTTTTATGCCTACTGAAACTCCGCTATCGCAATAGAATATAACAATTCGATCTCGTAAATAAATTCGACTGTAACTTGTTAATTACTCGCACGTTTTCCTCTTACATAAAAATTACACGTTTGTGCAATTAAATTATGATTAATGTACATAATCAAATTATTTATTTTTACTTTTCCTATGATTATAGATTCTATTATACCTTAATTTGCGCAGTGCCTAAATATCTCGAGAAAAGTTTGAAAAGAGTCATCAGAACCGAACTTTCCTCGGCTTGTCATTACCGCGTGATTGCAGCGGTCGCTAACTTCGATGTAGCATCACAACTGTAGAAGCACAACTCTGACTGCCTTGTCCGCAAATGTCCGCGCGTTCGCCAGCGAGTCCGCGGGAACACTCGTATACTCGCGTCGGCGTCGCCTCGATAGGATTGTGCGAACGCGGTGCCGACGGTAATGCGAAGGGTAAATCCCAGCCGCCGCGCCGCGCCGCGCCGCGCGCAACCGGCCCCGGCGTATCTAATAACCGTTATTATGCGTGCGCGTATGTTGACAGTGGTAATACGGCGTGTAATAGGCCGCCGGTGTATAACTGCGAGCCGCGCGTAGCTCCCAATATCGTCGCGCCCCGTTATCATCGGCTGTTTTGCCAAGGTACACACAACGGAGAGAGTGAAACAGACCGAATGCCGAGAGCAACACTGTCCGCTTAGCGCTCTCTCTTATCTACTCGGAAAGATTACTCGCGCGTGCGATTGATATCGATGATTCGTATGTAAAAGATGCTATATTTCAAAGTGAAATATTTCCAAGACAAACTTAGGTACTTACGCGTTACGTTTAAATTTTAAAAAATATTGCAATTACAGCAAAATTAAGTCAATTTTTAAATGTAATACGATATATTATTTTAGAGGAAAGTCAAAGTACTATTTAAAAAGATTACAGCGCATACATCAAACGCACGCATCGTGTGCGATCGTCTGCGCGCGTCCACAACGGGCAAATATATAAACGATCCGTCGAGCTCGTGAGGCCGAGCATAGTGCGCTTGTCAACATGGGAACAGCAAACACGAATCGAAACAGATAGCACTACAACCGAGCAAATAGTTAGGACCCTTTCCTTCGGCTACGCGTGTTACGTAAGCCGAGGCACGCAGAACGTTACGTAGTGATCCTGTCCCCTTCTCTCGTAGACAAACATCGCATCGTTGTTACCCTTTTCAATGGACAGCGTCTAGTTTGACAGGGATGAGTTAGCGATACATAGACGCTTTAATTTGAATACTTAATTCGTGGATAGGCGTGAAACTTGAAAAAAATAAAATTAATAAGAGTAAAAATAATAATTTGTTAATTAAGAGATACAGAAATAACAGTTTACAGGAAAATTGAAAATTCTTTGGTGAAATGTAAGATAACGTTTCTATAGAATATCACACGTTATTGAAAATTTCTTCAATTGTTCACATTTTAAATTGGGCGATTGTTTTATTTGGCATTTTTCTTTTGTTTCAGGTAAGTGCAGTGATGCGATTGGCGTTAAACGCGCGATAAATCGTGAGTATCTAAGACACGCATGACATGCAGGACACGCTGAATCGTGTCATATCAGAATAATCCGATTACGGTGTTGCCATAAGCGCGCCAGTAAAGCACGGACCGAAAAACTTGGTTGCGAATTAACTAGAGGAGTAGTGGCAGAGTTCATAAATCCATTTATAGTGTCTCCTTGTCTGGCTCGCCAACTGAAAAAGCGTATGAACGTCGATGCGGCGACGTTCTCCACACTCGTGTAGTTTTATGGGCGCACTTTAAGCAGCTGCGTCAATTTTATTAGACCGAACTTGGACTCTTGGCGCGTCTATCAGACGTTGCTCCGGCTGAAGCCTGATAGGAGCAGTCGCGGATTTCAAATCTGAGACGTGATTCCTTTTGCAAAGAGTAAAATAAATGTAACTAGCTCTATAATTAATCAAACTCACTGACCTTGCATTCAAGAATTTGGTATTTCTGAATGCAATTGCATTCCGAAATGCCAGTTGAATATAAATAGAGGAAATGTGATCATCGAATCTGCAGCTACGTAGTGACTATTACTTACGTTATGGGTAGCGTTAATAGTAATCATAACGATAGATATGATCAGAATGATAGCTGGCTCGGTGTTATTCACGTAAGACGTTCATGATCACTTCGTTGTCGCTATCACCGACGATCGCTATGTCTAATGATCGTAGACCACCTTTCAAGAGTGCTTTTTTGTTGTGGATCTTAAGTCTTGGTAAAAATCGCATCGTGTGCGCGACATACTTTCCCACCTTATAGGTGAATCGGTTAATCGTGGATCAAATCGATAAATTCAGTGACGGAAGTCGCCGAGCGAAAAATCGACTCGAGTATAATAATCAAAGAAAATATTTACGAGCATCGCCAATTGGTTAGGAATTCAATAAAGAGATATTTTCTCAGAACGAGTATTCCGAGTGGGACGGCTCCTGATTTTTTTTATTAATATTATTAATAAACGCTGTGATTTAAGCACCTGCAAACGAAAGGAAATACAGAGAGGAGAAGGAGACGAGAGGTCAGTTCTTCTAGCGATGCCAATCGGCAAACCTCGACCGAATGGGGGATAGGGGGTGGCGGTGTGGGGGAGAGGGACCATAAAATTTCTCTCCTCGTCCCGGCTCTTGACCAGTTCTCACGCAACTCGAGCGCGAGCTTCTTGCCTCGCGGTGATCACGAAGAGAGGAAACGTCCGTCTGTCCGCGCGTTGCCGGCGAGAACAGGATTTTTTTCGTTCGTTTTGACGTAAACGAGCGTATACCTCCGCCCCGTACCCGATGCACGCCACGCGTTGCGCATCGCGCCCTTCGTAAACACGATCGAGCGAAACCCGCCGCGTGATAACGACGTGCAGCCGTTCGTTTACTCCTTTTGCGGCACGTCTCGCCATAAATTTCTCCGACGCCCGTAACCAAAGTATTTAATCGCGAATGTTAACAGCCTCGCCACTGATCGGAGTTGACAGTGAATTTTAAACAGGCAAATGATGCTGCAGAGTTTGGAAACATATCAAAATAAATTTAATTAAATGTATGTACATAATGTACGTCGCTATTTATTGTTAGCACGATTGACATTAGTATTTTCTACCTCGATTGGATTTATCAAGCTCTATGCATTTTCATTATCTCTATTTTTTCCCGAGGTCTCGGATATAAAAACTTTCGAGAGCTCTCGAAGACTTTTGTAAATAGATGATTCGACGCGACGCAACGAGAATGTTCTTGTAATATCGTAAACGTGCGCGCTGAGAAGACGATCTCCCCGAGGCATGGAACAGCTGGTCCTCCTTAGGTGCGTAACTCCCGACATCCACCATTATTAAACGGCTATTAATCCGCGCCGCCGAGAAACCGGCAATAAGACGCAACAAGATATCGCGTTGACGTCCGTCATCTCCTCATCCTCGTGTTTTCCTCACTTGATATCAGCCGCGCTCGCATTCCGCTTGACCTAGATGTTTGTCGTTTGTCCCCGGGCGGACACGGCGGTCTCTTCTGGCTTCGAGGTAAGGAAACGACCGTCCTTTGCTTCCACCGGACTCTTGCACCACGATAACTACCAATGCATGATAGGACACAACTATCAGTGAGATTCGTGGGTGGGGCCCCCTTCTCATCCGCGGCACGTCATCCGTAATTACAGGTTCCTTTATTTGTTGCCTGTTACACACTTGGTTAGCACGTCACTTATATGTATAAAGAATTTGTGTATTATTTAGTAGGATACATGTAGTTCTTTCTCCCTTATTCTCGAAGCGCTACGTACAATCCCGCTGCTTTTGCATCTTTCTACATCCTTCTATCCGGCACTGAGTTGATCTTAACTCTTATCTCTTCTACTTCTACCTTACTTTCTCGATTCGTCGTAAATTTTTATATGCGCGGCAATCATCGTGACGCTAATCATAGAGTCATCGAATTACTTTTTGTCAATGCGATTTAGACGAGCTGTGGTCTCTTTCTTTCAAATTATATTTTCTGAACAGTGTAAAAATTTGACAATTTTTGTAATTTTTACATCGTTCCATTTTCTAAAAGCTATAATTATACTTAAATTTAATATTTTCTTTTCTGTTTTACTATCCGTGATTGTTGCATTGTTGTCATTGAAAAGTCATTCTGTTTCACCAATATTGACAATAAATGATAATTTACCGCCCGTTCGTTAACGTCAAATGGTCTCATCGTGTAAGATATTATCTTGACCACTTTCCATTGACACTAATCGTTTCGCGTGATTTGAGGAGAAGGAACGATCATCGGTCGTGGTTCGGACGATCGCGGCGGCCGCGGCGCAGCGTTGCGACAGCGATACAGCAACAGTGAGAGAGCGTTTTATGAATGAATCGCGTGCGTGCCAACCGTCCTATTAGCGGTAGGCCCCTGCCAACGGTAGCCAAGTTGTGTTCGAACACGAGAACGTTTCTCAATTACCTCGCAAAGCCGCTCTCGGTGCGCGCACCTACCGCCGTGATTATAACCGAGCCGTGACGTGCCAGCTCGCCACCGCTGTTTCACGAAGGTCTCGGCCAAGGCATTACCATCACAACCCGGTTAATGCCGTGCTTCGTCTACCAGAATGGAGATTATACACGCCACGAGATCGCTATGGATAATGTTAAACTCTCCGAATAAAAGCCTAGCCTACCTGGCTTTGAGAATTTTGTCAACTGTATTATGTATACTGAATTGGCAAATACATACAAAATTGGTATATTAGTAAGAAAACTGCAGACCCCAGAACAAATTGAATTATACAAATCAGAGAGAGAGAGAGAGAGAGAGAGAGAGAGAGAGAGAGAACGCGAAGTAACCAAATCTTCACTTTTTGAAAACATATTAGGTGTCTTTTCTGAAATTAATATGATTTCTGTGTGTCATTTGTTACGAAATGATGAGTAGGACGGATTCTATTTCTGCGCGAGCGATTTCCGTACTATACGGAAGCTCCTCCGAGAAGGTTTTCACTTCTTGAAAATTGCAATAAACACGCGCATGCATTTCTTGGCGGCCAAGCAGAAAGAAACGAGTAAATAAAGCCGCAAACCAGAAGCGTGACACTTCATCATCCCTGACGCGCAGAAAGAACGAGCCATGCGGCGCGGGCGCGGCGCTCAGATCTTTTCAGAACTTGCACCTCGATTCCATCTAGTAGTTTTCCATTTCCGTCATCGTCGCCCGCTGTAATGAGGTTTCAGAAAGCACGTGGCGCGCAAAAAGAAGGCAAAAAGAAGGTGGAATGGGGTTACAAGGATAATCACAATCTAGGTTACTTAGGTTCTTACTTTCAAGTCAATCAGTTATCAATAATAACTAT
Organism: Temnothorax rugatulus; assembly: GCA_035220575.1. Classification (NCBI taxonomy): domain Eukaryota; kingdom Metazoa; phylum Arthropoda; class Insecta; order Hymenoptera; family Formicidae; genus Temnothorax; species Temnothorax rugatulus. Next base: position 53,450 of record JASTWL010000141.1, read on the forward strand.
TCAAGTTATCAATAATAACTTGAAAACCAGTAAAGGAAGTTTAAAAACACTGTGTGTGACAATAAGATGCGAAAGCGATTGCCATTTTTGAAATTTGTTGATTCTTGAATTTCATCATAATACGTCTACATAGAAGATAGAAGATATATCACGTCACACATTCTGAAAGTTGTCATTTCCCGTTCGCAACTAGGAGCGACCATAGCAAAACTTGGAATCGTCGCGATTGTTAGATGGCGGGCATTCGCGAGTGGAACTTTTTTAGAATGATAATTACGATTGTAATTAAACTTCTCAGAGTGAAAAAGAACCCTCGCGATATCCGTGGAGAAATGAGCAAGCGAGCGCGAGAGAACGGTACGGGAAGAAAAGGGTGGGTAACGGGAGGGCGGACGATGGCTCCAGAAGGGTGCAGGCGGTTGGTGGAGTACCCGGACTCGAAGGGATGCGAGTGGAGCAGCTCGGTTGAAGCCTCGGCAAGGCGGAGTGCCATAATTGGAGCGGTCGCGTGCGCCCGCCACAGGACAATAGACTCGTCCGAGTGCAAATTATTAACGCAGCGCTCTCTTCTCTCTGTTTCTTTCTTACCGTCTCTCGCCGCCCGGATTGCCCGTCTCGAGAGAATCACGTTCTTCTTACCGTTTCGATATGTTGATGATGGGATTATAGTGCGGTAACCCGTCGCGCGTTGAAAATCGCATGGAGCACATATACCTATATTGAAAAGATTTCTAATAATTTTATACAACGAATATGTAATAGATATAACCGTAATTATATACATGAATTATTGGATAAAAATAATCTCGTTTCCCGCAATTTTATCACCATGCAACATTACGCGATATCTAGAATAATATACGCGGATGTAGCCGTTTATCCATCCGTAACGGAGGCGAACCGATAGCAAGCCAAAAAAAAAGGGAACAACTGGAAGGAAAAAAAGCTCCGATCTTTGGTTTTGACCCGCGACCCGGCAGAAAATGCAAAATACGCGGAAGTAGAGAAGAAAGAGGGAATGAACTACGTATCCAAATCCTAAGGCATGGCCAATGACCTTTTGTTTAGCAAGAATCAACGTCGAGAGCGGAGATGATGGGAAAAGAATGAAAAAAGATAAACGGAATAGAGGGAAGAAGCGAGAAAAGGCATAACCTGGCAGAGGCAACGCTTCGAGATATAAATTTGCGCTAAGTGCAAAATCTTTCTGACCTCGGTGTACCTGATCCTCTCTCTCATCTTCGTTCTCTCAATGCATGAATGGCTGTTCGAAGATGGAGGAACGCGAAGAAGTGAAATTACGCTAAGTTTTGGATGTGGATGAAGCGGCGGCGAATGGATGGCCAATCAGAGGTGAGCTCCATTTAAACCGCGATGGATTCTCTGCGCCGCGACTGAAAGGCATTTAACCGATCCAAAAGACCACCCCCTTTGTCTCCCCCTCACTTTCATTAGACATCGTACTTTATCCCTCCCGCTACGCCAAGGTTTATATTTTAAATGCTAATTGCCAGTTTTTAATGGGCCGTGTTGCGAGTTTCTGGCTTCTTTTATTGTACGAGTCGCGCGTCAAAAGCGGGTAAAGGGAGATATACGTAAAGAGATGGAGAGAGTGAAAAAGCAGAGTGCAGAGGGAATATTCGATGATATGAATCGCAACGGGATAGAGAAAGATGGAAATTGTTTGCAAAATAACGCGATAAATATCGGTTAGGTCAGGAACATCGTAAAAAACTATATGTAAATGCAGCATAATGTAACTATGCGTTTCCGGAGAGAAATTACATACATAAATTAATACACATACGCAAAGAGAGCTTTAAATAGAATTAAATTTTATTTTAAGAATTTGAAATATATTATACAGAGAAAGAAAAGAGGGAAGAAGTAGGAAACATGTTTGCGTGGAACGAAGAGAAGAACTCCCCGCTCTCACCTCCCTAAAGGCAACTGCTACCACTGGTATTTGTTCCGTCGGGAATAATGTATAATGAAAAAATTACAGCTTTTGCCGGCAATTATGTATATACGAAGTTGTTCTGTGTGCGCGCGCGCGCGCGTACACACGTGTACTCATACAAGTACAAATCTCCGGTCCGCCGCGTGCAACCGCGGTTATAATTTCTCTCTCGTTCCCGTGCAAATTCCCCTTCCTCAACCCCTTTCTCTCTCTCTCTCTCTCTCTCTCTCTCTCTCTCTCTCTCTCTCTCTCTCTCTCTCTCTCTCTTTCCTCATCCTTGCCCCTCCGTCTCGCGTCCTGCGATTAAACCGCGCAGACAGAACGCGTGTTGTAAGGTTCCTCGTTCTTGTTACCAACAATTACCGACGCTCCTCGTTTAATCCTCGTTTTTTTCCGGCAGCTCCCGGCCGCACCAGAGTCATGTTAAATAGATTGAGCGAAAACAATTACGCTACCCTCGAAGGAGGGATATCGCTCGCGATACTTATTATACTCGTCACGGGACGCTACCTCGTTGCGATCCGCGCGCGTCGATGAGAATCTCGGCGTGAGGTTTGCGAGGTTAACGAAATCAGCTTGTTCGCGCCACTCTAACGAGAAAATTACTTTAAATTGGTATAATAGCTTCTCTTTTCCTTCCAAACTGCCGAGCGGAAACGTCGAACTGAATGATGAACGCGGTTCGCTCGGTCTTTTCTATACTTCTCTCATTGTTAGTATATATATATCATGCTGTTTGTTTGTACTTGGCACTTTAGGCGTTACGAAGGAAGTTTAACAACTCGTAAATTACACGAAAATTGAAATAGAAACGTAAAGTGGTTTAGCTTAAACGTGAAACTACTTTTCGATTTGGCTACAAATAGTTTCTGAAAGGTGAAGAATCTCACTTTGAAGATAAAGCAAACGTTTCAATTATGCCTAATATCTATTTGAAATGTTTATTAGTTTGAAAGATATAAGATGTATAATAGAGCGATGGTAATTAACCCTTAAATGCCACCCGGGGTCCAGCGGACCCCAGACCCTTTAGAATGATATATTTTCAAATGTTTCCGCCAAAAATGGAGCTCATATTTATTTATTTATTATTTTTAATTTTTTTGATTTTGGAGCCACGATTTTAACTCTTGGCGATCTTAAATTTTTATACTATATTGAAATTGAAATTTTAACAATATCATCATTTTATTCTCTTGTCTAGACCTTGAACAACATTGAAAAAAATTGGCATAACTAAAGATAAAAAAATCAATTAGTTACGAGACATTTTTCATGCTGGGGTCATTTAGACCCCTCATGTCATTTATGAGATTCTGGAAAGGTGTGTCATTTAAGGGTTAATATCAAGTAGATCTTGGTAACGAGGAAAGACATGAGAAGTGAAATTTGTAGTGAGGCGAATGAACGAATCAAGGAAGAGCAAGCAGATGAAGAGAAAATAAAGCACGGACAAAAATGTGAAATCGCTGAGAAGATACGGTGAGGTAGGAAAAGGGCGAGCATTGCTGCTCATATTATTAGCACTTGAATGCTTGAAAACTTTAGACGGAAGGAGGAGTATTCATACTTCGCTCTGAATAGCATCATGAGAGATATTCGCAGACGCGATAACGAGGTTGCTGTGACAACGCTGAAGGAAACAGAAGGTAATGACGAGAAGATGATACCGAGAGAGTCTCGATGCGCTAGAAATCACCCAGAAAGATGGTAGTATTAGTGTTCGAGGGTGCGCCTAGCTGAAAGGAGCAAGTCAGGGGGAGAGCCCGACGACGGAGAATCGGGGGAATACCGCGGATTGAAAGCCCGATTATCTTCCGCTCCTCGTTGCCGCCACGTCGTAATCAGCAAATTAAAGCGAGCCCGCGGGCCAACCTCCGCGCGTTGCTCTTCATCTCCTCGTCTTCTTTCTTCTATTCTCGTTTATTTTCTTCACTAGCGTAGTCCTTCTCCGGATTTTCTTGCCTGTCGCTTCGCCGAAAAAGGAAACCGATTGTGTCGACTTCCGCGCAAGGAGGACAGGATGCGAGAAAGGCTCCAAAAGGCCACGGAGGAAGGGAGGCTCGCGAACGAGTGAAAACTTTTACCGGGTGACCATTGTCACTTCGCAACTGGCCGCACCCTAATTTCCTTGTACTGACTTTCGTCGGGCTCTTTGTTCACCCACCAACTTCCTTTCGAGAGAGGAAAGTTGGTTTGTTCGGAAGGATACTACATAGATGAGATCGCTCGCAATAATCCTTATTGCTTTAGAAGTCTCGACTAATAATTGTCGTTTTTTTTATTATTATTTGCTAAAAGTTAATAAAATACACTGTTTATTTATTATTATATTTTACTAAGCAGAATTTAGAATATTAATTCTAATTTATCATAGAAACATTGCGTTGTCACTACACTACAGTAACGAGCGCATTTCTTTTTTTATTTAGATTTATTTACAATTACTTCGTTTTTATTTGTTCACAATAAAATTTCGCAAATATCACTATGCTTCTTTAATGCCATATAAAAAATTCTTATATATAAAAAATCAAATAATTATTTATTTTTGCATTTTATACGACAGATAAGTTTCTACAAATAAGTTTCATCTGTCTAGCAAATATAATGTGGTTTTCGATAATCAGCCGTCTCTTCAAAGGCTATAATTACACTATAAACTCCCACGAGATGCCATTCTAACTCGATGTAACGAGTTCCCGAGGCGTAAGTTTCGATACCATGTAACGCGAGTTAACATCAGTCACTCGGCCGAGTTAACGAACGGGAATCGATACGATTGCACGGTCGCGCGGAATTATTTGGCAAATATAACGATGCCGCGGTGCAGCTGGTGCCGCGCGGGTTTAGTCTTCCGCGCGGTGGTTTTTCGTGATCCCGATAGAAGCGTACGCGTACACGCCCGTACGTGCGCGCGCGTGCGGGAGTTCTCGCGCGGTCGCGCGATAGCATGGGCACTCGTGTTTAATGCAAATTCGTAAATTGGAGAGGCCACGGTAATCAACTAACCGCCAACGAGTAACTCCCGTAAACTCATTGAAATAGTTCATAACTTCGGGCGCTAGTTTGAGTTTCGGAGGGGAACGAGGGGGGGGGGAAGTCCCCAACTTGCGCGGAATTTCCCACATCATACCGGCCGACCGACTGCCCCGGCGCGCGGCGCATTGTTAGGACGTTCCTGATAACTTTTCTGTGGTGTTTTATCTCGCATCGAGTATAAATGGCAAGTTTAAAAGGCGAATTTCTCAATTTAAGAAAGTTGCATTTAAGATGCGGAATCTCACAACTTGCAAGTGCTTGCGCGTAATATATGAAACAAAAGATTAAAGGATTTTGAGAATTAAACATTTCGTCATCATCGACGGGTGAATCGGGTGACTCGTTGCATAAAATCACACGTTATTGACGCTACGCGATTCCATAGGCATTCCTTAATTTTTCGATGTTCCAAAACCTTCATTGCCGCGGCGCGGGCGTTGCAGACTGCGGGAGAAAATCTTGACAGAATTGAGTTTTTAAGTAAAATTTTTTTATCAAGCGGTGTCCATAATTAATGTAGAGAATCTAAGCCGATTTTTATTACTTTTTGAATTAAAAAACTTTTTGAATTAAAACCTAAATTTGAGAAAGTTATAGCTTGCTAAAGTTTCTTTGATGACGGCAACTTCAAAAGATTTCGCAGCAACATTATGACGTCACAGCACATTTTCGTGTACCATATCTTCTTCAATTTTGAAGATATTGCAAAAATTCAAAAAGTTCACAAAGAAAGTATGCCATGATCTATCAGAATATACTGTTAGGTAAAAGTCGGTTAAAAACCCAATTAAGGAAGACGAAGGGGAGGTAGGCATCTCATCAGATTAAAAACTTTCACAAACATAAATAAATGAGCCGCCAGGCACAATGGAACAACGTTCGGTTGACGAAGAGAGTGGGAGAGGGGAAGAAGGAGTCATGGTAGCAAAAGCGACAGCAATGGTAGAAGCGCGACTCCGACAACAGCGATACCGTACAGCGGGGAGGGGGAGGGGGAGGGGGGTTAGCCGGTGACTGTGGGTTTGCGTATCCACTCTTAGTATATTGGAACAGGAGTCTTTCTGTTCCCCTTTCTCCCTCTCTTTCTCTCTATTCGAAAATCATACCATCGCGTTGTCCGTCTCGCCCACTCCCATCGTCGTTCCATCCTTTCCGCGCCCTTCATCCTCTCTCATACACCTTTCGTCGTTCTTTCTTCGACTCGATCCTCTCGACCAAGCGAACCCGCCTCACTACCCTCCGCGACTTCATCTCCCCACGTTCTCTTCCGCCTTGTCCTCGTCCCTCGCTCTCTATCTACCTATCTCTATCTCTCCGCTTCTCTCCATTGCGCTATCCGCCGCGCAGACCCTCGGCCACGTACACAAAGCCCACCGGTCCCTGGCTTTTATTACGAGATACGAGATAGCCCCCCGGCTTCGTCCAGGTTCACCCATACCTACTCATCCCGTATACGTTCTCCAGACGCGACGCTCGCGTCGCCGCGCCGTCGCGATATATATTGGCAAACTTTGCGAATGTCGGATCACGCCGGATTACGCATCTCCAGCAATATCGTCTTTTCTTACACCCTCGTGCCATGTGGGAGTAACCCTCGTGTCGAGATGAAATACGCTTCTATTATCTTCTATGTTTTTATCACGATGAAAACCTAGCAGGAATTCGTTCTTCATCCATTAATAAAATCTTATAATATGTACAGTTAATGATTCGACTCAAGTTTTGAAATGTCTAATTAATCAACCGAAATATTAAATAATCAAGATTCAAGATTTTTATATCAAACGACAAGAAAAGAATATAAGAAAACAATAGACAAGAAATAATCTATCGCGAGCATACACATCTCGAACGGGTCAGCAGGTATCGTATCACCTTTCTCAATCCAAGTGGCACAGCAGATCCTCTCGATCGTGCTCACTGGTCGATTTTCATGGCGGACGCCAGAAGACGAAGTTTACCTCGCTCCCGTCATTCCGAAGTGGAATAACAGCGCGCGCGCGCGCGCGCGCCCTCGCCAGCAAAGGCGGACTTAAATCGATTAGAGGATGGCCCGTGAGATGGAATCATCGGGTATGGGAAACTGATAGAGCAACGAGATTGGACAGAATGGGAAGCCCCGCAAAGTGGATGAGAGAGCACTATCACTCCTCCCTCGCGCGCAAGGCCTGGCCTGCTGCGCGAACTTGCCCAAGTAAATTGCACTTCCTTTTTTCGTGCCGCCGCGCTTCGCGGAATATATTGGGGCCCGATCGATTTTTCTGGGGAAAAATCCATCGAAAATTCAATCATGCGCTTTCAGAGCGAGCGAGCGAGCGGGTCGGCGACCGGCGCGGCGTATCTATTACTGGCGCATTATGCAAAGATACCTTCCACGGACGCATTAACGCCGAAATGTCGATCTATCTCTTCTCCGTCGAAAATTTAATGGCACGCATAAAATCAGATTTTTATTGCGTCTCATAAAATTTCACGTATTATATTGCTTCAAAGTATGAAGGCGGTGAATGGACATACATACAACGCGCAGCGGTACATCTGTACATCAACGCTTAGAAAATTCAGATAAATCTTAGTTTTCTCTTAAAATTTAATTTTTATTTATTAATTACTATCTATTGCTGATTTAATCTTGGATGATTTACACGTCGATTTTTTTTACGCGAGTACTACTTGGCCGACTGATAAAAATGACACCGGACAAAATACGATATGTGGTTTTCGAAAGTTTGTCGTGCAATTTTGTCGGCGCGAGAGAGGCGAAGGGAGGCGTTTAGAGGTAGGCGGCTGCAGGCGTGAACAGAGCGATATAGAATGGACAGGGGTAGGCAGGCAGGCAAGCAAGCAGGGATGCAGGGATGATGGCGAACGAATGCATAGCGCGAGCACGGAGGAGGGACATTGACGCGAGTCCGTCGGGTGCGAAAGCCAAAACCGCAGAATGGAATTACTCCTGCTCAATCGTTTATAACGGCAGGATAAATGGATTAAACCGTCGGCGGACGACTAGCAGTTTATTTGTCATCGTAGAGAAGCGCGGCCAGCGAGTCGCGTGTGTTCGCACGCTGAAAGTCGCACGTGAGAAACCTCGACGTTACAAGTGTAAGATACCAATCGAAACAGATTATCGATAGCAGGTCGGGATATTTCATTTACTTCGTCATTTCAGTCGTAAAACATACGTTCTATTTTATATAGTTTATGTAAGAATTGCAAAGAATATGTTCTTCAAAGATGTAATTAAAAGTAGAGCATTTTTTTGTTTCGCGCTGACAATAAGATGCATAAATTATTAGCATGAGTGACGAGGGAAGAATACGCGTAATGAATCCACGCAATCTTGCAGCGAAATAAAAACCGCAAAATCGCAGCGATGTCTTTTTTACATCACAGAGGAGTCTACGTCTGCAAGCTTACTTAAATGGCGAAGAATGGATATGCATTACTGTCCCCCTTAAAGAGAGAGCCAAATGTTCGATAACGAAAGCGCGGCGAACAGTACGTCCCCAAAGTCTAATCACGGTATACGTTCTTGCTCTTCTCTTCTATGTTTGTCGAGTCATCATTATGGGCAAAAAAGGATCAGAAGAACATTAGTAACATTACTACACATTCTTTTCCATTCTTCTCTTGGTTCTTATAGAGAATAGGCAGAATAAGATACGAAACCAGAATTTGTTTACACAGTATAATTATTACAAAAGCTCCATACATAACTCATCTATAAAATTTAAAAATCTTTATTCAGTGACTAGAATTGTGCGTTATGTTTCGACGTTCCCACGATATCGTTCGTGGTAGACGGGTCGAGTGTTGAAGAAAAATTGCACCCCCCTCGTGTCACCCGCTAGTCGGTCTTTGGTAACGACGGGCGACGGCAACGACGGTAATGAAAAACGCCGGTGAGGGACGGCTGTTTGATACGAGAAGGTAGATAGAGGCCGTCGAGCGTAGTAGGTGTTTGCATCGTGCATGCGTGTGCGAAGGGTGCCGCGGAAGGGTGCGAGAGTAGCTCAGGCATTGTTTGAAACGCGAACGCTTAGTAAGGTTGCATGACGAAAAGCTCGAGGAAGAGAAAGAAAGAAAAAGAGAGACTACCTTCTTCTCGACTGAGAATATGAGGAAAAAAAAAGAGAAATAATGGAGCAAGGTGTACGCAGAGTATGCTTATCGTCACCGTCTATCAAGTGGCCTCGTCAAAAGAAAGGTTGCGGCGATTTTAGAGCAGGCGTGCTACTTTATGTTGGCGCTAATGGAAATGTGAGATTTTGTTTCGACTTGAAAGTATTCGTGATCGGGTTGTGAGAGCGAGTCCATTTCCATCGCGAACCTCTCCCTTCATCGCATGTGCTAAACAAGGATCAAAACGACTAAATGTGCGAAAATGAGTTTCGATTTTAAACCGAAATTAAGATTCTCTTAACTCTCTTACGTAGTTCCGTATGTTTAAATTTATTTTATGATAGGCAAATATTATTAGTGCGTAGATGAAACTAATAGGAATTTTTCTAGCTCAGGAATGTGTATTTTATATGCTTGCATGATTCAACATCTCCATAAAACATCTTTACATTATTATATCATTACATATGATACATAAGTAAAGCACAGCGATGCGATTTATGACGAAAAGAATCATATTTATAAGATTAATATTATATTAATCTTTATGAGCATTATTCTCAGCTAACATTATAATGATTGTATATTTTATATATTTTTTTATATGTATGAACACTTTGTATCTGGAATAACATGTTAGTCTTTAGTCTAACTTTTAATCAACTTTATTCTGACTGCGTCAAATCAGCCAGAAAGCAGCTATATTGGCCGAATTAGCTGAATTCTCTTTGGCAAATGCAAGTAATCGAAATAATAGTGTTATATTCCAAGTAAAGGCTGTTGCTGCGAGTCGATGTTAAGAGACTAAGCGGGCAACTGTATCAATGTACCTACAGAAATCCATTAGAAGTAACACTACGCGTCTCATTGCTGTTTCTTGTTAGTCTCGATAAATTCAACAATCTTGATAAATTCGTAACGATATAAATCATCTGCTGATCTTAAAAGTTATAAGCTCTAAAGAAGTTATTGAATATTTTACTATTATTTTTTAACAATTGTATTACAAAGCCACTTTAATGTAAGGTAAATATGTAACATATCAGAATATGTTACAATATTTAAGCAATGTTCTGTTAATTTATTTGCGATTGTATTAATTATACAGGAAATTTGGCAAAGATTTCAATACAAACAAAGGCTTGAGATAGGTAATTTATTCCTGCAATGAGAGATAATAGCGAATTACTTATTTCAAGCGTTTTCCTTATCGATGCGATTCTAACGAAGCGTCTCATTTAAAAAGCAAATGCCGCGTCAAAGCGTTTGATTGTACTCGATTGGTAGTTTCCAACGCTAATTGGAATAAAAAAAGTTGAGCATGCGAACAAAATATCGTTTTTAGTCTGGTTGTTTTCTGGTCGAGAAAACAATCAAATCCTTAGAATTGTTAAAAATGTTCTTAACCTTTCGTCATGTTTTACAAATACAATAACTTAACAGCATCGAGTGTATCGAATGTGCCAATGCCACGAACTCGCCGTAGGCTCTCTCATAAAGGTGAGCCAGTTACAATGAGTGGAGAAGAGAAGCATCCAATTTTGTATTCCGATTTGTAAACGAGAAGCACACACTGCGCCGACAATTAAAGAAATTACGTACGTAATATTTGACACTTTAATAATGCATCGCCAACGCACTGCCAGCGGCAATGCGACGCGATTTAATCGCCAGTGATAATTGTCCACGTTCAAAGCAAATAGCTTCTATGAGAATACAACGTGTATTGTCAAATGTAAAAGTAATGTAAGCAAACTCTAGACTGAGAAAAAAAATGTGTTAATCCCAAAAAATATTTAGTCCGATACGAGCAACTAAACATGTTAGTTAGTTAACTAAACATTAGTTGTTTTAACAATTATTAAGTTGTATTAAAAAAGGTATAATGCATTCATGTCAACCTTTAAAATTTTTTAATCAAGAATTAATTAATTTAACTAATGTTTAGCTAAACTACTTAAAATATTTAGTTGCTCGTATCGGACTAAATATTTTTTTGAATTAACAATTTTTTTTTCTCAGTGTAGGGGTCTGATATTTTTAAAATATAGCGAATATAGAATATTCGTCCTTTTACGTACTTTCTCTATTGAATTTAAAAAATGAGAATATTCTACCGTCATCAATTAACAATATATTTATTTTATAATTTTTTTACGATTATATCTCGAAACTCGCTCAACTTTTTTACGCGCTTTAAATCATTAATAAATCGCTATTATCCTTTAAGGATATTCTTTTCTCTCTCTTTTCGAATTTGTTTAAACCGAAAGAAGAACACTCGGTCAAGTCTGAGCTTCGATCTCGAGCGTATACGTTTAATTGAATTTTCGCTCGTTTCGCGATCGAGGGTGCTTTTCAAGTTCTTCACTGACGACGCGGACGCAAATAGCAATATTTTCGCGGAGTAACGGGAGACATCTTAAATCTCCAAGGAAGGAGATCAAAACAAATCGGCTTTGCCTAGGCTTCCTTTCGGGAAGCTCCGCTCGAAGGGAGAAAAGGGAGAGGGAATGGATCGCCGTTCTGGTGCGAGGGATTATTCTTAATATTTGTAAGGTTTTCATCTCGCCAAGAGAAGTGAGATGACTAGCACCCTCCGGCATTGCGGAAATACGCAAATCGTGGATTAGAAATGAAAAACGAAAATGTCGGCTGATCCCTTCACCGACGAGTTTGCCTTAAGCGTCTACAGTGTCTACACCAAAATCTGCAATCTGGCAGTTTTTCGCATTATCGAGAAAAACATTGCGTTAAAAGACTTGTAAGAAATCTTTTTAGCATCTTTTTGGACAGAGATAAAACATAATTTTATCCATTTTATCCCATTTTAATTAATTCGATTATACATAAATATCTGCGAAACTGCAAAATATCGCGAGAATGATTGTTCATTTCTGACTTGAGAGGCGAGATAACACTATGATAAATAATCGATGGATTTCTTTGTGGCGAAAGATGTCGCGGAGATGATTACGTCACGATAACGCATATCATGTACGTTAGTACTGACAGCGCATAATCCGCCGTTAACGTAAAACTCTGCCGACAGTCATAAAATTAACTCGTCAGTCCTAAGAGTGACTCAATGAAAGATGATACCGCGGAAATCCCTTGAATCATTAATATTCATTACAGTTCAACTCAGACCGTAATAACGTTGCGTTGTAGCGTTATCCGAGCAAAGAACTTTTCACGCGTTTTTATTATACATATATTTATCTCGAAACGAATTTATGATAAACAAAACCTGACGCTATTACTTTTTGCAAATCAAACAATAAAATAAAAAAATAGCAAATTTATAATAGCAGATTGATTTTTCTAGCGGCTTTATAATTTTTAAGTTATGTGAGCAAATAAAGGTAGACGGTGATTGGTAGACAGACATTCTGTCAGTTTCGAAAATACCGAAGTTGTGAGTCATTTTTGATCGTTGATCATTGCGAAAAAATCATTATACATATATACATTATACATTTGAGGCGCAGTTTTGCTAATTGCGAAAAAGCGAAATCTATAATAGCATGGCAACGATTTTCCGCGAAGGACCGCTGAAAATTTCGTGGACGGATGACAGCTTTGTGAAGAGAGACCGCCAAGTCTCTGCGAACGTGACAAATGGAAACCGGTGGTTGCTGGCAGCTCGTTCGTTGAACATACCACCGTTATGAAATGACGACGTGGTGCCGCCGCTCGTGCTGGTGGTTGTAATCGCAACGCGCTACCGTACCATCGTTGTTGCTGTTATCGTTGTTGTATTGCTGTTGGTGTTACCGTAGATGGAGAGGTTTAGGCTGCCCTGGGCTTGCTACGCACAGAGCTCACGGCTACGTAGCTAATTACCCGATCCTACCGTGAACAACTGAGCGCGTTCATTGGGACGAAAGGGAGTTGGGCGAGAGAGGGATGAAGGATCGGGGCAGCGGGGGCGGCGACATGGGGCTGCGTTACCGCCGCCGTTACTGCTGCTGCTACTGCTGCTGCTGCTGCTGCTGCTGCCGCTGCTATTGCTGCTGCTGCTGACACCAAAGACTTCTCAACATCCACCCGGGACTCGACTCGGTGGCAGCCATAATACAACTTCGTCCGGTTATACGAATATTTCGCCGTAAACTGGAGGCCAACGTCGAGAACTGCCGCCGGCATTCAGTTTCAATTGCCAACAGCAGTCGGCTTGGGCAGCAACCTTCTCTGATTCCACTGAAAAAGGGAAATTCTACGACTGCGAACCTGTAACGGTGGATAATGGCGAGTTTATAAAACGAGAGAGAGAGAGAGAGAGAGAGAGAGAGAGACAAGAGTGAAAAATAAATGGCAATCTAATATGTTTATTAGTAGTTTGCCATGTTTCATAAAGAAGATCGAAACCATCGCGAAAGTTTTCTGAAGGATTTTTTTCTATGTAATTGATTCCTCGCAGTTAATTTGTTATCGAAACCATCCAAATTGAAATGTTTTTATCTGCCTTATTATTTTATCGAGGTTTTATTATAATACTGAGGTGTGTTTACGCCCGCGTTAATACACGCGGGCGAGAATTGGCCTACGATGGCTTACTATATATATTATGTCACTTAATCAAATATCTGTTATTACTGTTCGAATTAATATCTTCTCCAAAGAATTATCTTTTGAAGTGTTGAATCAATTATAATTTGAAAATATTAACTAAAATTGATAAAACTAAAGAAATGAGTTTAACAAAATTCAAATAAGTAAAATACAGATTGGCTTGTTTGTAGAAAAATCTAAGCAAGGATATATATTTCGATACTAAACGAAACGAGATGTTAACAAAACCGGAAAGTGCAGGTGTTCGTAATATATAATATATGTATGAACAAGAAGAATTGTACAACAAACAGAGATATGAAGAAACGATCACAAGATAGGAATCTCAAATGTTTTATAAGTTAAAGTTTCTCATGTAACCGATTTTAGGTAAATGAACGGCTTTCTCGATGACTGATACATATCCAAAGCGTTATCTAATAAAACGGGAATTCTTTTCCCGCAATAATATGGTTCCGGATTGATGTGAAAAGCGGCGAGCGATTCTCTTTGCACGAGATCGTATCGAGGTGGATGAGTCTCCTCGGTGGTGAGACCACATCGGACTGACGTGTGATATTGACCTGTGTGTCGAGATATGATATGATAGGAAGGTATTTATACCAGAGCGGCGGCCAGCCGAATGGCAGGAGCCACGGCGAATAGGAGGCAACCCCGCGTAGGAGATGATCGAGAGAACGACAGGGTGGAACGGCGGGCGAGAGAGGAGACTGCTGAAAGGGAGGGGGATCGATCCGATTTTCCAATCTCGGCGGCCCCGACTGTATTTGTATTCCGGCACAAGCCACTGGTTCTGTGCCAACTATAGCGCACCTGATCTCTAACTGTATACGGCCGTGGTATCCATCTATATCGCGCTCTGATCCCGACTAATAGCGAAGACTGATAGAACAACGATCGACGTTAGGTAACACCGCACACGGCAAACGTAGGTTCTCGTTTGGTTGCGCGAGAATCGATGTTTCCTTAGTTCTAATAACGTTTTCTCCCTTTTGATGAAAGATTAGCTCTTGATAAGATCGATTAACACACTTCGATATTATAATATTAATATTAAAACATATATATATAATATAAATTCCTTGCGATACGGACCGATTAATAGTTCTTAAAGTTCTTAAAGTGTAAAATATTGAATATGATGCAAATTATATTGAACAAAGAAATTTAGTGTCACGTAGAGAGTTAGGTGATTAGGAAGGAACTCAAGAAGTAAGAACTCACGAGGTAGGAACAACAGAGGGATGGCTTTTTCGAATGTAAAAGTCTCTGTCAACTCTAATTGGTTCGACGAATTAATAAAGATCGCCATAAAGGGCGTCACGCGATAAAGTTTCCATGCACGATTAATTACCAAGTTATATTGGTACTGACACGGAGTATGTCATGTACTTCCTTTCCCTCTGTTACGCCGAGAGAGTGAGGAGAAGTGAAGTTGCAATCACAACAAGAATGGTGAACAAGGAGGGCTGAATGGATTTGCCAATCTCCATGGAGATTTATCTATTTTCATCCATAGTCCTTATTATTGAACGCAGAAATAGCTGATTGAATATTAGTGCGCGAATCGAACAGCTGGAATAATCACAAGCATCAGATAGATTTCATTATGCTAATATTTTAATAAATTGTACTACCGAATTAAATCTGATTCTTATATATACGTGAGAAATGTTTTCTCGCTACGTGTGAATAATTTTTAAACAGCGATGTTGTAATACATTCTAGGATAATTCTACTTGCATCGTTATCACACTGTTGGAATATTCGCTTAGAATTTCCATCATTGCGTTTTGCGCTTCGCTTCGTCGTTTGTCTCCAGCCGCGAGGAAAGTCGAGCGATGGATAAGGGTGAAAAGAAACGAAGGGGGACGATGAAGAGGAGGAGGGCGACGAAGTGGTGGGTAGACGCGGCGGATGGATCGATCGTATTTTCCAATCTCGACGGAAACCCGTCCACCGCCGGCAACTCCCGCGTCCCCCTTCAGACCCCCACGACTGTATTTGAATTCCAGCGCGTACAGCTCGGACGCAAACCGAGCGATCGAGCGAGCGCGTAGAGCGAGTACAGAACCAGGCTTCTGTGCCGCATCCCGGAGTACGGTCATGGCGTGTCAGGCCTGCCAGAGAATATCCCAGTGGCTGTGATAGCCGCGCACCACACCACACCACACCACACTACACCACACTATATCACATCACCCCGACGCCCCCCAAGCTTACTCTCTGCGAGCCTCGATGGTATCCTCTCTCGATTCTCCTATCCGTTTCTCTCGTTCTCTCGCTCCCGACCTCTCTCGCTTTTCCTTCCATCTCTCCCGTGGTTCGCTATCGCTCTCTCCATGTTGGTAGTTGCGGCCGGTGCTGCGATTGAATGCTAGGAATTTCATCATGAGTTGAGTCGTGGAGACGGCAGCGGCAGCGGCAGCGGCAACAGCAGCAGCAGCAGCAGCAACAGCGGCGGCGGCGGTGGCGGCGGCGGCGGCGACGGCAGGGCTCGATCCAGGGGGACCCGGCACGATGAAGAACGGGGGCGGAAAGACGGGGGAAGAGAAAACCGGGGTGGTGGAGAACCGCCCCCGGTTCGTTCCGGCGTATCCACCCCGCGGACACGCCGTGCGAGCTAACCGGGTCTAGGGAGCTCGCTGCCTTGCTTAGCAGCCAGCCGTTCCAATCATGATTCCACGCTCCCACCGTTTGAAGTCTCTCGATTGAAAAGGGGCGGAGGTTTGACTAAAGAACGAGTGCTCCGGCTATCGGCTATCGCTCTATGCCCGATGCGCGCGTGTGTGGATCATTCGATGGTCACACGCGCACCGCGTATTATACAGCACGTTCCAAAATCAATGGTCAAATACGCATCTCAATGACAGAATTCCAAAAAGTCCCAAGAACACAAAAGATATTACATATAAAAGTAGAAAAGATCCGGAAAAGACTTATATTTCATACGATATTAAAATTTCCGTTGGGAAAAGATTGGCTTGAAATGATTTAAAATCATTATTGAATGTAAATACATAGTTAATTTTAGGACGGCTTGTATATGTACTTTGTAACTAAAGATTACAGCGATAGGTGTAAAACAGAGTATGAATGTAAATCGAGATGAGATAACGGTCAAACTTCATCCTTGAAACGGAATTTTCTCTCGTTCTGTATCTTCTAACTCATTGTCAGATACCATTTACCAAATATACCAAGATTTCCTTGGTCAATCCGAATTGTCACAGGAATTAATTCTCGAAGATATTCTTTATTTCTCACTGATTGTGATTCGTGCAGACGCCGCAAGTTCTTTTACTTCTCTTCAATCTTAATCGTAAATCATATGGGGGTACGTGTTTTAAGTGTGTATATGTACCCACACAAGGGGTCAGATGTCTTCCGCTGAATTTTCCGACATGTGATTCGTTGTACGAGAATCAAAGATCGGCAAACGCCTTATTAGCGAAATGGACCCGGCTGACGCTCGTGCGTAGGGTTCTTGAAAAGGGGAGAGGGGACTCTTCTAGAGTATTGCACGCATATCGAAAGAGAAGCCTCCGTTATATATCATTGTGCTGGATCTCATCACAAAGAGTAGCGATAGCATCTATCCTCCTGTCGATCTCAACTACCCCCCCCCCTCTTCATTTCTTCCTTTATTCATCCATTTTAGTTCCCTCGTTGCTGATCGACCAAGCTGGACACGACCAAGCTGGCACAATTCGGTGTATTTGTGCATATGTGTATTTTAATGGGTTCGGTGTGTACATGGGCGTGTATAAGAACGGGGAAGACGGTAATCCGTAGGAAATTACATATTATTATGACGTGTTATTAAACGTGCAATAACGGGGCGACGGTATGCGCCAGGTGGCCTGGAAACGGCGATCTTGATGGATCTGTTACGGGACGATAAAAATCAGCGACATCGGTTACACGCTCCCGATCAAAGGAGCTCTCGCGCTCTCGTTTTCTCTCTGTCTTTCGCTCTATCTGTCATCGTCTCACCGAGGTTTGAATGACGGTGCACTGCATTATGTATTTAACTATATCGTCGAACATGTGGCGCGAGAAAGAAAAGGGGGTAATATATGACAGAAATCTCGTTTGCTGTACAGTGATAAAGTATTACTTTTATTTTTAAATGCATGGGCCAATTGTTTATCTTTCTTTATCTAAAAGTTACGATATAATTTCAAACATTTAAAATTGATATTATAAAATTATTAAGATATTAATCATGGAGTTTATTATGATAAAATACTTTTTCGTGATGGAATATTTTTGAAATATATTTATAAAATATTATGGGATTAATGATTATATGTATACTTACCTCTTCCCCTTTTTTATTTTATTCTTCTCATACATTGACTAATGAATATCTCGATAAGCTCGAGTACCTTTAATAATAGTAAATGTAATTAGGAAGCATCAGAGTTTTTATGCAAATTGTTGGAAAAGTGCAATTAATAACTAAGATTTAGGTTTCTTATAATATCCAACATATTTATGCTGTAACATATAAATATGTTGGATATTAGAAATAACCTAAATTTAATTATTAATTGCTCTTTCTCAACAATCTGCATGTAAAAAATCCGATGTCTAGTAATTAGAAAATTACATTTAAACTCCAAAATATGTTTCAGTAATAATTTATACGCTCTTATGATATCAAATTTACGTCAAGTGAAACGTTTCACTAAAAAAGGATCTTATCCGCTCGATAATTTCTACTTTCGTAGAACGAAACGTAGGAATATCACAGATATATATACATACATATAGCTACACGGAATTTGAGATATCGATTTTTCTAAACATTGGGCCGTATATATGTACTACCGTGTCTCTTGACATAATGATGAATATTTTGCAATTTTTACTACTGAAATAATTATCTCCTTTCTAATTTTTTTTCTTTTTTATGTGAGTTCTCTGCTGTCTCGAAGGAAAGACGAATAAATAATCCTTGCCCTCTCTTTCTCTTCCTCTCCTCTCCTCTTTTCTCCCTTTCTTCCCTCTATCCCTTCTTTTCAAAGGTAAGCAAGGACCAGGAACAGAAAAGAGGAAGAAGGACGGAGGGTTAGGAAAGGTAGGAAGCGTGGCGCACAAAGTGTCGAGCTAGTTTGCGCTATAATCTACTATCTCGTCGTTTGCAATTAACTTCTCTTGATGATGTCACGTTTCGTTCGCGCCTCATTTCCAGCCGCGCCGTATAACAATCTGCCGTGTTAGCCCGCCCTCTTCTGCTGGGACGATCCTTTTAACGCTCGCCTCTAAATTTCGTAATCAAGTTTTTCCTCGCCGAGAAAATTTGCGAATCTCCCTCTCTTGGAACGTTCTCTCGCTCTCCTTCTCTCTACCTTCCTTTCTTCCCTTTTTCTTCTCTCCCGTCTTCTTTCTTTCCGTACCCCTCGAGCGTCAACCACTCCTCATACTTTGATGTCAAACCTTGAACGTCACCAGCCAACTGTTTAATTTACCGGTCGATGTGTTTGATAGACCCCCTTTTTGGCGCCTACGAAACATTCTCTCTTTGTCGCGCGAACGTATCGTGCCATTCCCCTTCCGTACATATTGGCTACATGTTTCCTTCCTTTTTGGCAATGTTATTTTGCGAAACTGATATATATAAATCAACTCAATACGAGACGTGAATAAAATTTATTATCATATTACTAACAATAGAACTAGAGTTTTAGCATTTAATGAAATCTATCGGATTATTTTGAAATAGTAGAAGAACATAATTATAGTTTGCTGTTGAAAGAAACGGTTATATATCTTATGACGAAGTTTCGCAGAGTTGCGAAATCCGCCACTTGTACCGTGTTTCATAAAATATATCAACGTCGCTTATAGACTGCCGAGATTGCTGAGTAACTTAGGCATTCACCGACCGAGTTACTTATACAGTAACGAGAAGTATTAGCGCACGGTCTGGTGTGTATGAACTCTCGGCATGCCTACGTACTAGTTGCATCCGGTATTCGTGAACAAATTAAAGGAAGTAATGTAGCCTCGTAAACTTTTCAATGTCGTGAGATTGTTATATACGGTTCGTCATTCAGTATGGTTAGATAAATCGATAAATGTCTTGTCTCAGTGAGAGAGAGAGAGAGAAAGTGACTTTGACCGAATGATAAATGATTCACAACTACGTTATGTTTATAAATATTTATAAACGTGCAAGGAATACTAATTATAGCAGCTTTATAATCAGTTACTTTCTTTAAAAGTTACGTACATGTGATGCAACTTTCCAATGCTAATTAATCTTATGTACGTGTTACGTAAATCATGAAATAAGTGTTTGATTCATAAAGACACCGAAATGTTTTAATCTGATTTCTAAAGCGTTAAGAATATTCAATCGCAAAACATTTTAACGAGTTAACGCTACGTCGCAGTAAAAGTTTGTAGCGAACTTTCAGGCTGGTAAGGTTTGTTGAGAGATGCGATGAGATAGAGGAGAGAGAGAGAGAGAGGGGGGGGGAGGGAGAGAAAGGGGGAGAGAGTATCCAGTAGGATGTACCGAATGTGTGAAGTATGCCAAAGTCGAGGATATGCTAAAGCGGGGCGACGGCCAACATATATATATATATATATATATATATATATATGCATATAACGGGTGAGTGAGACAGCGGGATAAAGAGCGCACGGGAATTATGCGTGAGGGAAACGCGTACGGTCAGGGCGACGGGAGGGAAATGAGGGAGAGGGATCCGCGAGTAGAAGAGGCAGAGGCATAGCAAGTGGAGCGAAAATCAGATTTGCTCGTTGTCGCCTCCACCCACGTAGCATCGCCACCCATCTCTACCCTCCGGCCCGTCGGCTCCATTCGAACCACCCCGAGCGCGCCACCCGCTTTCCCTCGACCTCTCCGCGTGGACCACTATTCTACCCTCTCTCGCCCCATTCTCCCTTGCCGCTCCCTCTATCCCGGAGCGCCACCGTCCCTCGAAAGCTCGAACGAGCACCGCCCTTTGATCCTGCCGACAGCCACCCTCCGAGCCACCCAACCACCATCCACCCATCCGTCGACCTAACTCCATCCCCTATGGTCCCCAGGTCGTTCCCTTCCCCACTCCCTACCAAACGTATCCAGCTTCTGCCTACTGTCTCTTTTTCCGTTACGACATTTCTATCCTCGCGCCTTGTCCCCGTCAGCACCCTTTCTCGAGATGCGCCTCTCCTCTCTCCTTCTCTCTCGCTGCTCTTTCCATTTTCATCTCTTTTTCGCGCATGTTACGAGGGCATAGGCTGATAAATATGCTACCGGTGGGCCACGCGACTGCCGATGCACGTGCGTGGCCACGAGGCAGCGAGTTCCGAGCTTTGAATTTGGCATTCTCGTTTGTCTGGGATTAAGTGAGCCTCGTCGATCTCATACCCGCGTTAACGTAGTGTAAAATGTAATAGAACGCGATAGACTCAACGATTCTTGTTTTCCGTTGCCATAAATTTTATTGCAAAATTAGATATCAAGTCCAAATTTTCCAAAAAGCAATATTTTTCTGTATCTCATATCTTGTACAGGAATACGTATCATCTGATATTAATTTATCACTTAGATTTGTGAGATATTGCAAATGTGCGGAATTTCTTGTGCATGCCGTATATTGTGTTGGAGATTTTCATGAACAGTCATATTAAATTGTCTGCGTTTTGTATTTATCTTCTATTGCTGCTGCGCCTTGATTTGGATCAGGCGCAAAGCACGGTACCGGGCCTCTCTTTTTGCGCCCTAAAATAACTCGAGTGTGAAACATTTAGCGCGTCGCAGTTTTTTTAGTTTATCGCAAAGTTCCGATCCGCGAACGTCGAAGGATAATTGAATTCCCCTTGGAAGGGTAGCTTTTAATACTGGCGGTGACCGGTTTTTAAACGTGCCGGTGCAGTCAACAATGACATTTTCCGGTAAAAATGCGCGCGAAAAAAGGGGGAGGCCAGTCCCGGTATTTAAATGGCCATTGGCAGATTACCAATATCGGCGTACTGCTTAGTTAAACGAGTTACCGCGAAAACTCAATACGGCTCAATACGGTATGGAGAGGACAGCAGAGGGGGAAAGAGACAAAGAGAGAGAGAGAGAGAGGGAGAGAGAGAGAGAGAGGGAGAGGGAGAGAGAGAATGGATCGGGCCATCGGGCGTGATCTATGTGTTGAAATCACATAGCACCGTTACAAAACCGCACTGAATGCATATTTGTCCGTTTAAAAGGTCACAAAATGGCGATTCATAGGTACGAAATAAACGAAAGTACATCAGATTACCTGTCGCCGGCGGGGTCCCGTTTTAATTCGCAAAATTGCATTGGCGTCGAGCTAATTGCAGTTTAATCCCGCGTTAGGAACTAATTACCAGAGCGTGCAGCCGTATTTGCGTTTACGGCGAGGCTCGTTAATTCCATAATATACCAAAACTTTGTTCGAAGAATATATTAAATTCAATGCTGATATTTTTGTAATAGTTGCATTGAACGAAAATTTAAACTTTTCTCTACACGCTGTTATGTTGAGATCACCAGAGCAAGTTAATATTTTTTTCGATGCATTTATACTATAGAGTCGCGGCTTCCCTTCTTAAAGAAATTTTAAAAACAAGCGTACAATTAATTTGTAAGTAATGTGTTATTTCAATAATTTTTTATTTCTATTTAAGACACTCTTGCTGTCGCCAAGAAAAATGTTTCCTGGTGAAAAAAAAAAAAAAAACACGCGACAAATGTAAAATAAAATCGGTGCGTCGTGCATACAGAGGCACATCGATCGGCCGCGACAAGTAATTCAAGCTCGCGCCATTTAAACCATTAGCCGACTGAAATATTTTAATAACATCCGCCGCAATGTGTGTCCAGCGAGCACGTATCGAATATATTGGCATTTAACATTACGAATTATTCATTTTCGAACGCGATACGAATTCTCAAACAAAGTGGCAGTCAAAGAGATAGATAGAGAGAGAAATGGAAAGAATGATATAATCCGAGTCTTTGACATTGTTATGTACTCGAGAAATTCGATTTAACGAGCCTATATATTTCACGATTTTATAAAATTTTTCTGATATGCACTTTATTTTAATTTACTCGTTTATTCAATCGTAATAAAACGATATATCATTAAAATATTAATCATAAATTAATTAATATTTTTATAATTAATATTATCGACAATCAGTTATATTTATAATGAAGGTGCTTTATTTTAGATTATTTGTATCTGTATAATTATAATATTATATTATTTTTAAGGTGTAGCTGGCATATCATTTTGAGGAAATTCATAAAGTATTGAGAATCTTGGATTTATTTTTAATAGTTTTATACTTCTTTATAGGTTAAACAAATAGATCTGCTGATTGGAGCACAAAGAATGCCTCGGACTCAACTGAGACGCCAGCGCCTCACCTTGTTCCACGAGAGTTCTCTTAATATTTATTGCTATATTTTAAAAGATTTATAGTTCTGCATAAATAAATTCTAGAAAGAGTTTTGGTGATAAACATTGTTTTTTTTTTAACAATTTTAACCCACCGAAAAAGGAGCCCTACGGGCTAAATAGGTGAGACTACGCGCGTGCGCGCTTTCATACACACACACACACACACACACACACACACACGCACACACACACACACACACACGGCATTTCACCTTCGTTTCCATAAAGACAACCATCTCGAGCATAAAAATTATTTAAAATTAAAAAAAACAACGTTTATTGTCAGAACTTTTTGTAGAACTTATGTACCTAAAACTATAAATCTTTTGAACTTTAGCAATGAATATAGAGAACCCCGTGTGACAAAGTGAGACGTTGCGTGATGAATCTGGCATCTTAGTTTGTCCTTTAGGAATTTTTTAATGCTTTAATAACTAGAACTATTTGTGTGTGTTTAACGTATAGAAAACTACAGAACTATTAAAAATAATTCAGAACTCTCAATACTTCAAGTTTCACAAAATGATATGCCAGCTTCATACGCACTATTTTTATATCTAATACTAATTGATACACGATATTGTACGTAATTTCTAATCGTCACACGCAACACTTTCGCTCGTTGAACAACTCAGATGAGTAACGAAGATAAAAACCATTTTGAAGAATCGCCGAAAGCATCGCGGTACAAAGGCGCCGTTTAAACAGACGTTTCGCTCATTATTCGCCGTTCCGCGCAAAAAGTCTCTGCTCGGAACATTTTCGCTCACATGAACTCCGCCGAACAGGTGCTTTGCTTGTCTCTTTTTCATTCCCTTCTTCCCTGCTCTTTCTCTTGGCAAATCTTTTTCATGTACCATTACCTTTATGTTCCGTCGCGGTGTTCCTTCATTTCGTATAGAAACGAAATCTACGCTGCGTTTACAATTTTCGCAGATTAAACGCTTACGTGATGAGCATCGCTTGATTGCACACAACGGTGTCATTCGAGCGCATAGGATTGACCTCGACCTTTGGATTTAGTATCGTACACAAGACACCAAGGTAATCACGCATATTTATTGAGCTAGTAGAGACTTCAGATAAAAAGACTGTTTATTGCAAAATTCCCATATCTGTATATTTATATAATTTAGGAAGCAAGTTTTATTTTAGTGACTCTTATATGTTGGCGCGCGCGCGCAATAATAAATTATTTTCTTAAATTAATTTTTCTCACATTACACACACACAGTTCTCATTTTGAATTACTCGTATTCAAAAAAGTTTAGAAATCGTCAAGTACTTTGCATTGAGATTCTTGTCTCGAGTCGAGATTCTCAAAATTTTTTCTATAAAGAGATTTGAATTGATCAAAGAATCTGTTAGACAAATTAACATCGTAGATTTCAAGACATTACATATATATGTATGTATGTACATACGTACGTGTGCACGCAGTCAGGTATAACATCGGGTTGTTTGTAAAACAAAAGACCTCCGGTGTTTGGCGCCGAACTCGCGTTTAAGGAATCGAGCAAAGCGCTTTACGCGCTCGCTAACGCTTCGTGCTTCCAAAGTGGCACCTCTCGCAGTTTTCCTTTTTCTCGACGAAGCTCGACGTGGGAAAAGACGGGAAAGGATGGTGTGACGAGACACAGCGGAGGCGGGAAAAGCATTTCCCTTCTCTTCATCTTTTGTTTTGTTCTATTTGTTGCTTCCTTGCCGCCTTTTCGCATTCGACATCGTTTCCTTTTCTCGGCGCATTTAACGCACATAAGTTTGTCTCCGCGGAGGAAAAGAATCGATGCAACATTTTGTTTTCTATCGTCTCTTGTGTGTTTTCTGTCCGTCTTTCTTTCTAGATATTGCGTTCGATTTTCGACGTGAATCGATTTGCACGTGGAGAGAAAATCACGGAAAATTTTTGTGTAGATAATTTTACCTCTCGCTTGTTCATTCGCACGTAAAAAAAATGATTGAATGCGATTTATTTAACAAAAAGAATAATTTATTAAATTACTGAAAGAAAACTAGATGAGAAAATGGATAGCGATCACAATGCTTGCTTCAAAACTAGGTTGAAGAGCGATCGAGATACAAAACATGAAGATATACAAGACTGCGGCGGACCGGAGGAAAGGGAGTGAAAGAAATGAACGTGGACGCAAATATGGGCTTTCAGTCCTATTCCTGCTCATCAGTTTTGCTCATCGTCTCCCTTCTGTCGCACAAATGGATTTTTCAAATTTTGCTTGCTCGAAAAGGCGGTCCATTTTCTCGCGATGTTTCTCTATGATATCGACCTAAAAACTTTTCCACATAGCATAGCTTGCTTGAACATTAACAATTCACTGGGGAGCATGGAATGTTCAAGGTTAAAAAGTTGTTTTGCAATTTGCTCTGCTTGGAGTGCTTGGATGTTCGTTTCTCTCGAGATAGCATTTTATCGATTCTCTGCAGACGCGGCCAATAGTTGCAAAAGTTTCGCCGGACTCCCCGGCAACTTTTCGCCCTATGAAATAAGATACAAACTTATCGAGAGAATTCAGAAATCTAAAGGGTTGAGAACGGGAAACAAGGTGAAAGTGAAGAACGGTGCGGCCTTGCCCGAAAGTTTCTGTTTGCCGACGAGGGAAAAAGTATTTCTTCCGTACTCGAACGAGAGAGAGAGAGAGAGAGAGAGAGAGAGACACTTTCCACAACCTAACCATTCCAAAACCATCTCTCGGCTGACGTTTCTGTTATAAAATTTTCCGTATCTTCCTTGTAAAATGTTTCTTTATTTCAAATTTTAAATCAATAATAAATAATAAATTATTTAATATAACATAATAATATAATATATCTAATAACAATTAAATCAATAATAAAATCAAAATAAATTTAGCGGCGATCATATCTTGGTCAAATGCGTAAAAGTTGATGCTAGAAAAATAAAATTGTAAATATATGTGTTACAATTATATGAGTGATTTTTTAAATTCTTATGCTAATTTCAATTGTTTAACATTGTTAAGTAAAAACAAAAATGTGCTTGATGATGATGGTGATATTTCAAATTGTTTTATTTATTGTTTTATGATATGAAGTTCCTTCAATCGTAATAATTTCCCACAATTATTTTCGAGATTTAATAGTCAAGTGTTTATAAAAGTATGGTTGCACGCGAGCTCCTCAAATACAGGAAATAATGCGATAATGCAATCGTCGAAAGCATGTCGTTGGTGGTCAACGGGCGCGCTCTGGTAAAAAGCAAAATTACAGGTTCTACAAATGGGCGACTTTCTAGACCAAGAAATCATAAGCTCGTGAAACGGCGGCCCTGTGTTACGTTTCGGCCCTTGCATTTCTACGGAATATATAATTACATAATGCCAGGTCGAGGAGAGATTTAAGGGGAAAGAGCCCTTCTCGAGGCAGATACTCCCTCTCTAGCGCACGCGCGCTCGGTTGTGGAACTTTGTGAGCCCTAAATGCCAACATTATATAATGGTAAATTTGCTCTTGAAAAGAACAAAAACCTTGTTCAAGTTCGGTTAAGGAAAAAGAAATTCGATGGGGAATTCGGAATTGGACACTATCCGAATCTCGTATTGCACGATTAAAACGTCATATACATATGTCATTAAATAATTTTGAACTTTCCCAAAATAATCTAACTCTCAGAAAGTAAGATACATATTACGATTTATTAAAATTGATTATTCATATCAAGTTGAAAAATGAATATAAAATTTTTGCAAGCTTGAAAGGCACAACAACAGAAGTTTCGTCAATATTTGAACGAAATATCTACACCATATCTGAAATTGTGTTATATGCGCGATCTAATCATATTATCACTAGCGGAAAGCAATCTCGATACACACTTGCGTCCTAATGTATCTCGCGCATTAGCGAACCGCGAAAGGATTAGGTGCGGCACTCCACAAATTGCCCGGCATTATTTAAGCGGTGTGCTTCTTTGGTGCTTCTCTGAAGAGCGTTCTTTTGTCCTTTGTGTTCTTCGCACGCCTCAAAAGGGGTGCCGTGAAAAACATGACACAGGCGACGACGGTATGGCGAAGGCGAAAGGAGATCCTAAAGTATCTCGCGAGGGAGCAACAGTTAGCGGCCGTATGCGGTTTCAAGTTGATCGCCATTACACAAAAGTGGGTTGAACAAAGTTCCATATATCCAGTTGTCGCTATGGTCGATATAGTCCAGTTCTGTTTTATGTTGAGAAAACGATCTCATTCTACATTAATCTCGTTTTAATCTCGTTGAGAAACGCCTTTTCGAACTTGTCAACGCAAAGAGGATGATCGTACAATTAGGTGTACAAATATCGAGCAGAGCGATAGGATAAACTTGCTGAAATAGATCTAACCGTATCTTTCAGGAGAAATAACTTAAGGGCCGGTTGTTCCAACCTATTGGTAAGCTAACTAATAGTTAAGTCATATGTCTATCTTTGTCTAATGTAAAGGATAAACAAAGATACATATGATTTAACTATTAGGTAGTTTACCAACAAGTTGGAACAACCGGCCCTAAATCTTTTATTTTATCACGAGATATATACAAGAAGAAACAAAAAAAAAAACAAAAAAAAATAACATTGGAACTGTACTGATCGGATTCGCTGGCAAGCAGCGCGGTTAACGTTTCGAGGGTTAAGTTCGTAACAGTTGCAGCGGAAAGTGGGTTAAAGGAGGAACTCACCCACGTAGATCCTTGGGCGTCTCGGCGTTGGCAAAGCGTGGCATCGGTATCGGAAAGGAGAAGAACGTACTTATGCGAGAAAGGGATGATCCTGGCGCCACCCCGCGCGCGTGATAGTTAGTCGTGCGTTCGTGTTCCTCACGTGTACGTGTTCCAGCAGGCAAGTCTGCGTGCAAGCCGGTGGACGCAGGCGCCGGTAGCCATGGCGACGATTCCTTCGGATTGGCCGCAGCTTCCACTTGAATCCCCGCCGCCCACACCCCCGTCGGCCCCGACTATCCGCCACCATCGATAACCCCTCCGGCACTCGCGTAGTCGTGTTCAACCCCGTCGTCGCCGACCTACCCCCGTCTACCCTTGCTCTTCGCGCGCGCGTTCTCTCCTTCTCTCCGCTTCCCACCTTCTTTCTTTCGATTTTCCGTTCCCTTCAGTCCCCGTCTCTCCTACCGTCCACCTACCGTCTCCTCCCCTCCCCGTCGCGCCGCGGCCGGTCAGAGGCGGCCGGACCACCCGACGCGGTCGTCCACCATTCTTATCAGGCAGGCTCGTTCCCTCGTCACGAATGTCGAACGCAGGTATACGCTTTGGTTGTCGCTTTGGTTTTCTTGGTGTTGCTCGCGATGGCGTTTGAGGAGAGAGTCTGTTGCGAGTTAAGATAAACGGAAATTAACCCTTCGATGTAGAATTGTCCGAAAAGTGCGTTGTATTAATTTTAAGGGTCTAAATTGTAACAAGAGATTAGGATAAACTTACTTCTCGATATAGACAAAAAAAACATGAAACCACAATATGTATATATTTTACAAATATTCTGGAGCAATCATAGGATGGATCGAAGAGGAATATTAAATTCTCGATTATATATATATCCAATATGCATATTATTTTCTTTCGTGATGCTGAGCTAAACGCATCTTGCCCCAGAACTCTGTTAAATAATAACCAGAAGCAGTCTTCATGAGCGCAGTTCAGCAAACTTGGTATTCGCGATTAATTAACTGCGATACATCGCCGCCGTTATTAGCGTAGGTATGTTGCGTGCGGAGACGTATATACGAGGTATCATGTGTGTGTGCGTGTGCGTGCGCTTTCGCCGAGCCACGCGTGCGCATGCATACGCACGGTGCACGCGCGGCGTACGCCTGCACGCGCGCGGATAGGTAAAACGCCACACTCAACCAATTACCATCCTATTTAACACGAAGAACTAACCGGCGCGCCGTTGCCTCCGGACAATTGTGTCTCGCGTATATGAATCTCACGATTTATAATATGAACCTCGACACCACTGACATCGTCGCCACCGCCGCGAATGCACCGCATCTATCTCGTGCATTCGTTATTCACGCGACTAACGTGAAATGTCTAACGCTCATTGCGAAGAAAACGAAGTCGAGTTTTACTCAAAATAAATTAAGTGTCTGCTTTAAAATCCCTAAATGAATCTCTAATGCTTTGTCTAGAAACAAAATTCGTTAATATTTCACATTATATTTGCCATTACTATAATTTGTTTAGTGAACATTTAATTTACAATTTCTCATAGATAAAAGAAATGAGTTTTGAAACACTCCCCGTAGTTTATAACCATTACAAAGTAACTCTAGCCACAAAAGTATTCTCCAAATTGTTTACATGTTGTTCGCGCTTACGAAAATGCGTTATCGTGGTTGAGTAAACGCGATGACAAACGCGCGTAATTGCAACAACGGCGTATAATCTCGACACGTTTTAAAAACAGTGCGAAGACGAGCGAGGTGCACGAGGTATAATGATTACAGTCTCTCTCCACACCACGTCTTCTCGGCTACGGCCGCGGCGGGCATGCGCGCAGGACGCACCTATACAATCTCGCACAATGAATATTCAGCGCTCTCGCAACCACCCTCATATGGATTACTTCTAGAACAACTCCGGTCTCGCTCGATTACGCATACTTCCGGCGAGCCGTATTTATATTTTTCCCTAAACGCTCCTCCACCATGCACGATATTGTCGAATCTTTACATCAACATCTTCAGTTTGCAAAGATTTCATCATTCTACAACTCAGAGATGAAGAAGCAAATATTTTTTATCCGAATATGCGATATTTGCACTGTTTCTAAATCCTACAATTTGACATTAGCTGTCGTAACTTCTAGATACTAATAATTGAACGTAAGAAACGTGAAAAACTTAATGAAGAAACTTTCTGTATTAGGAATCATTTGAAATTGAGTTTGTGAAACTTAGGAATTGGATGAAGTCTTGTTAAAATTCATCGTTCTCGTGATATAGAATTTCGGTAATAAAAAATTTTTACAAGTAATGTGCTCTAATAAAAATATCTTTCATAATTTTGTCACCGAAATTCAAAATGTATAAAAATCATGAAAATGGTTAGTATACTTTTGAAAAAAATGTAGAATGATTTCTTAAATTGTTATGTACACTAATTGTAAGTACAAGTACGCGCGCTACAAGGTAACGATTATGTCAGTGCTCGCGCTGTCATGTTCCCCGCATCACGTTGACTAGATAATTCCAGTGTCTCATTTAATTACGCACGCACAGCTTTGCTTATTGCGTCAATCTGTCAAATTCATGCCGCTTTTATGAGTAATTGTATGTAATGTTCGATTCATGTCTAACGAACGCATGTCTGCACTCGTTGATAATCAAGACATTAATGATATCCTTAACAATTTTTAATAGTATGAGAGACTGAATTATTTTGTGCACAAGTTTCTTCGATATACATATGTGTTTACATATTGTCAGCTAGACTTTAAATTGAAAGTTACGAATAATACTACAAGTTTTTATCTCAATGTAAAAACAGTTGCAATTTAAGAGAAATAATTTTCAAATTATTAGTATTAACCACTCTGAATCTGGAAGCCATGTATTAATCCCGGCATCTTAACTTGTCTTCCTTTTTTTTTTTTTTTTTTAACCTAAAGTGCAGCTGAGAGTTAGGTACGAATATCTGACGGAGAATTCCATAGTTCACTCGCGGTAATACGATCCGTTTAGGAATAAATACAGGGACGAAGGGTGTGCGAAGAGAAGAGAAAGAGCGAAGGTTTCGCCATCCTCTCCCTGTTGCCATCGGTCGTACTTGGACGTTGGACGTCGGTCGTCGATCGTCGGTCGTCGGTCGTCGGTCGTCGGTCGTTGGTCGTCGGTGCCGAAGCCGAAGCCGAAGCCGAAGCCGAAGCCGAAACCCTTCCATTCCCGCACCGAGCCCTACCACCGCCCGGCGGTATTGCCACCCCCCAATGTCGTAGCGCCCCCGCGTCAGAATCCAACCTCTCGTCACCCCCGCGACCCTCGCAGCAGCCCTGGTCGAACGAGCGAGGGAAACCCTTCCTCCCTGTCCCCAGAGCGCCTACGCCTCCCGCGTTGCCCCGGCAACCTCAGCTTGGGGTTGGCCACCACCGCCTCCGTGTACCGCGGCTCCATTCACCGCGTCCCCTCTCCTCGCTTCTTCTCCTCCGCCGGATTCTCCGCCCTCTTCTTTCCGCCGTTATTCCTCATCCTTGTCTTTCTTCTCCTCTACCCCTTCTAACCTTCCTCCACCATCCCCGTACACCATCTCCCCTGCAACTCGTCCCTCTCGACCGAGGTCGCTGCTTTGCCTTGGTCCAACCCTCGTCAGTCTTCACCCTTCTACCCTGGTTTCGACCTCGTCTCGTCTGGAGTCTGCGAGAGAGGACGAAGTAGGGAAAGGGAATGCATTGGTCTAGGTAGAAAAGAAGCTAGGAGAAACGGTGCAGCGCGGCTCCTCCGGAAGCCAACCGGATTAACGTATCTCGAATAATTCGTGCATAATTTCGTGCCACGCGTAAGCGAGGAAAATGTGCACATCACCTTGCCGCTAGATCAGGTCAATTTCAATAACAACTGTAAAAAAAGGAAAGAAATGGGAAAGTGGATAAAATTGGATAAAAATGCATGCAATTTATAAACAGCTTAAAATGTGTCTTCTCTAATAATATATGTATATAGAACAACAATTTTTTACGTGTATTGATTGTTTGTTTTACAAACGATACTTAACAATGCTGCAATGATAGCGTCAATCCGATACATTATCTTAATACACGGAATAAATATACGGATTTATATAAATCGTGACTGGGTGATATAGTTTGAAAGAAAAAGATCGTCCTTGGCCAAATAGGCATTGCGTCGCTTTTCAACGCGAATTCGACCCTCTTTCGGGAGAGCTCTGATGTCGACGAGTTGAACTTGTTACGACGTTACGAGATTCCTCGATCGAGAGGGAGAGTTCCGCTCTTGTCTAACACTTTTTCGCCACGACTATAGGGTGAATCGAATTGTCGCCGTACTAGAGGCGGGAAGAAAAGAGAGACGGGTCCGATTCGATCTTCCGCGTGGAGGATTCGTATGGCCGTGTTATTGCATGTGGAAGAGGGAGAGGGGTAGCAGGTACAGGTTGAAGGGGGTTAAATCGATGGTAAAATCTTGCTTTCTCTCTCCATTACCGGGGAAGAGAAATGGGAGATTGCTCTTGACGATTTCGCTCTGCCGCAGCCGAGAGAGAGACAACATCCGAAACTTGGAATCGGTCTCCGGCCACCCTCCTCGCAAATTTGCCAGGTAATTTGATTATATCCGCGCAGCTCGTCCTGCGAGAGAGTCGCGATCGATAATACCCGCGTTTCGCGTCGGATCCTGCCGTTATCCGGTTCTCGGCAGTCGCAAGGTATCAGTTTTCGTTGCATGTATTTCGACGAAGGCCTCGGAGAAGAGAAGAGAAGAGAATAGACCGAACGGTTGGTTCGCGATCTGCGCGCCAGTTATAAATATCTATGCACTTTTCGTAATCATTCACAGTAGATATATAAACTGTGGACGCAATATGATGAACGTATTATTTTCCACAACATGATGTGCAATAATTAATTAATGAGTAAATATCGTACTTGATTGAATATTATAGATAATTTAGGACACACACAGTGCCTTTAATCTCATGCCAAATCTATACAAATTCTATCTACTTCCTAGTTCTTCAAGTTATAATTTGAAATTATTTTTTCGCGCGATAATTCGATTACACAGAAATGACTGACTATTAACCCTCAAAAGATTCCGTGCTTTTTGCCTTTCGACTTATAAATAATATTAAATATTATTCAAAAAATTCCGCAAAATTCATGGATATTCTTTGAACTTTCCTCTTTTAAGCTGTAATGTTGGTTTCTAAAAATTTTTTTTCTTTAATAGTTTTTTTTTTAGTTATTAGCATAAAGAAATTGAGGAAATATTCAGGATCGTATTTTTCGGGTGGACGAAAACGACCCGACGGAGTCCTTTGAGGGTTAAATAGAGATACTTAAAGGAGCGAGATTCGAACTCGCGCTCGGTCGAGGCGACAAAGAACACCGCGAGAAAAAGATATGATATATATGCCGTTCTATCACCAAGGCTATCATTAAAATATGTTTCGTCCGGGTCACTGGCGTTACATGGAAATGCGTTTTATCGGTACTGTAACGGCGGTATTCCGGGACAGATAATCCAATTAAAAGCTACACGTACACCAAGATAGGCTCTCATTGCTCTCATATCGTAGTCGTAAAAAGGGAGCCTGTACGATCTTGAGACAGATACGACGATAGATACGCTACGTTGATTGTGTTTCGTTCGGCGTTCTAAAATCGTTAGTCGGAAACGAGCGCGGTTAGTTTCCATCCTGAGCGTTAATAGATACCGCGATATTGCCTAACTTTCAAACTTGCTCCGGTACTATCACGATAAAAAGGCACATGTAAGTACGAACCGTGCTCGAAGAAATAAAACATAAAGTAAATGAATGTGTGCCCCTTGTATGAATCTGAACTTTCAAACTTGCTCATTCTGTCAAACGGCTGAAGCAAATAAAATGATTGATCGCATGGCTGTGAAAGAAAATGCAAAAAAACATTTTTAACAACATTTTAAATTATACAATTGAAATATACATTGAAAAGTAGATTCTAGATTGAAGATGAAGATGAAGATAATCATAATCATAATCATATTTCTACAGTTATATTGGCACATGTCAATCTCGTGATCTTCTCACGAAGATTAGCGGATAAATTAAAGCGTAGGACACATTTGCATTCCGGTTAATTTCGAAACGTAGACAATTGCAGGTCGTTTCGTCTCCGATATTCTCTCGCGAGATGGAATCAAATCGGATTGCGCCGCTGCTTACTAGCGTACGCCTAAAAGTCCGGGGGCGTGTAGATAGCGCGTGACGTACCTGAGAGAGTAATCACGCATAGTACCTACCTACCTACCTACCTGGCTGCTGGCATAGCCGATCGATTACCGTATAGCCGCGCGGTGCACACGCCTGCCTGCCGCCACGTACCGCAACTACGTGACAAATATTATCGCGATCGACCGACCCGCTGCGTTTGATGTGGACGCGTTTATGAAATGCCGACACGCCGATAATCATGCGCGCGACCAGCGCCCAAGGCTAAATCCAATTTGTAATATTAATCTCAGCGTTGCGCCTCGCATCTCTTTCTCTCCTCTTCCCTCTCGCATCTTCTCTCGTCCATCCTTGTCCTCCCTCTTTCTCTGTCTCTTTCTCTTTAATTCGGCATTTTTCAATCAACAAGGGTCTTCAATCTACTAGGGCCTCGCGCAATTTTTATCGCCAATCACATCTTTTACCGTTTAATTATTTCAATGCAAACGGGTATCGTTTATATTTATATATATTTTTAAGTTTCAATTGATGTTAACGTAGTAAAACGAATGCCAGTGGATAATTATACATACGTTAACAACCCTACGTATCGCATGGTACTACGTGTGTATGCATTCAAGATACAAAGTTTATTTTCGCTTTGTCTGTATAAAATTAGTCACGCTTGTGCGATGGTAGACGGGAAACCGGTTTGATTAATCGCGAGTATAATTCACCGGAAGCGTTGTTTTTCCGATTGGGGATCGTTCTGATTACAGTGGCACGGGATCGGGTGTCAACGATCTACGTTTAGCGCACGCGATAAACAGCCTGAACAAACACCGATGAAAAGGCCGTGCTTTTAACTTGGAAGCGCAGAAACAAATCTGCGCCTCTTTGTGGACTAACTTGTTTCGCGCGAGCTAGCAGAAGCGTTCTCCAAACACGCCGGGCGCCATTATGCGCCATTATGCGGCCAAATGGATCGGTATATTTAGTTGACTTTGGCCCGTATTCAGATCTCGCGTTCCCAACATCTTGAACAGTTGGTTGTCGTTGACGTACATACGACGGCGACGTCTCGGGTCTTGGCTCTCGGATTTACTCAGGAACATTTAGTACGTGCTCGCTAATTGTGTCACGCTCGCGTTTATATTTCTTCGGACTCGCAAATTTTAACATTAGCGGACATTACATCGTTGTTCTTGCAATCTTTGATCGGTAGCTCAACATGGTTGGACAAAAAATAGCAGTTGAAAAAGGAAAATAAACGGAATGAATTTTAAAGCAAGTTTTAGAGATAAGGGCTTGAATTTCCGAGTACATCCGCAAGATCTGCAAACGTTATGTCTGAAATATATACTATAATGCCATCGAAGAAATTTGTAGGCCTGATGGATATCAGCAGGTAGTGTCCTCTCGGAGACGAAAATCTTGCTTATCTTATCGCCGTTGACAGGCGAGATACAGTATACGGTATACAGTGTCGGACCACCGGCGCGGGCGGGCGTACGATGAGACGCGAATGTGGCAGCGGAGTGCGGAGTGCGGAGTGCGGAGTGCGGAGTGCGGAGTGTCTTACGAGGCAAGCAGCGGGCAGACACGCGTGGACGCTCAAACTCAAACGAGGAGGCGACTCTACGTGTCTCTCATCTCGTTGTGGCCCCCTCTGTCTCGTTTCCGCCGCTGTCGCTGCTCGCTGCTGCCGTCGCCAGTCGCCAGTCGCCACCACCGCAGCCACCACCACTCGCGCTCGGCCGCGCGTTCCTGTTATCTCGCAGCTCGCTTCGACTTCCCTCGCTCCCCCGCATGCCGCCTCGTGCCTCGTCCCCTCCCCCGCGTACCGTGCCAACCAACGAGTCGGAGCTCGGAGCCGCTTTCGCTTTGTGCGCGCCGGGGCGGCGGTACATCAAAGCCTTCTAGTTCCCGCTCCGGCCTTTGACGGTCGCGTCGCGGCCGCTCGCTCAGTCATCGCTCGGTTGTAGGCGATGCCGGCGTGCCGTAGATGAACGAATCGCGCTCGCGCGCGCGCGCGCGCTCTCTCTGAGCGCACGATGAGCGCGGGCTCCCCGAGATCAGCCGCGAGTTCGCCGTTCGCTGTTCGCCCCACGTCCGTCGGATGATTCGGATTCGCGATACGGCGACGAGTCGATTTCCGTTTAACTCTCGCCAAACGCGGATGTACTCGAGTGATTACGAGGCGGCCGCGAATGCGTTTGGATCGTGCGATGCCGCCTCGTGGCGGCAAGTGCGCGCGTATCAGCAAAGTAGCCACCAAGGGGCGCCAAGTGCGCGATCAGCAGCACGTCTCCCTGGGTCTTGTGGAAACCGAGGGAACGACTATGGCGATGGCGATGGCGACGGCGACGGCGACGGCGACGACGGAGACGGAGACGGAGACGATCACAGCGACGATGATGACGACGACGACGACGACGACGACGACGACGACGACGATGACGACGACGTTGACGACAGTGACGTCAAGCGGAACGGCAGTCGCGACAGCGAGAATGGACAAGTCCGCGGTAACAACGGCCGCGGCGTGCAACGAGGGTCGATCGCAGTGGATTGGGCGCATGCGCCAATCCCTGGAGAGCAGCTCCGAGCCAGCCCGTGAAAACGGTACCCCGGTGCATCGTTATCCGGAAAGGCAGCGACGACGCGAGAGACACGTCGCGGGGAGGAAGCCTCGACCGGCGAGAAACACCGACAAGGCCACCGCCGGCACCTCATGCTCCTCGACATCGTTGTCGTCGCCGCCGGCGCTCTCCTTGCCGTCTTCTTGCGCGTCCTCGCGTCGCTCGAGCTCTCCGCCGTCGAGCACCTCGTCGCCAGCACGGTCCTTGACATCCTCCACCTCGTCGGTCACGAGCGATCCGTTAGCGATCAAGCCAGCGGTCAGAAGCAGGCGAAGAAGCACTCCCGATCGGAGCGACGACGGGATTGGGAAGCGGAGGCAGAACGCTGCGGGAACAAGACGGAACGACGGCGGGACGACTCATGGAGCGACGGAGACGACGACGTCGGTGTCGATTTCCTCCTCCTCTTCGATCACCGTGTCTTCCTCGTCGCCATTCCCCTCCCCCGTGTCCACGTCCTCCACATCTTGCCGGACGGCGACGACGCCGCGCGGCCATGGTGGCGATCACGGCGTCGCCCACGTATCGTCCTCTTCGTCCGCCCTCGAGAGGCTGAGAAGTGCTCTGGAAAACTACGACCGTAGTCGAATCTACCTCGCCCATGTTTGCTATCTGGATTGGCGGGACCTGCCGGGTAAACGGCGTGGTGATGGTGGCGGTGGTGGTGGCGGTGGCGGCGACGACGGCAGCGTCGGAAATCGCGACGCGACGCGTAGCGGCGAACGGGTGTGGGTGGTGGGGGCGGCGGATCACGAGGGTCACCACCGGACACGATTGTTGGTGGCGGGCCGTCACTGGCGACCACGTTGTCTACGCAGGGTCAACATGCTGAGCCAACCGGTGGTGTACGCCGGTGGCGGCAGGGGTTCTTTAACCGCCGATCTCTTTCTATGGTGGTTTCACCGCGAATTCGCTGTCACGGCAATGGCGATGCATCCGGACGGCGCCGTGCTGGTAGCCGAGAGTGCCGATTACCTGCCACCGGAAGGTGACTGCGTCGCCGCGGACGGTCTTGTACGGTTATTCGTTGTACCCAAGGACTGCATGGAAACGCGATTGGTGGTTCGAGAGTTGAGAGTGCGCCTGGCTACCGGTATATTATCGAGGGCCCGCTGTGGCGTTTACCGCGATAAATTCCCTTCGATCTTGGGCTTGCCCGAGGAAGAGGGCGATCGCCGATTGGACGCGTATCTAAAAAGATTCACGCTAAAGGAAGCGTTCGCGGACCTTCATCGCGCCTGGCTCAGTGTTCGATCGGAGACTTTCGCTCGGAGCTGGACGTTGCCACGCGATCGCGAGGATCATCCGCTCGCGGGATGCAACGGCGCCATGTTACCGCCCAGAATCCACGCGGTTGATCAGGAAGAGGATAGAATGTTGCTCGTCGAGCTACAGAGCCTCGCCAGAGAGGTCGGACTGGAGATCACCGATGACGAACTCGGTAGTTGGATCCTAGACGAGGAGAGCGCGTTGGCGCGTTTCGTTAGGAAGAGAGAACCTGATGAGGAGCACTGCCGAGTGAAGATCGAGATAGAGACAGATAAATGGTTGGATCGCAATGACGACGAGGATGAAGACGGGAAGAACGACGGTGTCGAAGAGGATGACGGCGAGGACGAGCCTACCGCCGGGGAAGCTGTCGGACTCCTCTCGAGAGTACTAACCTGGATGGAAAGAGAACCTCTCGATCCAGGACTTCTACTGGCGGTCAGATCGATGCGCGATACCGCCGCACTTATGGTAAGCACCGCGGCTGATAAGAGACGATCTGTCGAGAGCCTTTATATATCGATCGTTCGCGGGACGAAGAAGAGAAACGGAAGAAGGAGAACGGAAGAAGAGAGACGGCGAAGAGCCCAGGGAACCGTGCGCGATCTCGCGAGCTTACGAGCAGATTGAACTAATTTCATCGACTGTCACTTGACAAAGAGCGACCAGAGGGTAAGGGAGGTTGAACGAGTGGTGGGGTGGGTTACGCTACTATCCTTGAGGAGGGCACTCGATTTCGACGATACGTCGCGTCGAGACGAATGCACGGAAAGGTTGAACGAACCCTCGTGCCTCGAGAAGTACATTCCTCCCTCCGCAATCCCGCACACGGTCTTTGCAAATTAACGCTCGAGCTGGTCCTCGATAAGCACTCCTCGATAAGCTCCCCTTTGGAGCGAATCGAATTGGATATCGTGTTTCTTTCAAGAGTCGTGAACTGTAAATCCTTGACGTTATCCTTGCACCTTTTACACCGTTGACGTTCACTGCCTGAACTCGTGCGATTCGTATTCGAATTAACGTAGGAGCTTACACTGCCTGTATCATGCATGTGCGTGTGTGATAAAACGTGTAACATAAGCAGCGGATAAAAAAAGCAATTTTTATCGACATAACGATAAGGATTAACGATGCTCGCGAAAATAGCCACCTAGATATAGAATATAGATTATTACGTACATTATTATTTAATAATGTCTTATTAATAAATGTTAACAATTCAAAGATTTCGGGAGTTTGATCTACGCTTTTGTGCCGAATATAATATAAATATATATTCAGCAATGGCAACTCTAAATATCTTCTCTTTGATGTTCAGCGAAATTACAGAATAACATTAATCGCTCTCGCACTAAAGTATTGATACAATTTGATATACCGAGATATTATCAAATGAAACAATATATAATACTTGGTTATACGATAAATAAAGATTCTCATTTTGTAGGCAAGCAAGATGGGCCTGGCAGGGACGCATCCAGGTGGATTGCCCTTCTTCTGCCCGAACGGGGAACACTTGACGCAACCACCTCCCGCCCATATGGGTATACCCCCCTATGGCGCGTTGGACGCGGGTAAAGCGGCCGCCGCGGCTGGTAAGTACTTTTTGTTATCAGCCACTTATTAGAACGAACGTCCACATATCTCTAGAACTGTTTTGAGTCGCGACAATTTTCACAGGTCAATTTCTCTCGTTTGACCTTACTGGTAATCTCTTTTGTTCGAATGAAGTCGAAAGATTTTGCAAGAGTTGTTGCATCTTTTAATCTGTTCGACAATCAAAATTTTTTGACGTATCGTAATTTTCGTGCCGTACGTAATTGAGGAATTGCAAATTGAACAGTGCCAGACTAGAGTCAAGCTCAACAGGGTCTTCTTTCCCCGCTAATTTTTCCAATATTGTTAAAAGATGCCTTTTCGCTGATAAGTTAATAAATTGCGTATATTTGATATATTTGGTTATTGCTGAAAATAAATTCGGCACTTTTGTCACATTTCGTCGTTACCGTCGTAAAGTGTGCAAAATATCACTTTTATGGAAGTAACATAACGACATTGACGATCAAAAATCACAGATTTATATATTTTTAACCGATATATCAATTACGTTTACGTATTATTACGTTTTGCAAAATATCTTGATCGCAAATATACAGCCGTTGATAATATAAAATCTCTCTCGACACGCACGCGCTTTCAACATGAACTTTCAACTACTGACAATACGCCGCACAGTCTCGATATCCCCAATGCGTATCGGTTGAATCAACAATTCTTTCACGAAGTTAATCCGCTATTGTCCGGCCAAATATTGACGTTCCTCTCGAATTGTAATTGATGGAATACTTCTCGTCCCGCTCGCGTAATCGACGCGCTCCGCCCCGTCGAGAGAGCTTTATATATAATTTTATTGTATCGAGCTGCGCAAATATTAACATGGCCGTTACAACCCGACCCAAGCGAGTCCAGCTTGTACCTGGCCTTTGCGCAAACCGTTTGTGACCGCGTTAACATACGTTAATCTTTGTTACAGCAATTTGGTAGACGAAACACTGAATTGCTATTAATGTATGAATAAATCTGCAATGAACAAAGTAATCCGTATTGGCAAACCACTGATATCAAGTCTAACAATAAGTCTCTGAATATACAGATTGATGTTGCAGAGCACGTCCTTACTGTCCTTACTGTCGAGTATTCTATTCCCTCTCGGGAATCACGAGCGTATTTTCGATGCTCTCGAGTCAAATCGAGTTAAAAAGTCTGCGCCAATACCCCAGCTTCTAATTGAAGGAATATTTTTCTTATCAAGTCGAGAGGCACGATGATATTGGATCCAAATGGAGGCTATGAAGGGGGTGGCATAATCTTCGAAGAGGTTCTGTGAGTGAGAGAGAGAGAGAGAGAGAAAGGGGAAAGCAGCAAACTGGCATCAAATACAAGAGTAGAGAAGGACTCATCATTAGGCTAACTAGGTAGTTTCTACCTGCCTATTTAGTTTCGACAGTTTCTGTCCTCAATCTATCCTTGGAACGCTTCCCTCTTCTATCAACTTCGAATTATCGTGAAGGTTCTACTATTGATACACTATCAACGCTCTTAGATGTGACCTTGAGAAGTTTCGAAGTAGCGTTATCACTGGAAGAGCTTAAACATCGCTCCTACTGATTTACCTTAGGATAGAATTTTCATCGCTTTACATACTTTCATAATATATTTTTTGTGAAGAAACTTCAAGGGTTTTCCTATCATTTTGTCTATAAACAAGTACGAATAAGATATTCTTTATCCCCTGTACTCTGAAGTATGCAGATGTTGATAGCATTTATGCATGCGCGGCGGCTCAGGTTCTTTGTCTTGCAAACAAGGGAGCATTCCGTCTCTACTCTTCGCGAACTGAATCGAGACTCGACCTCACCCTGTCTCATGCCCCTTCCTTTGCTACTTCGGAACGACAATCTCCCTATTTTCAATACTTCCCCGAACCTATCACATATTCGCCCATTCTCTCCCTCGCCACCAGACAGTCAAGTACCGCGGTTCTAACTCCTTTTTCTTTCCGTTTACTTTTTGCTCCGTTCCTCATCTCCTCATCTGCTCCGTACACTACTCCGTTCGTAATCTCCGTGTCCATTCTCTACTTTCTTGTTTCTCTTTCTATCTGCTTCTCTTTTTTCCCCTGAGGCCCCTCTCCCTCTTCCTCGCCCTTTCCTTTGTTTTCGATTTGTGCAATTCCATGATTTCCTCTCTTCCATGCATGGATATACGTATATTTCTAATTAGCTTCACTTTTCGATCTCCGTTGCATGTATTTAATTAAAAAGAATTCCATGATAAAGAACAATAAAAGAGAGCGAACGGAGAAAGAAAGTGAACTCGTAATGAAGATGAAAAGACAGGAGAGAGTGAGATGTAAAAAGAATGGGTTTCATCAAGACTTCGCCATTGATCCGCTTAACTTCTCTCTTTCTCTTTTATCTGTCATGTTTCCTCTTCCTCATTTTCTCTTTTCTTGTTCTCTCACTAATGTTCATGTCTTTTTCACTTTTTTCTCACCTCCTCAGGTTTTCTCGCGTTTCTTCACTTCGTCGTGCTTCTCTCCGTGCAAATCTTCGCATTTTTTAGTTTTTGAAAATGAACAAGATCCATCTGTTCTTTTTTCTTGATTTTTTTTTACTAACTCTAAGTTGGTCTATATTTTGCCCCATCAATGCTATATGGAAAAAAATGCGTTATTCAGGTTATTCTTCAGCAGCATTTTACAATTAACAACGGCCTCTATTTTGCAATCCGAGTATGCAGAGTATTTATATGTATAAAGTTCGCTAATAACAACCTTTATAAGTCAATAATTAATCCTCCGTCTGTTTTCTTTTTTGCACCTTCGGAATGTATACATGGGTCAATCACGGATCTTTAGGCAAACAATCGCAATAACACGTACACCCTTTTACATCGTCTGCACTTGTAAAAGTTTCTTATTAAATCTTTATTGTCGATGCGCACCCTATTACTTCCTATTGCTGACAGTTATGCTGTTTTGACTTTCATAATCTTTATTTTTCTAGGATTATTATACCTTTCTTATCTTCTGAGACCAATAATAGTAATTTCATATTTAGAATTTTAATAGATTATGTTTTACTTCTTTCTCAAGGAATTCTCAATAAAAATCTCTTATTCTGTCGATTAAGTGTAAGAGAGAAATAGATGCAGTATTAATTTCATGATTTCGCTGTACGAAAACAAATAACTTTTTTATTCAAATTAGTTTGAAACAAAATATTTTTTGATAAAGCTCTTGATGCGCTACATCTAGAATTCTCAATAAAATGCTTGATCTACAAAAAAACCATTCGTAAAAATTATTTTGCGTATTTCTTATTCTTTATGGTATTACCAACGTCGTTAAATTTTTGTTTAACCGATTGAATTACCTTTTAAAAACTAAAAGGAAGAAAGGAATGAAATGTTAATAAAATTTTGATATTTACTAGTAGATAAAATTTCTCAAAAAAAGGCGAGAGAGAGAGAATGAATTTCTCTGCTTTGTTTCTTTTCACACTACTTCACCGCTTCCGTTCTTATTTTCACTGCACCCATTCAGTTTCCGAGCTTGTACTACCGGTTTCCGGAAGCCGGACGGGTAGAATTCACGACAATAAGGTTTAATAGAGCGAAATAGACGAATTCGCTTGCGGGGTTGGGCGAAGCTACGAGAAGCAGTTGGAAAAAAGAACTCTCGAGCACCAGTCGAGTTAAAATCGACTTGGATGGAAGCAGGAAAAGAGTGAAGCGGACAAATGGGAGAAGAAGGAGAGAAAGAAAGAAAGAGAGAATATCGCGGTACACGGAACATCGGAAACCTGAGTTGTTCGAGAATAAAAGAGTAATTTTCCGGATGGTGAGATGCCGATAATGGGGTTGCAGACTGCCGAGTCAACTGGAAAGTGATTAAGCACACATGACGGAATCCACGGACTCGTCAGGATATTACGAGGCACCCCTTTCCGCTATTCTCCCATTCCTTCGTTCTCTCATTCGCATCTTCGTGGTTCTTCGTTGTCTTCCCTCTCCGTTTCTCCTACGTTTTTCATCCCCTCCC
Organism: Temnothorax rugatulus; assembly: GCA_035220575.1. Classification (NCBI taxonomy): domain Eukaryota; kingdom Metazoa; phylum Arthropoda; class Insecta; order Hymenoptera; family Formicidae; genus Temnothorax; species Temnothorax rugatulus. The sequence continues at coordinate 96,992 of JASTWL010000141.1, forward strand.
CCCCCCCCTCTCTTTTATCTGCTTTTTTGTGAATGTGCTCCCAATTCCTAGTACTCTCTCGAACATCTTATTAGACGAATATAGCCTTTCTATTCTATCGAGTACATGTTTCGATCTAATCAGCGTTGAAACGGCCTCATCTTCAACCCCTTTTTATCGTTAACTGAGATTAAGTCGTGCTTGCTCGATTTTAATTTTGCCTGTTTCCCATCCGCTTATCCGAAAGTTTGAATATGAGAGATTTTACTATTTGATTTCGTCTTCTTATTCTACGTCTTATCATAGATATAATTCATATAATATTAAACTTAAAATCTTTTCATAAAAGAAGGTGGTTAAAATGAAGAAGTAAATAATGAACTATAACTTATTAATGATGTATTAAAATTTTAAAATGTTTATATATAGGTACACATAATGTGTAATTTGTTTCATGATTTATACCCAAAGCGACGTAGACGAATATATCGTGTTGCACGTGGCTCACAAATTCGCGCGCAAGATAAAATATCGGATTATTACTTTTACGTGGGATTAAATTTCGTTTCGGCAGCCATTGTTTTCACGGGCTCGAGTGTGCTTCGTTATTCAAATGAGATTAAAAGCCCGGGGCCGAGTGGGAGCCGGTCTCGTTACAGTCGAGTGGCTAATCGTCGTTATGCGAAGATCGAAAGTAGCTCCATTGTACAAAAAAAGCCCCAGTATCCGCGAGTTTTATATACGTCGTCGAATTTTATCTTTTTCTGTCGGTATTACAAATAATGTCGCAAAATAAAAATAATATACTGATTTCTCAAAAGATGGATCAAATTTTCTTAATAAAAAAGAATACAAAAGTAGAAAATAGAACATTGTTCGACTAATCTGATTATTTAAAAAGAAATGTAAGTTTGTGACCTCTGCATTTCGCTGTTCAAGGATCCACTTACATGCGTAGAGCGACAAGTAGTCAAAAGTAGGATATAGCTCACGATCGTTTAAAGTCGCAATTGTTTTTGCCAAGTGTAGACGCGCTTCGTTATCTAAACGCAAACGGTATTCCAGAGACGGAAGTCCGACCTCTTTACGGTCGATCGGTCGACAGTCATTATAGAGTTGGGGATTGAGAGTGGCCCTATCCGGGGAAAACCACGCGTTGACCGATTTCAGCACGCGCGAGGGGACGAGAGAGAAGAGATTGTCACGGGGAATATGCCTTCGGGACATGTTCGCCCGCAAAACGCAAAAAGGAACAGGATGGAAACAGGCTGGAGAGTCTATGCAATCCGTTCGCGTATACTATGTCGAATGACATATAAAGAGAAAAAGAGAATAGCATCGAGAGATAGAGAGATAAAGAGAGAGAGAGAGAGAGAGAGACGTATTGGCCTCGTCAAGCGGTTTCAGGCTTGCCGATATTCCGGGCGCTTCTCGTCGACCCTTATGAAGCCAATTACACTTCGCCTCGCCAAAGGCACCCCACTTATATCCGCGCCCAACATTTCCCGGGCTCTCTTGAAGCCGCGATCAGTTCCGCGGCACGTACTAGTTACATTAGATATACCGATGTAAAAGCGATATACCTTGTCCGTTATTCAACCTACGATAGCCATGTAAATGTATAATTTTACAATTTGTTATCCGAGTAATTTTAAACCCTCCTGCAGCTTCTATTCGAACCTTCCTTTGGTTTGAGGGGATTATGCGTACTCTTATTAAAATTACAAGTTTTATTGCAAGTTTAACAGAAAAATAATTTAGTTAGTGCATTAAATTTGCAAATTATCATTTTATGTTGTTTAGCAAAAATATATAATTACTTAGCAATATCTCTGAATTTTTTGCATTTAAAAACAATCAAATAATTGTGTTTTTAGGGCTCAGCAAATTTCTAGTGTTCCGTACAATCTCATTATCAATGTAACGCAGACTAAGCAGACTTGATCGATCGCAATTATGTAAAAATCGGATTGATATCGATACCGTTCATCCGTCTGTCCAGGATGAGTTACGCGGCGTTAAATTTCATTAACGACTGTTCTCTGGACGACGGATCCCGATGGCGTGTGCATTTCACTTCGTGTCGGGTGCTAGTTACAGAGGGTGCGGCCGCGCACGCTGATCAATGTCCTCCGTTCTCTCGCCACGAAAGAGAGAAAACTCGACCTCCGTCCTCCGTCGCTTCGAGTGTTTGTAGTGCAAACCTATGCGATATATTAAAAGTATAGTTTTCTTTTCTCGTTCAATCGCGCGTTTCTTTGATCTCGTCGAGATAATATTTATACGCGGATATGTCAAGTTATTCATCAGTGCGTGCGTGCGTATTGCAATATCGAAAACTACAATAGTTTTTAATATTTAACAATAACAATAATATTAATAACTTGTAATACTTATAATAATAAAAAAGCTGTTATTCTCTGCAAATGGCACGCATATTATTCATATTTGATCTTATTTTTTATAATATTTATAATAAGAGATAGATGAAACTTTCATCTCATATATCGAAAATATAAGTAATAAGCTTTCCTTAATTAATAACCAGAAAAATGCATCCTGCAATGAAATTCGCTTGTGTTTGCTGCGATGCACAAACACAGAAACCTCCGTGCACCCGCTCGTTACCGGTTCGGTCTTTCGCGATCTCACCGCGATTCAATTGAACGTCATCACTTAGTGACCGTAAAATTGGTCACGCTGCTGGCTAATGATAGATTAAACGCGTTATGACGCCGTTAATCGCGGGTACTAGATGTGCGGTAGATTTATTCTTTGCTCTAACATCGGCATCGGCACATTAACTTGCGGAGGTTTCAGCCTCGGTTGTGTCAACGAAATACAAGCATAAGAATGAAAATAAAGAGAGATGACGGAAAAAATTTCCGAAGAGTACTAAACATAAGTATCTAGCGATTCTACATAACAGAAAAATCTGAATATATGGATAAAAGGACGTAGGGTTAAATCGAGGAAAAACCATTTTATCAGTTATATTCGACATTGAATGAAAGAATGATATTTCATTTTTATTGTTATAGGTCTCACGAGAGCACCAATGTACCCCTTTTCGACGGGCCAGTACGCATACCCCATGCTTAGTCCGGAAATGACGCAAGTCGCTTCCTGGTAAGTGAAAACATATTTATTAAAGGAGAGAATTTTACGTCAGACACTTTTTCTTTATTCTCTCATATCTGTATATAAAAACAATATATTATAGTTTCACAAAAGCTTCAATTTAATGTAATACAATTATATCCATGTTATTCTGCGATTGGTTGCATTACAGTATAAAGTAATATTATTTCAATTTTAATCAAACATATATTCAACTGAATGTGTATGATGAGAGCGATATTCAATTTCGCGATGTAAACGCGTACGCGACATCCGTAGAACAAGAATCGTTTTACACTCCTGTGCGCGCGCGCGCGCGTGTGTGCTTGTGTGTGTGTGTGTGTGTGTGTGTGTGTGTGTTCACACACGTTATATTATATTTTATATTAATTACGTGTTAAATAATCGATTTGCGTTTCACAGTAACGCAAATGAAAAGTAATGGAGAGCATCGGATTTCGATCGCGCGCCGAAGCGATTCTTGGTGATTTAAAATCGCTCGACACTCAACGCAGATCGCATATCGCGAATTGTGCACAAAGGCTGCTAAATATTCATAAAAGTATCAGCAAAAACGGGGAACGTTACATGACGAGCCTCCTCTCGATAAATTTTTCACTTTAGAATAAATTCTCTTTTAATGTAAAGTGTGCGGATTTGCATGATAAACGTCGTCAGGGTTTCTCTGGTTCAAAATATGCTCACTGATCTCGTTAGTAACGATTTTCACGACGCTTAAAGGTGACTTTTTATTAGCGGCTTCTGATCTTTCCCGCCAATCGCGAAATTATCAAGGATCTTTAAAGTAACACAGATAATCGCGACGTATTCACATTCTGGTTCAGTTATCTGAACAAATCTGGACATTGGATAGGTGTGGGCTGCTTTGGTCAGTCGTCCTCTCAGTTCCGGTCTATTACATCCGATACGGAACCTTGCCTCATCCTCGTAGTCCTCATAGACGTCACCCTCTTTTCGCGAGGAGACAGGTCCTTACGATCAGGTTTTCGCTCGAAGCCGCCGTTTCCCCTGCTCGTTATTTGCTTTACGCCTGAGTCGTCCCAAATTGCGATTTTCCACGGATGATTAGGCTCCTTCTTCTCAATTAGAAGGACCCACAACATCTTTGCTCGCTCGAGACGAACCTAGCACGCGGAAAACTGTTGGACGTCGACATCGCGTGCACCAGAATTTAGCTCTCGCGGTTTTCAAGGGGTGGTGTCCGTCCTCGAAAAAGAAGGAGTGGAGCGCGACAGAAGGCCACTTGCAATAATGAGAAGGTCGACGGCATTTTTATTACGCGAAGTGCATGGAATTCTGGTCTCTACGTTCTTGGCAATGGAAATGCGAACAGCGTATTCGCGAGGGGACACAAACTAATTACTCTTACGAGAAGCAGTTTGCATTGTTAATCATAATTAATTAACTGTCCTGCTGATCGATACTGTGCAATATTATTATTATTATTATTATTATTATAACGTTTTTGCTCAATGAGTTGCTCGCGATACTTGAATTACAATCATACAATTTTTATAGTCACTAACTCACTGTCAATAATTGGTCAGTTGTTTGATTGAGAAAGTAACTTAAATCTATTTTCATTTTATTGCTTTCTCCTTTTTTTAATTCCTGAAAGCTGAATTTTTTAAGATTTTGATTTTTTCCATTGGATACGTAATACGACGAATCAGACTGATAAAATTTATTTTACCTACAGTTTTACAGTTTTACAGTTTTACAGGTACAGTAGAAATCCCTGTACATAATTTTGTCAAAAATTTCGTGCTATACGGATAGGACAAAACAGTCGATGTTACAATGAAACGAGTGGATTAATAAATTTCCTAGAAAATTTTCCACTAGCGTCCAAATATCGAAGAAATATCTCATTGATTGCAAAAATGTTAAAGTTCTTGATACTGTGAAAGGAATTTTCATAAGAGACTCATCTTCTCTCTGAAATGATTCATAAAGAACAAAAGAATAGAGTTAATTCAAATAAAGACACCGAGTTTCTCAACAGCGCATATTTTGATACTCTTGACGAACTGTCTAATATCTTATTTTAACATCAACAGTCTCCTTTGTTTTCTATCTTATTTACACTTAATATTTTATACTTATCGACTTTAGCGACATGTATCCCTAGTTCATTGTTTGACTACATGTTAGGAGGCTAACGACAATCAGTTAAGACACTCTCTTTCAAATTTAATTACTTAACCACAACCTTGTAAGTTAATTTTTTTCAACTATTAATCTGTGAAAAAGAGGAAAAAACATTTTTTCTACAAATACAACCTTTATTCCACATTCTTAGAACTATCTCAATATAAATTTCGACATTGGACATTTTTTTTACTTTGGACAACTTTTTTTAACATTAGATAAATAAAGTAAACGCTCGTGTGTCAAAATAAACTATAAGAATAAAGGCCAACAATCGAGCATAAACGTGGATGTCAAATTAAAGTTCGTTTATTAAACATAAGTATATATAAAACGGGACGTTTCGACCGCACAGGGTCTTCTCCAGCCGATACAAATTAAATAATATCCGTATTATTAAATCCGTACGTCAACAACATATCTGAAAAAGCAACATTATTATTCAATAGAAGGGAACACATAATAGGCTATAGATGCCTTAACAAATTGAATAGCATAATCAAAGCACAAAAGGACAAGAACTCACTAGCCACCAATAGTAACGTTGTTTATAAGATTGCATGTAAAGATTGCGAGGCCTCTTATGTAGGACAGACAAAGCGGCAATTAAAAACTAGAATGAGCGAACATAAAAATAACATAAAAATGGACCCATCCAGACACTCGGTCATTTCCGAACATATTAAAGAATTTAACCATTCCTTCGATTGGGATAACGTTAAAATAATGGATACGGAACTTAAATATTATAAAAGACTCATCTCGGAAATGTTACATATTAAAGAACAAAAAAATGGGATTAATTTGAACAAGGACACAGAGTATCTGGATGAGTCATATAACAGTATTCTCAGCGAACTCACCGACATCTAACTATTTATTATTTCGAAGACTAACCTTCGTTGTTAACCTATGGAGCGTGCTTGCCATTAGTATTTGAGACAGAAAGGAGCTAACATCGACCGTGAGAGCGCGAAACATCGGGCACAACCTAATTCTGTAATTTGTAAGTCCATATGGAGATTTTTTAAACCACATAAGCTTCCTCCCATTATCGAGACATCAAATTTCAGAACGTAGTCTAAACTTGACCACACCGTTGTCGGACATAAGATTTAACGCCTTTTAATAACTGACTTGGTTCGTTTTCGCCAATCAACGAAAAATAATCATGGATTTACCTCTGACTACTGACTTGCGAATTCACGTATATACAATTTTACATTGCACAATTGACTCTACAGAAATCTATACACATATATACAATTTTATATTTTACCAGTATAATGCTCTCATGTAAGATGTGACTCCGGATGACTTTGTCATTTCCATCGAATTTTGTACCCTTTTACCGTTCACGTTTTTACTGATTTATTGCGCGACTTTATGTAATTATTTAATTTGTATCGGCTGAAGAAGACCCTGTGCGGTCGAAACGTCCCGTTTTATATATACTTATGTTTAATAAACGAACTTTAATTTGACATCCACGTTTATGCTCGATTGTTGGCCTTTATTCTTATAGTTTTTTTAACATTGACTTGAATTTTCACGTGACATACTTTTTCTAGACACATCTTATTCCCCTTTCGTAACGTAGAATAAGCAAGAAATATTATTAATTCATTTTAAATAATGACTAAATAACTCAACGTGTCGAATTCAATTTAATCGTTTAATAATTTATAATTCTAAACTAAGGACCATTAAGGTTCTCTCACCTTTGTCTTAGCCTCTTGTGTTTATCTTAATGTTTATTTTATTAGTGTTTTCTTAGTGTTTATCATGTTTTTAATTTTGTTTTAATTTACAATGCGTCACCTATTATTATGTAGTATATTACGGTAAACTGTAATATTTCAGTTTCGATTAATTGTTATTTTCATAAATTTTAATTTAGTACTGAAGAAGACTTACAATTAGTAAAGTCGAAAACGTCTATTTTATATCGATTCTAATTATAAATAAAGTTACATATTAGTATGACATCTTGTATTTAGCTCATATCGTTGGCCCAATATTCTCTCACATTGCTTTACATAAAACGAGCCTAATATTTTAATAATTTTATTAGAGAATTCTTGTCCCGGAAACACTTATGGCAACGATAAAAACTTGCAAATGAATATTTACAGGCACACACCGAGCATGTACCCCATCTCGCCAGCAAACGCCGGCTTCCGAAGTCCATATCCCACAAGTTTACCCATCACGAGTTCTAGTTTACCAAGGTCAGTACAAGTATATTTGGTACTATCAATAAAAATAATTTTCTCGCTTGTTTTCTCTCTAATTCTCTCTGATTCAACAAGCTTCACCACTTGAAACGTAATTTTCTCGATTAAACTGTATTTTGATTTTTCAGTGATCTCTACCGGTTTTCACCAACAGGCCTTATGCCTCCGCATCCTGGCCTGAGTCCGCACGCACACGCTCTAGCGTCGCACGCGTTGGTATCCTCGGCGCCGAAGGCGGATCACTCCACCCTGGATCACAATCACAGGTTTGTTATGACTCTCAACTTCGTATCGCTGGCGACATCTGAACAGTCAGTAGCAAAGCCGACATCGATTATTCCCGTTTAATACCCGATATCCCTTGTCCTTCCACTCAGTTCGATAAACTTTGCGAGATTTACCACGAACAAGTTTCTCGAACGTCGGCATCACTATCGCTCACGAAAGTCTCGAAACGTTTAAAGCAATGACTTGCGAGCGATCCACGTTTACGTTAATGATCTAACAATCAATTATCATGACGAGGACTGTGGTACATTTGATATACAAGGAAGAGAGCGAGAGAGAGCGAGAGAGAGAGAGATGCGGCAAAAAGAGGTGCCATAATCTTTGAAACGATGCGGCATAAACTTTCAAAGGCAATTAATGAACTCACCGACTTGCCGCTTGGGATGGTTTTATCCGCCAGCGCTTGCAGTACCATCATCGATTAATTACTCCGCCAAGGATGTAATTAATTTATAATACGTCGCGCGTCGTCTTTTACTCACGCGTGAACAAAACGGCTGTACGACGGCTCGTCATCTACAAGTTAATAAAATGAGTGATACAAAAAATTTGTATGAAAAGAAAATTTTAACCTTGGCCGACGTTAAATAATATTTTGAAAAAATGATTACACATATCTACATATGTCGTTGGATTGTAAGATATACATAGAAAATGGTTCAGATCTACTATAGACTACAATTTCTTCATTAAGAAAATAATGCTGAATATTAACATAACTAAATAATTAAGAATGTACTCTTGCATTATAGGAACTATAAATATAATAGTTGCAAGACTACATTGCGATTATGGCAACTCAGTTAATCTACAGGTTATTTATGAGAAGAAGTCTGTTGATGACGAATCAGTGGATAACTTTATTATTAATTCGACATTATCCATTATCGAGTGGCATTCTGCGAGGATATTGTTGACCATCTAGACATTATCCACCGGATGACGTTCTGTAGAATTCCGCGAGAATCTTCCTAACCGCCCTACGATTGTGTGCCGATTCAACCGTACCCCATGGGTTGCGTAAGCGCCACGTGCTTGGTTTGAGTTTTCGCTTGATAATCGATAAAAATACTCGAATAGCGCTGACAACTGCAAGACGGGTCGCGTACCAACGCAGCGCGTCTGCTGATAAGGAAGCGTCGTGCCGAGGGTGAGACGGGATAGTTGCGGCGCAAGGATCGTAGGGGGTAGCACGTCTCGACTACCCCGGAATGTTCGGCCGAACCCCCCTGTCGCGTGCACTCTCCACTCCTTTGGTAGTCGAGAGAGCACGTATAACACTTATCGAATGATTCCCTCCGCACAGCGTCTGCGCCCGTTATCCCGACGTTGCCGTCGACGCCGCCGCCGCCGCCGCCAGTTATGTATTGATCATTACCCTCTTAAACAGATTTCTAATTTACATTAGTACTCGGGCGATCGCCCGTCCCGCATCCGCGCATGCAAAAACGCGTGGTCATACGCGTGCGACATACACTCTGCTCTCTCTCTCCCTTTATCCCCCCCCCCCTCACGCACACACACACACATATACATTGCGCGCAAGTGCGAAGCGTCACGTAGGACCAGCTGACGCATTTTCCTGATCCATCGGCGACGCATTCACGAAAGTAGTAGCATCGCGTCTCCGTGTGAAATTCGTATGCGTTTGTACGTTTGCATTCCAATTACTGCCGCATCAGTGGTACAAAGCACTCGACTCTCTACCCAAAAGAACAGATTGGATGCCTTCAGTTTCAATCTTGGTGAATAAATCGTGAGGATGCTGTGTTTTGCAGAGACAGATGATGCGGGGAGGATAAATATTTTTTTGGATTTTATTTGAGAACGGAAGCAATCAGTCAGCGCGAGTGCAGATCACCATCGACCGTTGAGTGACGAAATACATGGAATCAGGCGTAGCAGAACAAAGTTCTTCGGAGAGGAACACTGATATATCGAGAAAGGAAAGGGAGAAAATTGCTCGGAGAAGTACGAAGGTCGCGATATCGAAGTGATCCATCCTGCTAGATCGCCGTACCGCTGGCAAGTGCTGGCGAGTAGCGAGTGGCAGCGGGATATCCAGGCTGATGAGTGGTCGACGTCGACGGCAGCGCCGCGACAACGACAACTCGCCAGAAAAGGAAGAGTCGCAGCGGCACGTAGAAGAGGAAGGCCACGGAGAATGCGATATTTGCTGCATCCCCCCCACGGCCACGCTGCGCTCCCAGAATCGTAGAACCGGCTGATGGTAGGGTTGTCTCTATCGCCGCGGCCGCGAGAGCCATGAATCGCGATGATGCCACCCATCCCGCGATGCCACCCTCGCGCAACCCCGCACCACCACTCCCCCGGCCACCCCCAGACTCGCCGATAATCAATCGTCGTAACACCGGTCGGTGGTGATTCCGCTGACGCCAGAAACGAGCGCGTTTGAGACGCGCGGCGGAAAGTGGGAGAGAGATACGGAATACCGTGCGCGCGAGGGAAATCCGGCGCGAGAGGATACCCCAAGGCAGCCCGCGCGGAGAGAATTCGGAGAACCTGAGATCGGAAGGGAAGGCGAGGTGCCGACTGCCGACTGCCGACGCATATCGAGAAAGCGCAGAGTTTTCGTGCGGACGTACGCGACAAACGTCACGGGAAATCGAGACGAGAGGGTGCGTGTTGGACGCGATACGACGAAACGAGCGCGCTATAGTCGTCGGCGTCGGATGAGATAGACGGGGTGTTTGGTGGGTATATAGAGCCACCAACCCTCTGCTTGGCGGCGGTGGAGGCGGGAGGGGGAAGAGAGAGAGAGAGAGAGCGAGAGAGAGAAAGGGAGGGTGGGTGGTGAGAGAAGAGGAACGGAAAGCAGGGACACAGACAGGGACGGAGAGAGCGAGAGAGAGATATGACGAATGGGTGACCGTGGGATGCCGCCCCTGGAGACATTTCACCGCACGAATCGCCGGGTGACGAAGTCGCGTCAACGACTGGCGCTGCCAAAGCGGCGGCGGGCGAGCACGAGCACGAGCGCGAGCGCGAGCGCGAAAATGAAGGCGCGATCAAGGACGGCGTAGGGATGACGGTGCCACTGCCATTAGGCACGTCGTACGTGCGGACGACGCGCGGCAAATACGACGGCAACCACGTACGTCTCGAAGGCTTCCAGCGGAGCGAGGCTGCCGCCAGCGTCTGGCGGACCGTCACGGACGGCGCGTAAGTGTCGTCGTGTGCGCCACCGCCGCACGTCGTACGTGCTGTTTACAACGGGCTGACCGGTTTACGGGGCCCCGTTCCGTTCCATCGTTTTACGCGCTCGCTATAGCGCGACGGGAGCGCGAGGATGTGAATGGAGAGTGTAAATTCGTCGAGTGCCGCGGCTGGACCCCAACGAGCTTGTTGCCTACCTGCGATGCCGCGAATGACGGGCAATATTCTCTGTCGCTGGATTAACGATCAAGAGTAACAAGAGGGAGGGAGGGAGATGAGGCCGCCGAGGGTCGCGGCGAGAGGGATGATCTAAGACCCTCGAGAGTGCCATCGAGAGAGAGAGAGAGAGAGAGAGAGAGAGAGAGAGAGAGAGAGAGAAAAAAGAGTGCATCACGACTCGTTCGTCCCGTGACAATTAAGCGTCGAACAATAGCGCGGGTAATCGCGTGGCGTTTAGGATCGTTCCATGGATCGATTTGGATCACTCGGGCGGTGGGCCCGCGAGTGAGCACGAGAGGCAGTAGTCCCGTATGTGGCGATGGAGCCAGCCGAGTGCCTGGAGCCGCTGAACTTGGTGATGAAAAAGGACGACACTGACGACAGCGGGCCGACCAGGACTGTGATCGGAGTGAAAATTGCGGAGGCGTCGATCGACGAGGAGGAGAAGGACGCGCTCGCCGTCGTAGCCGAGGAGAGCGCGATCGAGGATAATATGGCGATATTCCAGGACGCTGTCAAGTCCGCCGAGTCCGGTGGCTTACCAACCGCGGATCACAAACTCTTGACCGCGCTCTACATGAGCAGTCTCGTGCAGATGTCGAGCTTGAGCGCGCCGGCATCGCGCGGCATCGCGCCGCCGCCATACGCCAGCCAGCAGCAACAGCAAAACTTTATGCAGCTACTGGCGATGGTGGAAGCGCGACATCGCATGTGGCAGCAGATGAATTGGCCCCTGCCGCAAAGCTTTCTGAGGAGCCCGTTGACCCTACCACCGACCGCGCCATCCTACTTTGACGGCGCGACCACGACGCCGACGCCGACGCCGCCGAGCCTGACTGATCAGCTATCCCAGAACTCCGCGCCGACCTACCCTCTGTCCTGCGCCAAATCCGAACCCCTGAATTCCGAGGTTAAACAGTCCTACTTCAATAAACGGTACACATACGCAACGGCGATCGATGGACTTTGCAGAATCACCGTAAATCGCCTCCGACAAACTCATCTTGAATATTTTTTCTCACGTGTGTGTTGCAGGTCAACGATAGAGCAGAAAAACTCCGCGTCGTTACCTACGGACAATTCGAAAGCTCAGGACACGGGACAACAAAATAATCAAGGTAAGGATACGCGGGTAAAATCGGTACGCGTGCATATAGTCACGGTGCTGCGAAAGCATAAATATCTGACGCTATCGAGCTGGAGATGGTTCATGTCGTCATCTCGTTGTGTTGTTCCGACAGATAAAAAGAAACCCCATATAAAAAAGCCTTTGAACGCGTTTATGCTGTATATGAAGGAGATGAGGGCGAAGGTTGTGGCAGAGTGTACCTTAAAAGAGAGTGCCGCGATCAACCAAATATTGGGAAGACGAGTGAGTAAACCTTCTATCTAAACATTTTTCAGACTTGGAGTAAATTCTTCTACATCAGAGTAGCAAATTCGGGCTTGGTCGGCTTATCCCAATTTAACAGTCCTTTCTTTATCGAATATTATAAATGATTATCATCTGCTAATAAGATATAGAAATTATTTGAGCTACATTCGGATTGTTAATCAAATTTATCTATTGCACTCTGATGTAAAAATAATAATTAAATTGTGCAAAAGTCAATATTTTCTCTTATCTCGTAATAGAATAAGATTTTTGTATTATTTCATATATATATCTATGTAAACATAGAGAGAGAGAGAGAGGGGGGGGGAGAGAACAGAGAAGGACAGGGAGAGAAAGAGGAGAAATACATCTAATTTGTTTCTTACCAGAATTTTCATTTTCAGCAATTTACTCAGTTTGCTCAAGTCTACATTTTTTTTATATCGAACCGACTACGTTAGCTACTGAATTAATATATTTTTACATTAGAAACCGAAAGTTTCGCTATTCCGGGTTTAACATTTAAGAGATAGAGAAAGAGAAAATATTGGTTGGCCGTTAATTAAAATATTCCAAACGAGTTTTCGTTCTGAATACACGAGTACTGCATGTATTTATAATGCTTTTGTCGAACGAATCGTCTATCGGATTACTAATCGGAGCTAACTAACTGTACCTACTAGTATCTCAGTAAGAATAGAGCATTGTAGGTGGGATCTAAGGAAATCTCAGATTCGCCTTGATAGAAAGAACGCTGGGGTAAAAGGGGGGAAGGGTCGAAGAGTGGTTTTTGCGGGTCTCGTGAGACACGTGACGAGTCACACGAGTCAATGATAGACTTGTCCACTTGTCGCTAGTGGTAGATAAGTTCGAGCGAGCGAGCGAGCGAGCGAGCAAGAGAGGGAGAGAGAGAGAGAGAGAGGGAGAGGGAGAGGGAGAGAGAGAAAGGGAGGGAGAGATAATGGGGACGGTGCACGGTGATAAATACTGTGAGGCTATGAATCTGTGAATCTGAATTTTGGGGGTATGACACGCAGTGGCACTCGCTAAGCCGGGAGGAGCAGGCGCGGTATTATGAGGCGGCCAGGCAGGAGCGCCATCTGCACCAACAACGATATCCCGGCTGGAGTGCCAGGGATAACTACGGATATGGCAGCAAGAAGAAGAAGAGGAAGAAAGAGCGATCCGCAGATCCCACCGGAGGTACCACTTTCCAGTGCTAGAACAGCAGGCCCTTAATAATTCATTATATAATAATTGCTAGTATATACTTATACTGGTTGATTGAAACGATCAAAGTCTCTGTGCGTTTCTTTTTTCGTACGTTTCTTTTTTTGCGTTATTTGTTTATTTGTTTATTTATTTATTATGATTTTCTGGCATTCAATCTTTTTCCACGTGCAGGCTATATCTATTTACCGACATATATGTACATCTCTTGAATATTTTACATATGTACATATATGCATATATGTATATTTTTTCGTTTTTTGATACTGAATTGGATTGGATTGTCTGTGGGGATTGTGGAATGTGGCACAGCAGAGAACTAAAAAAAAAAGAAAAGTACAAAAATAAGAAACAAGAAACAAAAAGAAATGGAAGAAAATCAACGCGAACTCTCGCGGCATGCAATGCAATCTCTTTTTTTTTTATCTGGCCAAACTCCCTAAAGCGGTATTCGTTCGGTGAACAAGAAGAAATGAGACGAGACAAATAATATCGTCGATGATGCGATAATGAGAGCGAGAGTGAAAACCAAAACCTTAGGTACGGGATGTCTGGTAGAGGACCTGACCATTTTTTCTCCTTTTTGTTTTTCTTTCTCACTACGGCCACGGGGCGACATCTGCTCGCAGTCGCTTTCCTTTCAAAATAAACCGTATTACGGCAATTTAACGAGAATTGTCCATCGTCGATGCCTGGTCTCCTTCAAAATTCATTTCTACTCCTTCTAATTCTCCCGTTTTCATAAACATCCACATTTCAACATACCTGTGAAATGAACGGAGAAATACCCCTTTACAATTTCAATGGCGCAACTCGTACGTGGAGAGGAATTGGGGCAGGTGGCAAACGGAAATACACTGGAGGAACATTTTGCGGTTTTTGTTTTATATATAATGTGTGTATATATATATGTATGTATATATATCTTTATGAAGAACCCATATCACCGAAAGAATTGAAAGATAGTGAAACCTAATTGAATCGTCAAGCGTAAATGCAATCGTCTAACAGCAGCATTTGTAATTCTCAGTTTTTTAATCACGCTTTAATAAGAGTGAAATGTAATTAATAAATGAGAGAAAATTTTTAAGTTGGCTGAAACAGTATATTATTATTATTATATATCTTATATATCTTAAGGATTAGATCTTCCACTGATTGCAAGTACATCAACTATGTATGGCGTCCTTAAGAAATACGTTTTCTTCAGTGTATAAACATGCCAACGTTATTTTTTTTTCACTCTTTCATCCATACGCGTACTCCAATAAAATTATTTACCGTCTACTCACTAGATCGTATTCTCTATCAGACACCCTGTATGCCTTAGGTTGTTATTAATATCGACCACATGCGACGAATAGCGGTGCGACCGAGGGGGAGGGGACAACTTAGGCTGTTCTTCTAGCACTTTAAACGGAAAGTAGGGACCCCAGTGTTACTGAAATGCTATGAGGCAACGAGATATTGCTAAGAAAAAAATAATAATGAAATAGATAACGAAAAAGTAATAAAAAATTAATTTCTAAATAAAGTGAGCTAACTCTGATTTTTATGCAATTAGGGTGGCGGCAGTAGCATTAGTGAATTTTCTTTTTTCTTGATTAAAAATATTGTTTAGTCCACACACGGTTCATGCACAATTACAAAAAGTGTTTGGTTCTCTCTCGGTAGTGGCACGCGCTAGGGCGAGAGGAACAGGCCAAGTATTATGAGTTGGCGCGACGGGAGAGACAGTTGCACATGCAGCTGTACCCTGACTGGTCTTCCCGCGCAAATACCAACCGAACTAAGAAGAGGAAGCGCAAACAAGACACAAACAGTGATCCTGGAGGTACCCACATGCCTCACTCCACACATTCTTACAATCCCCTCGTCATAAGGAAAGAGCCCCCGCCCCCTCCACCCTATTCATTATTACATATATACTATTATATTATATTATACATTCTTATATTGCTACACTATATTATGTTGCATGTTTCCTCCCCCGTCTTAGGGGTTTTGGGTCGATATCTATATTATATTTCATATATATATATATTTTACACTCACACAGAGACATACATACATACATACATATATATATATATATACACATTTGATTATGGCTATATTATTAATATTATTATACACACGCATATACGTTCATATATATATATATATATATATATATATATATATATATATATATATATATACATATGTCTTTTAAATTAGTCGTGAGTACGGGCGTGCACGTGCGTGCCTACATATCTGCATTACACATTGGCAACATGTGACACATATTACGCATAGGATATGCACATATCACATATCGATCATGCATTTTATTATTAATTACGTATACAACTACGCTGCCATTTTGCATTTATACATATCTCAGACAATCCTGAGCGTTTAAAGCCTTGGAAAACATACTGCACTAGGCTCACGTATCACATACATTTGATGGCATTTTATTTTAGTACCAACATCAATCAGATAATCAGCAAAGACAATCCTTTCGCTAGCCTCTGCCTAGTCTCTCTCTCTCTCTCTCTCTCTCTCTCTCTCTCTCTCTCTCTCTCTCTCTCTCTCTCTCTCTCTCTCTCTCTCTCTCTCTCTCTCTCTCTCTCTCTCTCTCTCTCTCTCTCTCTCTCTCTCTCTCTCTCTCTCTCTCTCTCACATATTTTCTTATTTTATAAATATTTGTATCTTTCGTCTTTTTTTCCTATTATTCTTTCTCACTGTCACTCTCTTATTCCTGTACTTCGATTCTTGATTCGTACATTTATTTTCCTTTGATCGTTTCAATGTTGCCATTTCTTGATTTTTATTCTAATTTTATTTTATTATTTTTGTTCTATCGTCACTTTTAATCGAGTCTTTTAGTTTATTCTCGACCTCCACATACGAAAATTTTGTCCACTAGCACTCGCGCGATAGAGCGTTCACATCCATAATATTTTAGATATTTTTTAGATATATTTCGGAGCTTGCGTTTATAATACAAGTCACGACATTTCAACTGAGTAGATCTTTGATCGTGTTTTTAAACTGTTTTAACGTTAACGTTGCATGCTATATTATTTGTTTGACAAAGATATGAGCCATTTATTTGGAAAGTGACGTAAGTCTGATCTCTGAAACAAATTAAATGAATTTATCGTAATATCTTGTTGAAATTTTTACCATTTTAAAAATAAATTTGCATCGCTTTCAAAATAAGTGATTCACATCTTTGTCAATATGTGTGGATCTTTCCTCGAAGACTATCAATCTCATAAAGACTATCAATTTCACGAGATTATCTAAAGTGGAAATTTACGCAATTATATTCTTGTATTTCTTATTTGTCCGTGACATATTTTCATGTAAAATCTATTTTTTGATGTGTTACATTTGATATCGATAGCATCTTCGATGAAGATCTTATGACATATCGTTTTTTTACAACCCTTTGAGATCGTGATACCGAAATAAATTTTTGTCACATTTATTTTAAAGGACTTTTATTTAATTCTGGAATTATATCTACGACTTTAAGTAATCTGCATAAGTCGCAATATATCGAACTTGTAAAATATTTCTCTGGAAGGCTTATCCGTAAAGCATTTTAATAATTGGTGTTCTTGGATCTCAAAGGGTTAATCGTTCTGTTATACGCATGACTAGTTGACATTCGTTGAGTTCATTTAGCATTCACAGAAACATAAATTTAACGCAAAAACTCGAGCACTGATTCACTCTACTACGTAGATTATGTGGTTATCGCATTGAATCGTACACGATAATTTCGCATTGGTTTGTCAATATATAACATCCATATATATTATATATATATATATATATATCATCACCTATTTTTCTCCATCACGTGATTATAGTATTACTCGAGTTGGTTTTTTTTACATTTTTCTCACACGGCGATGTCAATAACTACGTCATTCTTTTGACAGAATGTAATTATAGTCAAATAGTAATCCATGAGCTTGCAAACAATTCACGATCAGTGCATTAATCGTTGCTGTTTTATTTTTTAGGTAATAACATGAAGAAATGCCGTGCCAGGTACGGATTAGATCAGCAAAGCCAATGGTGCAAACCCTGCAGGTATGTGTGCCAATTTTGTGCAGAACTTCCTTTTCGATAAATCTTGTGCTTCAGCGATGAGACAATCGTCAGACCGCGCATACGATCAACGCGATTCGCGTGTAAATATGTATTAAATTTTACGGAAGCCAGTGTTTTGACAACGTCTACGTTCATCGTATCATCATATATTTTTAAAAAATTTTGTCTTGTCCGCCATTAAATCTGATGTAGAGGATGTAGTACACGAAACATCTTTGTTCATCGATTTTCTTAATCTCGGAAAAGAGAATCCCGAATTCTTCCGCGTAATGTCAATCCTCTGTGTGTTTTACTTAAAATATTTACTATAATATACGAGTATATAATTTAATGCTTGACGGTAATGACACTCGAGTAGCTACTAAAGTATACTCTTTAAAAACGACTGGATGATTCGGAAACTTTTGTAAACGAATTTCGACATGTACTAACGACCTTCTTCAAGATTGCTCGCGACATATCGATCACGATTCTAGTATCCTCGACTTTCGCTATCTCTATCGGTCTCGGACCCCGTCATCCGTTCCGTCATCCACATGTTATATGTTATCTATTTCTATATGAAAGTTGAAAGAGAGGAGACACCGCCAAATGGCATATCTCCAAAACGTATATGTATACAAGTATCGATGTTGTGATACGATACGATACGATGCGATGCGCGATGCGATGCGATGCGATGCGATGCGAAACGTCATACGCAACAGGGTCGTCTCGTGTCAGGAACAACTCGCGCTTGTGGTACTCCCTTCCTGTTGAATCTACAAGTATAACATAAAGCGAAAGAACGAGGAAAGAAAGAGAAAAGAGAGCGCAGCGCAAAGCTGCGCGCGACCGTCAGAAAATGTGTCTTCCAAAGAGAAAGAAAAAAGCAAAGGGATGAACGACCAGTCTCCTCCGTAGTCGCGAGTAGGCGCAACGCCGCGCAACGCCGCCCAAATGTGTCCAATCGTACTTGGCTTGTACATATCGGTTTCTAGAAGCGCACTTTCGTAGTTTGCCGCAAAGTCACGAGCCACCTGTTTTTAGCATCGACTATACACATTATGCCTCATTGTCACGGCGTAGCCCAAATGCCCCAACTCCCGGCTGGGTTTGTGAATCTCATGGACCTCATTAAAGGGGCGAGAACGAATCCCATCGACGGTTTTTTCTTTTTCTTTCATTTATTACACGATGAGAAAAGGAGACAATCTTGAGAGCGATCACCAGATTAAGCACCATTTGGAGAACGTAGTCTGCCAACGAATCTCGCCGATCTGGCAATCTTTCATTATCGCGTGCATGGGAATGAATTAGAAGCGTGTAAAATTTTCGTGTCGTAAAGCGTGTAAAATTTATCCTGCCTTTTTCTTTTTTTTTTTCCTTTTTTTTTATTCGTCCTGCCAAAATCGAGATTGAGATCTTTCCTGGAATACCGGAACCACCTAGTTTGTTGCATTTGGACTTGGCCGACTGCACTCTGCATTGAATGCACGTAACATATCGCCTGTATAAGACGTCATTGTGCTTTCGATTGATCATGTTATCACGGATATTTGAGAAATCGTTATTATATTGAAGAATTGTAAAAAGCGTGTGAGACAATAGGAATATACGCAAAGCGTAGAGCAACCACGGATGTTCGCGGCGCTATCAAGTGTGCCAAGATCAATTCTATCAACTACCGCGTCAGCGCGGATATTTGGGAGACATATTTTCTGATCGATGCAACAATCGCTACATCTTGCGCCGTCTTTCTTCGTTCCGCTTCTAAAATCTAAGCTCGTTTCAACGGGGCCGGCAATGCTGCAACTACGATTTCTATATAACATTTAAATCTAAATTATCAATCGATTATCTTTTATTGCTAAAATTTTATGTTCTATTATTCGGAAATGTGGCATTCTTCTTTTCAGAAATATATCTATATGTTTGTTAACTAGAAAAAGTTGGATCAGCAACCATTTCTTATTTCTTACATTACAGGATAGTGATACGAAACTAACGAAATTATGTCTGGCATCGATATCGTGCATTCCAGAATGTAAAAAATTGCGTATCGCAAAAATTGATCTCGATAATCTCGATAATCAAGTACTGGTAATCGTCGGCCTCGTTTTCGCGATTTTACTATCACGAGAGGTTTAGGGAGCGCGAAAGTTAGAAAAGCGGTAACACGTTCGGTGTAGACACGTGCGTGTGGGTGACGACACGATACGGTGCGAGATTGAGGTGGGATTAAGTCGACGATATGTCTTAGCGAGAGAGCGCCCCTTTAATGGCTGGTGGTTGGTTTTGGCAGCCCAGTGGAGCATGGAGCGGGGATGGGCATCCACGCGAGCATAATCCATCACGGTGTGGGAAGTAGCGCGGGGGCAGGGGTCGGGGCTGGAGGCGGTGGAGGGACGGTGGGGACAGCCGCCGCCCCGCCAAATACCAACACTGCCTCCAATGCCTCCTCGCCTCAGCAAGAACCCACTTATGTTAATCTCTAGTCAAGCCTATCGCCTCCCTTCTACTGCAACACTTCTTCTTAAACAGTGGTCAGTCCCGACTTAAAACCTACGGGCCTTCGTCGGTCCTCGCTATGGCCGGCCAGCCGCTCGAAAGATAGCTCGAATCATTTCGCTGTACCTCTCGTAACTAGATGCCAAACTAGATGCTTTTTTTTTCTCTCTGAAACTTAACGGGGACATATAGCTCGTTAGATATCATCGTGGGAAAGTACGAGCGAGGAGTCCCATAGTAAGCGGCACGACGGTGGCCCGTGATGCTCGCATTGTTTCTCATTGTTGTGGCTCTTTACAGCTTATTATTGTTATTTATTTATCCCTCTCGTTTAGTTGAAATTTACTCAGTGTTGCCCTTAGCATGGCTGATCTGTAATATGTATCATATTATGTATACATATATGTTTCCACACACACACACACACTCACACACATAAC
Source organism: Temnothorax rugatulus (assembly GCA_035220575.1). NCBI lineage: Eukaryota > Metazoa > Arthropoda > Insecta > Hymenoptera > Formicidae > Temnothorax > Temnothorax rugatulus. Next base: position 117,835 of record JASTWL010000141.1, read on the forward strand.
AATTATTTATTTCGATTTCGGAACGTTTGACACATAGAAAGTCTTTGTATATTTTAATTTTTTAGCATGACAGAATTCATACGATTAAGACCGGATGATTGCGTTGTACGGATATGTGTTCTTTTTCACATTTTTTTATTTTTAATATCTAATTATTTTTTCTTCTGTATAATATTTTTTATACAGTAACATCTTTTTATACCTACAGTAATCACTTAGATACTTCTTTGGAAAAGAACCGCGTTGGCTGAACGCGTAGAATGGAATTCAAGTTGAAATTTTGCACAATTTCGTATTTTGTGTATATAATGTATCAGACTGAACCTCGAACTGGATTGCAACTGCAATTACAGTTCTTTTAACAAGATAGCTGTTGCCATATCTATATAAAATCTTTATTTTTTTTCATTCTTATTTAAAAAAAAAAAAAAAAACGCGAGAATTATTACTTCTCTTGAAGATATCTTGTGAAGAACACGATACATTTTATGAGTACAAATCTGATGAATATGATTCCCGCGATTCGCACATATCAATGCCTTATCCAACAAAAGAATAATGTATGTTGCAATCCAGCACGAGATTTTCGAGTACTCATTCGTTGTCGCGCACTAAACGGATATTAACTTCCGTAAATTTTGTGTAATGCTTTGACATTCAAGTGTGACTGCGAGTTAATAGCAACTTCCGTCGTCCTCGGCAGCACGACCGATAAAACTAACTGATTTAGCTGAGAGATAAATAATGAGAGCCAATGGCAGAGCGGCAAAATGTCTCGACTGCGAAGCAGTTCTCGGACGAGGTCGGACAGGCTCACTTGTGAAAATTGTGCAGTAGCAAAACGCCTCTCTTCCTCTCGTCACACGAAATCTATTCTATCGATGTCCACATCTTTTACGCGACTGAAAACTTTACTTTAATACCTACACTTAGTCGCAATATTCCAAGTTCCATGTAACATCCTGTATCCACTCTAGTACGTCAATTGGCCGTTTTATGATAAATCGACGCCGAAAAAAGAACGCGGGCGCGGTTCCCCATGGAATTATCGATTTGCGGATGATCAACGATTCGATAGATGATGCCCCCTGGCATTTCGATTGAGTTTGATTTCCTTTGTCACGTATAAATTTCTTACACATTATGCTTGTTACGTCCAAAAATTTTGAGCATGGCATTTGCGAGCGAGTGATCAGTGTCGAGCAATCGAAGCATTGTCAGGCGCACAAAGATCGTCAATCCCTCCAGCAATTGAGGCATTAGAAAACGAGATAATTTACTACAACTCGAGATGAGAGAAGTTTGTGCGTCTGACTTTGCGATGATGACGAGTAATCGCATGCTTTTTTTTTTTTTTAGTTGGTAACAATTTTACATAGATGTAATATTTTTCATGGATACTACGCATTTCCAATGGTGAGGGTTCCATCGAATATCGAGCTCGGCGTAAAATGCAAAAAGAAAAATGTGCACAATTGAAAAAAATTTCGAGACAAAAGCCAAATTAAAGTTAACGCTGTTCGACGTTTGCCTGATTTGTCATAATTCTCAGATCGAGGCAAACTTCGGACAATTTTTTTACAGTAAAGAACTGTACTTGATTTTATTTTAGGAAATTGTTAAAATATAAATAAAAAAAATTTGCAATATTTACATGATTCGCTACTACCTAAATATATTATCTCTCACAGATGGAAATCGCAGCGATCGAAAGACAACATTACGTCATGTTTCAAGCACACCTGGACGAGCGCGCACTAATCGGTTTTCTGTCATTATTTGCAGACGTAAGAAGAAATGTATCAGATACATGGGGGAGGGAGGAGACGGCGACGGTGAAGCTGACGGTGAAGCCGAGGATGATCATTCGGAGGACAACCTGGGTAGCGTAGGAGAGGCGGGGACTCCTGAGGATGACGAGTCTCTGAGTAGTCCCGGGGGCCTATCCGCGTTGTCTAGCCTGGCGAGCCCTTCGTTGGTCTTACCATCGCCCTCGAGTCTGGCCAGTCCATGCCCGTGCCCGTGCCCGTTGACGCCTCCGGTGCCGCCCCCGCCTATGTCGAACACGAACCAGTCGGCGACGGTGGCAGCGACGACGACGACGACGACGACGACGACGGTGGCGGCGGCAGCGGCGGCGGCAGCGGCGGCGATGGCGATGGCGGGATCGGCAGTGACGTCAGCGGCAGCGGCAGCGCAACAACAGCAACCGCAACCACCTCCGCAGCCTCACCGCAACCCCGTCGGCACGAATCCTCACGACATTAACAATCCGCTCAGCGTGAACCAGCTGACCGGACAGTGTATAAAGAGCGAGCCCGCACCTTCGGGCCCCTCCAACCCGGCGATCAGTGTTACGTAGCCCCGGCCGGACCCACGTGACCGAACTGTTGCTACATGCGGTGTCATCTATAGGGTCCGTCTACGTATGCACGCGATGAGAAGGCTGGATGACGAGGAACCGACTGACATGATGACAGAAACAAAGAGAGAGACTTGGCAAATGAGAGATCGAACAAGTATCTCGCCTTCGTCTAACGTTCCTCTCGCAGTTCCAATTTGATTCAGGGGGGATCGGGTAGAGGTCAGGTTCAAGGAGAGTATAATATTTTCGAAATGCCTGAAGATAATTGGGGTGGTCACTTACGAGTAATTGATCACGGCTTCGTTCAAGTTAGACGCAATCTACAATCTGAGCGGTACTGTTGACGATTCGGATTCGGATTCGGATTCGGACACGCGGAATCGTCGTGCAAATCGTCACATCGCCATTGTGGATTTATGTCGTCGCTTTCGATCGTTCTCTCCTGACCTCGCTCTTGTCCATTCGCCGAAGTACAGATCAGATCCAGTGTCCAAAGTGTCGGGAGTAACGATCAAGACGTTATATACGTGTTAACGAAAGAACAGAAATAAATATTATGTGCAGAAATACTCAGGACCAAGTATTTGGTTGTAGTCACCCGCTCGGCAAAAAGACAAATGTAAGCGAGATGTAAGCGTGAGAGAATATATGTGCATGTATAAGCTTGCGAAGCTTGCGAAGCTGGGGAAGAGCAAGGTGCACGTCTGATAATAATGCGACTGAGAAAGCAGGCTCATTGATGGTGCGCGTGACGCAGCTTGTAGTCCTTGTTACGTTGTGATGCCAATGACTGAGAGTCATGTTCCTGTGCCAGCTACTATACTCTAGAAAAGTAATTATATTGCAGACAAGTAGCTAGATGCGTAAAGCGGAGAAGAGCCGCAAGAAAGAACGAAGCGGCGCGCGCGTGCGCACGCGAAATGCGTTTTATTGTCATTCGTTTATTCGACCTCACCTCACACATCAAGTGTGTTAAGATACCTAACTTCTATATATATGGAATTTGTTATTTTTTTAAAAGTCTATACACACAGTGCGGTTGATTAGCGTGTAAGATCCTTATTACCAGCTCGTCGCTCACTTTCTACTCGAATTTTTTTTTCTTCCTCTCTCTCCCTACTCTTTTAATTCCCTTACTTCTCGTTTTTAATAATATTACCACCGATAAATGGCGCTATACGATCGATAAGGTTCTAAAGGCAACGTGGTTCTGTAGAACTTGTCAAACAAACTTTTCCATTTGTACGGAGTATATATATTACGTTGTTAATTACAGTTATTAATACGTATTAATACTAATAATACGTATTAAACTTCGTGTTTTTATTGTCATTGTCGCAATCGACTCAACATCGCTCGGTGTTTTAATCTTTTGATTCTTTCTTCAAATTGGATAATGATTTCGGCTATCGCTCGACAAATTCGCACTTCCGATTGAACAAAGACGACCACGGTAAATTAAAAGAAAGACTTTTGGGATCAAGAGAGACGATCATCTTCCATAGAAAGATCGGAACGAATTGCATCAAGTCATTTGCGAACAGTGTCAAAAGCAATGTTTTTGGAGGATTATCCTGTAATATATTTCTCCTTCAAATTCCTATTCCTCTTTCCAGAAACATTTTCCGCCCCTCTTTTCACTCTTACGTGCTAACGTGACATGAGCGTTCGATGAGCGTGTAGCAATGTCCGATGCGACTTAAGGATTAGGCGATTTGTATAATCCGTATGTGTGCGCATCAGAGAAATAAGTTTGCTTCCAAAATCGTGGAGTAGAAAGAAAATTTTTATTATTGGAACAATCGCTCAATGAATTAGGAAAGGACTTTAGGAAAAGAATTTTATACCTTGTAAAAACATTTTAGATTTTACTTATTTTTTATTTTTCTCTCTTATTAACGGAATTTAACATGCGCATTTCGGACATTAGGATAGTGCAGGTTTTTGTTTCTAGATTTCAGTAAAATAATGTTACAAATATTTTTATTGGCAACTCTACGTTTTTTTTCTTATGTTTTAATATACATATACATATATATGCATTGTTTATCGTATCGGTGTAACGTGCAAATGTAAAACGTACTATTTGGGCGATTAATACGAAATAATATGAAATAATGAATATTTTTCATTATTTCATGAGTTTTTGTTGCGAAAAATCTATTACAGCCAGTAATCTCTTCTTTTCGTGAATGGAATAGAAATTGTTAGTCACATAATGAAAGATTATATGATTAACAATATGATTCGCAATATTGTTTCGTAAAAGAATAGCTAGTTGTTTTATTTGTCTTATCATTAAGATTTTTAGCGTTGCTACTTTAACAAATTTTTGTATTCTTTTATCGATTCAATGTTTTACATTTTTACGAAAGTTATAAAAATTTCCTAAACCTTGCAATAGGACATTTACACGGTAGTACGTTCCATAAGAAGCTAAAAAATCACACGTATGCGCAATTTCGAGGACGCCGAGTATATGCGATGAGAATTGTTAATGACTGATCTCGTTCCGTTGCGCGTCATTTCAATGCGATCCTAGTTTTTCTTTATCATCTTTATTGTCTAAACTGGAAAGAAATGCGCGATAGGGGTTCTTTATAACATAACAATTGTTCCACAAGCGTTTATTCAGAGAGCAATTTCTCTTTTGTACATAAAATAAATACGTTTTATAAGATGCATTTGTTGCGGCGCATGGGAAAGTGCAATGGATGCAATGGAGGTGCCAATGAGAGAACGAGAGAGTGTGAGATTGCGCGCGTTCGTGCGCTACGAAACGGAAGTAGTCGTTGCACGAACGTCTATGACAATATATTTTCCCTTTTCTCCCTACCGCAATGTGTTTCTCCCTCTTGTCTCTCTTTTTTTTACTCTTTTATCTTTCTTTTTTTTATTTTACCGACTGGAATCGTCCAGTGTCTGTATAGCGAATGGTGGAAAGCCACTGTAGAAACGCATCGCCGAGTTAGCAGCGAACTAAACGTGCCATAACAACGTCATGCCAATATATTACCGATAATACATATTGTTTTTTGACATTATAATCCATTCAACCTAATTCCGTCGATCGTGGAGCATGGGCCATCTTGCCCTTTTCCCCTTTCTTCCATCACCCTCTTCATTCGATCCATCGTTCTCTCCTTTCCTTCCCGCCTTCTTCGTTTGTCGATCGAACTCGTTAAACAGACTGAAAATGGCATTTAGTAATGACTTGTTGCGAGTGTCGATTTGTTTCAACGAATGATTTGTGTGTGTGGGTGTATACATATATATGATATATACTATGTATATATACACATATCATATATATCATATATACATATATACCATTTTCGAACAAAGCGAGAAATTTACTAGCGCTCGAACGAAAGAGAAATGTAGACTCTCGCGCGTATAGGACGTTCGATCGGGGAACCAAAGTACTTACCTATCGAACAAGTACGGGGCAAGGACAACCAGCAACGTCTCACGAGAGACGAGTGCGAAAGAAAAGGAGGCGGTGGCAATGGCGAATTAGCGACAGAGACGTAGCCGGAAAGGGAAAACGAGACTCGCAAAGTCTCATGTTTAATGTCGGTTTAAATGTCGTATATGCGGTTGTATATGACGACGACTGTTACGCCGAGGAGAGTGACGCCTGTGACGCCGGCCGAGTGGGACCGATTCCCTCTCTCGACGGACAATCGGGTGCTCGGCGAGGGAAGCGGTATCTCTCTTTCCTTCTCTCCTTCAAAGAGAAAAGGAAATATCGTAGATTACCTCGAGCCCACCCGCTGCCTCTCTTTTCGCTGTGCTAGGAACGACGAGACGACGTCGCTTAGGATTCGGTCCGGCGGATTGCTCGGAGATGCGAAAGCGTTGCGTCGCGTTCGACCGTTTCACATTACCGGGTATAGAAAAAGAAACGTACCCCTGGGTAATGCGAAATGCGAGCAAAAAGTCGCTCGACACGGCCTACAGTCCGCTCGAGAAGAGAGAGAAAGAAAGAGAGAGAGCTCGCGAGTCGCAGATGACAGCCCCTTCCCCCGATGACGAGGGTGACCAAGCTCGTGCCGATCGAGTCGGGAGTCGGGAGTTCGGAGCTCGTGTCTCGCTTCAAAGGAGCGATTGTACCATATTGTAAAGTATCAATCGACAGTTCTCAGCTGCGTTGTACAGTGTTTTCTAAGTATTTAGGCTGATAGCGCGCGTGTAATTGAGGAAAAGGAACATTGTATTTACACTAATAAGCGATCTGTATCATTCATTCTCGTATAGCCTGTACTCCTACTCATGTAGATGCTAAAAGTGATTTGTGTCATAAAGAAAACCTATAAATAAAATTAGCACTTTGAGAACGTTGTCGGCCGCGTGTACAAATTCTTTCTCACTTCCATTCATCTTTCGTCGGACGAGACACGAAAATTTTGCATGCGTTTCCAGTTTGAGAGTCGTGGAATATCTTCTCAAACAAATCCTTTCTGAAAACTCTACATGCATGTAGATTTACGACTTTGAGATTCGTGTCGTTGCATCTGCATCTACTTGGCGAATAGAGAAAGGAAAAATGTAGAAACACCGATGCGGTTAACGTTTAAAATGGACGAACGTCTTTCGTTATCGAGAAGAAATGCAGGCTCGACACGTTAACCGCGTTCAGAGTGTACACGTTCGGCCGCTTGAGGTTGCAATTGGCCACGAATATCTTGGCCATCCTCGCGATACTGTTACACCTGAACATGCATGCGGCGCCGTCGTAAGCGGGTCTGCCCCGGTCGTTTCTCGAGCACGGGTCGAACATGTAGAATTTACCGTAATGCTGCATCACGGCTACCGCCAGATTGGTTGTGTGCAATATTCCGGCGCAGTTCGCGCGGAAGAACATAGCGAGCGCCTCGGATAGATCAAAAGCGTCAAGTATTCCCGCGGTGGTGTGATGATTAATGTGAACGGTGACCCTCGAGTCACCTACGATGAACACGGTGAGTAGCTCGCTGGGGGAGAGGTTCCTGGCGCCCGATCGAGCGGCTCGGGCACTCTCCAAGTACAGCGAGTCCCCGTATCTGAGCACCGCATCGATCAGCTCGGAACTCCACGTGGAAGGCACGTGTAACAGTCCCATTACAATGGCAACCGCCGCGATCGCCGTGCTCTGCAGACCCCTGTTTCTCAGGCTGAAGGCGCGATGCGTCATGTGTAGACTGCCACGCAGAACGCTCAACTCCTCGTCCACGACGTTGTACTCGTTCAGCGGCTCCACGTTCAACGTGCGTGTCTCTTTCGGGCAGGCAATTGGGACGGGTGGCGTCCCAACAATACGCTCTAAATATGGTCGAAAATCACCCGGACGCGGCAGTGCCTCGATCACGGCGTTTCTTACGATCACTCGAGAGATCTCGAAAGTCCCGTATCTCTCACTTGGATCGATGTTGGCGAAAATTGTATCGTACAAAGGTTCCATGCAGGCGAACCACATTACGCACGAGGTTCCGCAGGAATCCGGCAGACCCTGATCGTTTTTGCCTCTAGGATCGTACGTGAAGTAGACCCCTAGATCCTTCCAAATAGCGACCATTCCGCGATCGGTTACTAGAATGCCGGCACGATTATCTTGGAAAAATTTCCGCAAACCTTCCACGAGTAAAATTGGAGAAGAAGGTAGCGGTCGTTCTCGTCGAGAACGATCTTTCTTCTTGCCTTTATCGATCTTTTCTTTCGTCTCTTCTCGCCCCTTCTTCTCGTCTTCCAAGACAAAAGGTGCAACCGCCACCAGACCGATCACGGTATTAGGCTCGATGTCAACGGTCAAAACATTAACACCTGAGAAAATAAATTCACAAATTTATAAGTATAAACTATGTGTAAAAAAGGACGCGCGAAGAGATGCCACCGCATCTGTGATTAATTCTTATCTTTTACCTTTAACTAATAACGTTACCTTGTATAGTAATATTCAGAATAGTTATTAGAGTAGCACGATATTAAGGAAAAACGACGGACGTACATACCCACATGGAATACTCTTATAATGTCCTTCAGTTTTGGTCTCAGCTCAGTGGGTCTGGTCTTTCTTGTCTCTCGGTGAAGGCCACTGCCGATCGCCAAAATTTCGTCCATAGTTTTTTTCGTCCAGGTAACGGGGCTCTTGACGACCGACATACCGAGTGCAACAACGCAATTCGCTGCTGTCTGTCGGCCGCGTAGCGTCTCGGGAAAGATCTCGTCACCCTGATGATAACTTCCGCGTAAGATAGCACGTGCTTCGCCTCGTGATTTTCTGTAGGCGTTCAAAGGAGGCAACATCGCTGGTCGAATCGCCGGACTAGGATCAAGTTCCCAGGGTGGCGGTTTATTCCAGTCCAGTACGTCGATCGCGGTAATCTGATAATCGCCTTCGGTTCCCAAGTGGCGCAAAAGATATTCCACGAGAAGACTCGTGTCTCTGAACCTAATCACTCGCGGTACCGTTGATACAATTTCTTCCGTAGTAGTGGACCAATCGGGTATCAGAGCGTAGTATGCGTTATCAACCTTCCATATGGCTAGATTTTGATTTCCCCGTGCGGTCAGCGCGCCAGCTTCGTACTTGCTGAAAAAATTATCGATTCCGGTCTGCAAATCTTGAATCTTGGGAGGTCTCCCCGTAAGATTACCCGCTTCAACACAGTCATTGATCGTTAGAGCAATGCGACGAGAGGACAGGAAGAACTCGTTGATAATTTCGTTTACTAGGGGTACGCTCCCAAGTCTCTCGACACACTTCGAGTGCAGCTTGTCGCCAGTAACGATAATTTCATCAAGAATTGACGGTGTCCACTGTCTCGGTTGATAGACCTTTATTAATTTTCTTAATATTAGTTATCTTCGTGCAGTCGAGAATTAGACATGAAAGTTAAGTAAAATTAAATTAAATTAATACACACAGAGAGAGAGAGAGAGAGAGAGAGAGAGAGAGAGAGAGAGAGAGAGAGAGAGAGAGAGAGAGACCTTGGAGAAGACAATGGTCATCGCGGCGATGGCCGCACTTTGCTTGCCGCGATTTGCCTCGTCAAATTTCTCATCTGTCATGGTGACGTTTCCGTCGATACTCCAGACACCGTTGGCGAGTTTAGGAAAATGATGCCACAGATCTTCACTGGAAGTCGTCTTCTTGATACGTTGGCCTTTGGCGACTCGCGTCTCGTACACATTCTCGATTGAGACGGCATCGATGACAAAGTCGTCGATCTCCCGTGTAACTGCTCGAAGAGCACCGGCTAACGAGGGGATATCGGTGAAGAACATCACTGCCGCAGCTCCGTCCTTATCTCTGGGTTCGCCTTGAGCGTTCCTGCCCCTAGGATCCATCGTGAAGAACACCCTGCCCTCCCTCCAAATCGGCATCATTACATCATCTTGACGAAACACTCCCATCGTGTTTCCCTCGAAAAACTGTTCCAGCAGTCTCGTCACTTCAGTCATTCTTCCGGTGACAGATTCTTCTTCAAGATCGACCGACATTCGATTGACTCCTATGACGAAGTCTTCCGCGATTTCCGATGGGAGAAGATAATGCCTGGGAGATTCCTCCTCAGTCTCCACTTCAGGTAGATTTGCCAGGTTCTCGATGGTGAGTTTATCGCCGATCCTCAAGATATCGTCTACGAGTTCGCGATACCACAGATGAGGATTGTAAAGTTTCGTCATGGCCAAGGTCGTTAGAGAGTTAGCGGCCTGCTGCTTATCTCTCGTTTGTCGTTTGAAGGCCAATTCGTTTCTCTGATCGATCGTACCCAAAAGTAAAGCACCAGTATTGCCCAAATTGGAATAGTTATTCAAATCTGGCACGATCAATTTCTGTTTGTCCGCCTCAATCTCCTCGTCTGTCATAAGCGCGCCGATGGAGACATTCTTTAGCTCGTGTATCATGAAATCGTTTTCGCCTCCAACATCTTGCCCCGCATTCTTCTTAATGAGATCCGCTAACGCTGATAGATCCGAAGAGCGCACCAAGCAGGCAGAATTCTCTTCGTCTCTCTCCGCCGACAATTGACCTAATTTATTACGAGGGTTCGGATCGAAGTAGTAATAAAACGTCTCCTCTTTTTTGTCCTTGTCTCTATCTTTATCCTTGTCCTTGATCTCCTCTTTGTCTTTCCACACCGCCACCGACAATCTTTTCGTCTCGATTATTCCATAATTTTTGCTCTCGAAGAATTGACGCAATCCTTCTTCCAGGTTTGGTAGTTTAGAATCATCCGATGCCGATAAATCGCCGACAACCGTTGCCTCTTCGACGTCGATGGTTACTTTTCGATTTTTCAAGTACAAGTGTTTCTTCAGGTCTCGGACAAGAAACAATCTTTCGGTTTCCTCTTCCGTTTCGGCAGGCTTGCACCAGTTGTAATAAGCGTCACCCTCCTTAATCACTTGGTCGACGGTTTCGCTACTCCATTTCGCCGCTGGTATTTCCTTCGCGCTCACCAAGGCCACAACTGGCATAGCAAGACCTTGAAGTCCTTGGTTCTCCTCCTCGAATAACTCGTCCACGTTGGATATTCCGCCTCGCAACACCCACGTCTTACCCGCTGTACCGGGCTGAAACTCGTTCCAAGCTCGAGTGCCAGGCACGTCGTCCACGATCGTGACATGCCGGATAGTGAATCGGTCGTTTTTTCTCGTAGGATCAACGTTCTTCAGGAAGAGCGCAACCAAGGAGTCCACGTTTGGAAATCGAATCACGCAACAATTTCCTATATCCTTCTTATCCTTCTGTACGGATACCGCCTCCTTCCTATCTCTCCCCATAACTTTGATAGTCTTTTCTTCCCTTGTCCTGATGCCATCAGCATCGCAGGGTCGAGGGTCGAACAGATAGTAACGGTCATCCTGGCTCCAGACCGCCACCGCCATTGAAGTCGTTTCGATTACACCCCCCTCGTTCAGCAGAAAAAACTCTTCCAGTGCCTGCTTCAGATTCAAAACCGACGGAACCTTTGAGCTAATTGTACCAGTCACGGTGATCAGATCGACATCTATCACCAGTTTATGATCTTCTATTCGGAACTTTGTATCATTTAAATCGGCAGCTGTCATAATTTTTATTATTGGCTTGTCAGATTTGACGTTAGCGTGCAGCGAGTCGCCCAGCATCAAAATCTCGTCCAGCTTTGACCGCGTCCATGTCTTCACCGGATGCACCTTGTTCATAGCGATAGCCATCACGCAATTCGCTACGTTTTGTCCGCCCTTACCCTTGTACATTTCGTTGCCTTCATGGGTCAAACCATGAATAATCGCTATTTTGCCAGGTAATTCCCTAAATGTGGACGGCACATTCACGCGCATGTCATCGTATGAATATCCTGTGTCAAAGTCGTTTCGATTCACCGGCAGTTCCGTGGCGAAGCGGCGGTCGATGCTGTAATTTGAAATGGTGATGGACAACGGTTCTTTCCGTATCCTTGCGAGCGTACGCAACTTCTCGTCCCTGGGCACAGGCTTGGTACAGTCCACTTTGTGATCATCGACGTCCACGGGATTAATGGATCGTAATACATTCTTCCGGACTACGGGTGGACTAATGACGTCGGCTAGACGTTGACGATCGACGAATCCACGACCGACCTAGGATTTTTTTTTCTTTTTACGTATGCATGTATTATATGCGCGTATGCGTGCGTGCGTTTGTTTTTTTTATATATTATATTACTTTTTCTTTTTATATAAATAATATATTTGCATTTTTTAAATGTAATATACTTGTTCTCTCTGCTACTCTGCTACACTACTATCGCCATTTTACTGCTGCTATTATTACCTCTGTGGCACTCAACATGGTGACTTTGATGATGCAGTATCGAGAGTCGTAGCGCGAATTCAGGTTCTTTAACAAATGGTCATTCAAGTCATTGATGAACTTGAACCTCATGAGGCAAGCTGTACCACCAGGATAACGCAGACCGGTCTCGTCGCACGATGCCGGATCGTAATAGAGGAAACCGGCGTCGCCAGACTGGCGCCACACGGCGACGGAATTACCCTGAGCGGTGATCACCCCGGAATCATTGTCCTTCAGAAATTTTCGGAGGCCTTCGGCAAAATCTGAGCTGCCACCCGACTCGCTAACGAGATTGCCGTGGATACCGTTGTCCTCGATATCGACTAGAATTTTGTAGAAACCGATATAGAACTCATTGTGTACGAGATTGGTCCTCATGTATTCGTCATCCTTCAGCCGGTTCCTCGTCAAGCTTACGCGGAACAACTTGTCACCGTATTCGAGTACTTGATCGACGTGATTCCTCGTCCATTCCTTCGGTTGAAACAGGCGACCGTAAACGATGGCCACCACCGAGCACGGTGCCGCTTGTCGAGCTCGACTTTTGTGCTTGAACCGGCGATCGCTCATCGCATGGGAACCTCGAAGAATAAACGAATGTGACGTTAAAATTCGGAAGTGATGCCATCGTTTTCCGAAATCGCTGCGAGGTGGAATTTCTTTCCCTTCAGTTTGTCCTATATCACCTTCGCCGACACTGCCAAGATTCTCCATGCCTTTTAACTTCGGTGAAGCTTTATTTTTCTCTCAAGATATTTAGGCATCCGAATGTACATGTGTGTGTTTCTTGTTCGTAAAAAGTAAATTAATTAAAAAGATTTAACAGAGAGAGGCATATATTACGTAATATTTGTGATAATTCTATGAAATTTAGTACTGTAGTCATTTATAATTAAACAGTACTTACCTAACCCATGATAAGAATCACTAATCACCGAATAAAATGGTATTGAAGTATACACTTTTGCTTCGCGTTTTTAATGATAAATGATATGAAAATTATTGCAACACACGTTGATTATTTTGCTTTGGGATTGTTTCACTTGTAGATTTACGAGGAATCAATGATCAAAATAAGCCTTAGGCAAAGGAAGACATATGTCAAAAGTTTAGTTTAAAGCCAAAACAAAAGGTATCGTCAAAAATTAAACTTGAAATATAAAGAGGAATTTATAGCGATCTTAAAGGTAACAGATGTACAGAGAGACGATCCGCCGAGTAAAGTATACCTAAAACTTTATTACAGCAACATACGAAAAATGTAATAAATATTATAAATACAGATATATATATATATATATATATATATATATATATATATATATATATATAAAGTAAAGCCAAATACAACTTGCTCTTCATTGTAATCGATGTTTTCTAATGACGAATAATCATAAAAATTTATGTACAATGTACGGATAACAGAAACCAAACTGCTTATTCAATCCTCAAGAAATTTAATACACGGAGCCGCAATTATGTCCCGCGAACAATCGAAAAACTCTATTGTATATATAATAACGGTAATAAAATTATGATTAGCTTTCACACAATAACAAAAGCCCTTTTGCTATTATTCTTTATTTACAACGCATATATTCCTTCCTATATTATAGGTATATATACTTAACTAATCACATTATTGTAACAAGTTACCAAAAAATATCTACACGTAAAAATATAGATATATATGTATATACATATAAACACGCTATTATATCCGCGCGCGCGCGCGCGTGAATGCCACGGTTGCAATACAATGTGTACATATATACGAACTCTATTAATTATATATATATGTATATATGTATATATACTTGTTACTTCTTATATAATTAAACATCAACAAGAGGCTTTTCCATTAACAGAAGAAGCTTTCCCTTATCGTGTGCGTGTAAATATATCATTTTTATAATACATGTACACGTACAAGTATATGCACATGTTACGTCTGCGTATACCTAAAACTATACACATGCTCGAGAGTATCTTTTGGCTTACATCGCAAGTCTCCATCCAGGAGATCCAAAATATCGTTCTCAACGTTGAGTCTGATCTAAGCTCTAGACATCGAAATTCTTTTCGCCGCACATGAAGCGTATCCGCCCCGAAGAGCAACAATAGTAATGCATATATGCGTAACGTGTGTGTGTGTGTGTGTGTGTGTGTGTGTGTGTGTGTGCGCGCGCGCGCGCGCGTGTGTACGTATACCACGCAAGTAAATGCGCGCACAATACATATTAATCTCTGCAAATATATATCCGAATCTGCATCTGTGTCCGCTTAGTCCATTCTCGCATTCGTGTAACGATTATCGCTGTATGACACAAATATGTCAGCTGAAAATGCGCCTATGTACATTATGCATATGTTTCAAAAATATATCCCTAAATACGGCGTTATCTGTTCCACGTCGAATGCGCTGCGCGAATGCCAGTTAAAAGTTTCACTACGAACTACATTAATCTTATTAAAATATATGTTTAACAGTTACACGCATTTATAATTTGAATGTCAAGAGGAAATATCAGGTGGCCATAAAGGTCACACCGGTGTTGATCCGCCAGTCGATTGCTACTTTATTAAAAGAGCGCGAGATCACACACGACGGCGATTTATTCTTTCTTTTATTTATCATCACAGACGGAAAAGAGTTAATTATACTACTAACAACATTTTCGCATTTCTCCCTCCCTTTTATCACTCTTTTTCTTTGCAACTTTTGCATGAAACCTGCTTAATCAAATTATCAAATAAGTCTGATCGTAATCGACGAATAATAAAAATATATAATAAATTAACTGTACACAATTTAACACGTCGCCAATTGCTCGACCGAACTGTGTAATAAAAAATACAGATTTGCATGTAAACTTCCGCGGAGTGTTATAAGAAATGTTTTATTATTTGTTCAAACTATATACATAAAAGAGACAACAAAAATTCAACTAAAAATGGTAGGGTTGCAAGTGCATTTCGTACTTATTAGAGATTCAACAGGTCGATCTTGTCACCTGAATTACGGGTGGACAAGTCACCCATAACACGCATTTTAAGCTACGATTAAATGTTACTCAACACTTTTACAGCATACATATGGTACACACGCGACTTTCATCGGATACTAGGAAAATAAACAGTCATGCGACTTGTTGCCAAAGCACATATGACAGTCGTATAGTCGTGGACGTAAGTAACGCACAAGCTTTGGCGTATCCTGATTTGTCAGGTCGAGGACTACGACCGTCGTATATCGCTACGCCATGTTATGTGCTTTGGCCCTTACTTGTACACATTATTAAATGAGATTCATAATCGTTTTTACAAATATTTGAAGAATCGCGGCATTTTCGACATCGACATCATTAAATTATGTCATTCTTTTTCCTTAGAGTTTAGAGGAGAAAAAAAGAGCGGGGCAAGAGGTGCAAGGAATCGTTAAAACAAATGAAATGCGAGAAGAACGAAGGAAGAAAGAATCGTACGAAATATTGATGGTTATTCGTCATTTTTGTAACTCGTCTCTCCATGAATGCAAAATTGCCTTTTGCATTTCGCACGATTTGTATTACATTGCCTCTGCAATATATGTACGTACGTATGACAACATCCGGTGTATGCACAAGCGTACGACGATCTTATTCCGTGAAAACACGAATGCTTCAGTACTTTCTTCTTTTTGTTTCGTTTTTTTTCTTCATTACTCTATTATATGATACTTTCGTATATCGACTAATGGAAGTTAGAAAAGAGCGAGCTGTAACTTCTAGAAATTCAATATCCAAGATCTGTTACGAAGTTTTCACGAATAAACTTATCCAAATCTGCGGCAGGCTATACGATCGAAATGCGAATCGACAATAATTTCCATATATGGCAGGTAAGAGGTCCAAATTCCATCTGCGACAGGCCATATATTACGTAATCTAACCGAAGTTACGGAATCCTTGATCAATGATAATATTATTATTAAGACTTTTTATCAATGCCATTGATATATATGTATATATCTATGTAATGAAGATCACGCCTCCTCGCGACTCGGCATGCTTAATTTGTCAACATTATATGAATTAACATTTACTATTAAGCGTTCCTGTTTTGGTCCCACGAAATTGCACAATCGCTTCTAGTACTGGATACTAGGGTATTTCTCTCCGAAGGAAACAATTTCGAGGATAATCGGCAAGGTGGAACTTTAATTAGGGCATATACATACTCACGCGAGTCTACAGTATATTTTTGGCAATTTGTCTGTAAAATCGTTTTTCATCGGAATAATTCGTATCGCGAATGCAAAGTCAGGGACGACGGCGTCTAGATATTGGAAGTTAAGACGTCGACTCAAGTCGAGAATGTGAACTCAAAGATTCGTTTAGAGGAAGAAATCGGATTTTATCCTAATATTTATCTACAATGACCCTTTAAAGATTACAAATACTTTTTATTGCATAGTATCGCTCGAGTTTTTGACATACAAAATAACATCAAACATACAAACATACATCTGTCCTATGTTTACTTATTTATTGTATTACTTTCGATTTGTAGCTATTTGAAAATATAAACGCCTCGAGCGAATTAGTATGTCATTGTATATAAACTCGAATACCTTCCTCAATCCGAATCTTTACGATATTATCATAAAATCCATCTTTCTACATCTATTCTTTATATTGTGTATAAATCTGTATAAAAATCAAACAAAAAGTAAATTCGCGGGCTGACTGGACGATACTTTTACGTGAAAGAGCATGGATATTGTGTCAGAGTTCACGATTGGATTACAAAGAAGTGAACAACACAAAATTCATGCTTTAACAGTGAATGTGTAGTCGCTCTTAAAACAAAACGTTCCAAGTATATTCTTTAGCCAACTTTTACCTCCACGTTATTAAGCCTCAATTATACATACGTTTGTGTGTGTGTGTGTATGTGTGTGTAAAATATATACAACAAAAGTAACTTCTTTGTTTTTAACAGCCTCTATGAAATCAAGACAAGTATTAACTGTCTCGGTTAGGGTGTTTGGCAAGAAACCGTCGAGGCCAGGGTAGAGGCCAGTCATATTGTCGTGGCACTGTGCCGCCCACATTCTTCTCAAAATACTTGAAAATGGAGAACCACCAGAGCCGGGCCAAAAAGTTATTTGGTCCATATTGCTGCAAAAATTTCATTGTCTTATGCATTAACGATATATAAATTACAATGCAAATGTTAATCATTATTTCGCATATAATATAAAAATTATTTATTATATCAAATGTTATGTTTATATGTGATTATAATTAACATTACTAAAACTATATTGATTGTCAATTTATATAGGTAAACTATCTTTGTCGCAGAGTGGAAAATCTTCAACGCTCGAAAGTAAAACGTACCTTGAGATTTGGATTGTTGGCTAGCGTGTGATAAATATACCACAGGCGCGTAGTAACGTAGTAAGCTATAAGTACATCCACAGTATAATGACCATGAGCTACCAAGACCATAATTACCCCGACGAGTACCGCCAGACCAGCTAACCAATGGATCGGTTGACATCTTCTTGGAGAATCTGAAATGCGTTATGAACCATTAGGGTTATGAAATTACGTCGGAATTACAGAAATACATCACGTATAGCTGTATTCATTTCTCGAACAAATAACCAAGATACGTACACTCCTTAATGATCAGGTAACTGAGTACAAGCACGACCGTGTGTCCACTGTAAATGTAATCTCCGCAATAAGTGTGTTTGCCGTTAATTGACAAGCCGAAGCCGGAGATGAGCTGCAGGACTCTCTTTGTCACGAGAAGCGGACTGGTGTTGTTTGCTTTCGGGCTGCAATAGTAAGTTTTACTGGCGATCGGTACGACCGTCGCGTACATCGTAACGCTCCTCATCATGTAGAGCAAGCCCATCAGCAGAAATATTCGTCTAGCTACTATGAATCTGTGGGAATAAACTTGATCGTTAGAAATCCTTGTCTTTAGGAAAGATCATTCGGCATCGATTTATTTATTTTGGATTTTATACGCACCTATGCTTATGAAAAATGATAAAAACCGTCGCGGAATTGGACATGATCATAATGAGGACTTCCGAGACGTTAAGCGCCCAATCCTGAGCGGTGACATTGTCCAGCACTATGTCAGGAAGCGGTCCGTATGTGTTTCTATCTGGAACGCGCTCGTGTACCATCGCGAGGGAAGCTGTCGTCAGTATGAAGTTTACGACCATAAAGAGAAATGCTGTAACGGAAAACGACGGCTTATCATACATATATCCCTTTGCAACCATCCTTCCGTTCGAATGTAATTATCGTGCCATTTTCTTCTTTCGAAAGAAAAAAAAAAAGAAAAAGAAAAAAAGATGTTCCGTTTCCGAGGATGCTCGAGAGAATAACCACGGCATTAATCGACTCCGGACTCGTGTCATGCAACGACGATTCACATCGTAACAGATCTGCGTAACGGGACTCGCGAAATCCGCTGCTCTGTGCATTTATGTTATGACTGTTATGAATTAACATTTCGCGAACGGCAGCGAACATCCAGTTGCTCGCCTCGGTTAATTCCGATGCGAAAAGCCATCGAGATAAATCGCGCGAGCTCCAGGAAAGAGGAGATCGATCGGAGAGAAGCTCTCTGAGACAAAGCTGCGCGAGCAGACTATCAGACTGGTGCGGTGTATCGAACGAATTCCAGGCCACGTAACGACCTCGATCTCGATGGACTCCCCGCTGTGAACGAACGTCACGTACCTATACGGTGCCAAACTGGAGAGGCTCCGAGCTCGGAGCTCCGAGCTCCGAGGCCGGCGAAATTAACCGGCGAGTTTCTCGATGTTTGCTTAGAAATTTATTTGCTAATTCTTGTTCCATTCTTATTACGCATTAGGCATAAGTCGTGAGAATGTGGGGAAAACCGAGGAAACTGATAGGTGGTGGATCGACCGCAACGAGAGAACTACTTCAACGCTTTTGTCCAATATATAACCTACCATTGGATAGAGCACTTAGTATTGTTTAATAACTTAAGAACATACGTTTTACCATTTTAACGTTTTAACCATACATTTGTTTAACGTCTGAAATATCTATTTATAATTTATATTGTATATAACTGCAAAAATCCTCGAAATGTATAATTTTTAAAATTTCTTTAGAAATTATTTCATAATTATTGAATTATATATTAAATTATATGTTGAATTTGCGATTCCAAGAAATCTTTGAGATACAATTGCAAAATTTATTTTAAAAAATAAAGCAGTTCTCACTCAAGACGATTTTGACATTGCTGAATTAAAGCTACATACATTTCTTTCAGCTCTTTGCAAATCTGGGACTTTTATCTTAAGTTAAACAAGGAGAAATTACTATATTACTGATTTATAAAGTCAAATTTTCATACATATCTGATATTATTTTCAAGAGATATCCAATAGAGATATAACTCTCTCTCTCTCCATATGTGTCTTAGCGTTTCAAAAGAAGAAATAATTGTCTAAAGCGATGAATCTGGCATTCGTACGTCCTCTTACCGAGAAACGTTTTCCACTTTTCCTTAGGGAAGCGCGGCTCCTCGCGAAGCGGCGCCGGCATGTCGATTTTGACGATGCCGCTGCCGGAGCCATTCGGTATCCCGGGATGTCTGCCCAGGCCTTCGATACCCTTCTCGTCCTCATCGTCCTCGTAGTAGTCCGAGCCCGAGGCCACTCCGGACCACTTGTCCTTGCTCTTGGACAACGGCGCGCCGGGCAATAGCGGTTGCCGTTGATAAACATCGCTGGACTGTGCCATCCCGCTGCTGTTTCCATCAACCGCCGCCTCGACGTCCCTCTCGTGGCCCTCCCCGGCGCCCAACGGTCGATCGAAGCTTCCGTAATCGTTGTGCAAGCTAGTGGCCTTGGGATCCAATACCATCCTGCACAGAACAGAAGTCGACTTGTCCTGATCGAATCCTGACGAATCCCGACGAATCTCGGAATGTGCCCTACGTTAGAGGTAGAGACTAGGGACACCGCTGTGTCTCGAAATCGTTCGGCTAGTATCATCTCATCGACGATGAAACATTGAAACAGCGAAAGATGAGGAGAACGCGCGGAAAAACGAAGCTGACCTTGGCACACGTGCTACTTGATCGCAGGGAAGAATAACCGAGCCATCTGCCATTGTTGAGTGTAGATCAGCGGAATAAAAAGACTGCTTTCCGCGTTTGTACGTAAAATAGAAGTGACCCTATCTCTATCTATCCCGATCGAGAATCATCCGACCTCGCGTTATAACACCGCACTAATGCGTGACACTTTCGTATAGGTACCTATCTTTCTTTCTTTCTTATTTTTATATCTAGAGTGCTTTGACTCCTTTGAATCCTTTCTCATTACCTGAAAATCGAGGTTTATTCGAGCAAATGCCGATGGCCGCCTGCCCAATGATCGGCGCACCAATAAAGACTGATATTACACGTGACACACATCTGCGAACGGTGCACGTTTACCCGGAGCGTTCATTGCGCGCGTCACGCGTCCCGCCCTGTAAAGCGCGATATTTTTAGACATTTACCGCCTTATAAAGGGAAAAGGTTATCGCGGCCGGAAAAACAGCGCGGATTTTAACAATAAATTGAGCTGACGAAAGCCGCTCACCGCGAGACCGCGAGCGCGGCCGCGACCACGACCACGACCGCGAATGAGATGACTGTTGATCCACGGATAGCATCAAGACTCACTCCGCGCGATGCGAGAACGTGACCGCGGAAGCGTCATCGATAGATGCGGCTGCCAGAACTGCAATGGTATTATCTGGGGGCCCGGGTTCGCTCGACGGACAAGGTAACGATCAGCCAAATGAGAGTCAACGTGCACAGCGGCGATCGATGCAATCGATCGCGCTCAAGTAAAATATTTTTATTCTCCTACGTAATAGTTTTTAGGGCGCGTTTGTCCTTACCCCTATTACCACGAGAAAGTAACGATTGGAACGCGACAAGTATAGTTGCGAGTAATCCTCGAGTGGAAAAATGTTATTATTTTCTTACGTAGCATCATTATGACGAGTCTCTTTCTTTTCTTTCATTTACCTCCACCTCGCGCACGTCGCTCGGCATCTCCGAAACTCTCGTCAAACCAGCCAAATGAAACGCGTTCCAACGAAATGCAACGCTTTCGAGCTACAAGTATATCGCGTCGGAATCATATGTCCACCCGTATATGATATAAATGTTTAATATCAAGGACCATGCTTAACGCGATACGTGATTTCGTGGGAAAGGTAACGTCTGTGCCGGACACCTCTGCCCGACAACTCGAGCTCGGCTAAGCGGTAAGGCTAAGCATCGTCCACGTTTATTGAACAAATTACGGTCCGACGATGCAGAAAATGGTAATTTGCGCTCATTATAGCCTAGAACCCATTATGGTCTAGAACGTCGAGAGCGCTCGCGAGAAATGACCTGTGATTACACAATTGTACTATTGTGACGTATCTCTCGATCAGTCGGAATAATCGGCAACATCAGGATATAATTTAAACCACAATCCTCGAGAGATCCTCGAAATAGATTGTCATATTGTGCAATTTCTGATACATATATATGTATATATGTATACTTAACCTTTTGAAGAAATATCGTGTTAATTTTCACGTACTATCATTAAAAGACTCTTGTGCTCCAAGTGCCGATCTGGTCGGCTTTAAGAATTTTCGCGCCCCCTAAGTCAATTGACTTGACGATAAAATGACAATAATTATAAAATTGTGCTAAAACGTAATGTGTTTTATTTCTTTCTTAATGCTTAAATAAGCATGAGATATACGACACATATATGACATATTATGACATATTATGAATCCACGCGGGTGAATTTACATTATGGCGCGCGAAATAAATTGTCGACATTGCGTGAAAATCTACGGAGCGCAAAGGGCTAAGGGTTTTAATTTAAAGCTGGTTGTATTGTGTGCGGGGACATATGGGATGCGAAAAAATTCTAAAGCCATCATAGATAGCGATTTTCGCTGAAGAAAAATCGACCTGGAATTAGTCGAAGAATCCGCCTTTGCAAAGTAATGCGCGCAGATATAGGACACCCAACAATACGGTCCTATTTATATACAAGACTCGACGTAAAAATGCGAGTGTCCAGAACGTTCGAACACGGTTGCACCCACACCACCCACCCACACACACAGAAGACCTCTCGCGCGAAACGTCTCTCAGGAAATGGATTCCCAAGGCGGATATTGCTTTTATGAGGTCAAAAGGCGCGATTCCCAGAATGTGACTTCTCGGTTCGTGCCGATAAGTCGTATACCTATGAAGCGAGAGCCTATTCACCTCGATAACGATCCTTTTGATCCAACTAGCGATCTCATGGACGAATTCTCGTCTATGCTAATTCTAATTGCGTCAACTGATGCATCGTGAATAAAATCTTTTGCTTGCAAAACACTGTGCAAGATTTTAAGTCTTCAAAATCTTACAATTACGAAATCATTTATCATTGGAAATTGGAAAATGCAAAAACAATCTTACGTTTCAGTTATTTCACAAAGTATACATTTAATCTTGATATCTTAGAGAGTTTTTAACGTTTCGTAATCATAATATACAATATTTTAAAAGAGATTTTACTGTGCTACGTATAGATGCTTAAAACATGACTACAACTCACTCTCATAACGCGCGCGGTGCGAGTTGTTGCAATGCTGCCCATTTATCGCGCAACAGCCGCGTATGTCGCCTCTGTTTTATTCTAATTAATTCGCAAAGCTCGTTAGTATTATACGCAACCTAGCATGCCATCGCACGTATACTTGAACCGGGAACTTGTGTCTTTGTGTCAAACTTTCGTATAGAAAAGGAAAATTAGATGCGAAAGTTATAGTCATCAATAAAAATAATATTTCGTAAAGCAATAACGGTTTTCAATTCCAAATTTGAAGTTAAATGTCAAATATCTGGAATATTTTAAATTTAAACGCACACACATCTCTTTAACTAAATTAAAGCTAAATTTTATTACCTTTAATTACATGCTTTTGCGAGACACCACGTATATAGAGTATGAGTATACTTGAGACAATATCAGTTCTTAAAGACGGATTATTTACTTATTCAGTTAGCTAGAATAGTTAGATACTTACTATTCTAAGGTCTTATATGCCTAGTATGTAGAAGTCTCAATAACTTTTGTAACAGGTGAACATTTTCACATAACTATGTTCGAGAACATACGACACTGTCTAGCGCTTCGTAATCCATTAGCGTGGAAACACGATAAACTTTGCGACAGCCAAACAGTTATCATTATTGTCTTCTACTACTACTACTACTACTACCATCGCTATTACTATTCTGATGCGTCACTATGCCAAATTGCAATACGCGGTTTGTTGTGGAACACGATAAGCACAGCCGTTTGCCAATGCAAAACAATACAAATGGTGTCAATACAAATGCAACAATGCTCAGGATTTGTAGACAATTCTATATTTAAACGATGACGATAGCTTCATTTATTTCCCAAGACCACGTGAATTGCTCGGAAAAAAACCCATATGTATGTATTTAATGCTCATTGCGAATGCATATTAGTGATAAAAGTAACCGTAAATATACCGCATACTGATAATAGACTAAAGACCTCGCTTCGTGTGCGCTTCGATATTACATCGCGAACGAATATATTATTTCTGCCTCTGAGAAATATTTGAAAGAAAATGCAAACCAAGAAAAAATAATTCAAAAATTATTGGTTTTTTTACAAAGGAGATTTTTTCCTTCAAGAGTTACAAAAATATATCCTTTTCAAAATTCTGACTCTCAAATTTTGTCGATGACAAAATTTTGCGTATAATATTGGGCTAACTATGCCAAATGTTCAACAAAGAAATAAATGTGATTGATGACTCAGTTGACTAATATTCAATTCAAGGTACACGAGATATGGAGTTTATGAACTCAACAGGAAGAGAAATATGATTTATGACCTATAAGCAAATAAATTTTTCGTCCCAAAGATCGATCGTTCGTGATATTCATGACGGTTTATAATTATTGACTATAATAATTACCACGATGCTTATTCGCATTTATCTTTTATTATCGCGCAAAAGCGATCGCATGGTATAGTAATAGCTGAAACCACCTATGATTTTCAAAGTCTGTGATTTTGATTGCAATATCGCGCTATTCTCTCAAATTAAACGCGCCACAAAATTGCTATTCCACCAGACATCACACATCGCAGACTACGAAGTAATTTGCAGAACCACACGATCTTCCCGTTGCCAACAACGGCGCAAAATAGAAAACTGCACTTAACGTAAGTTCTAAATAATACAAAATTGTAACATGCGGAGGATTTCTTCGAATCCGCAAACTTTGCCATAATATTGTAGTTATGACGCTGCCTGCTCTCTTCCTTTACATAGAAAGAAAAGCGTCAAAACTTTGTTATGATTATATATTTGAATAAATCATTGAGAATATAATAAAATATTCAATAAAACTTAATATCAGCTAAATCAGCTTGTATGATACACCATTATCTGATCTTTTCTAAATAAAAAAGCTTCAATAAAGAAAAAGCATTACCTCAAATTTCTAAATCCAGAATAATATTTGGTCTCTCTTTCATTTCCTAAATACAATAGAGAATCTCGACAATTTAAATTAACATATAAAAAAGTGAAAAATTTAATTTTTATTTCATTTCTAAAGCTATTCTACCAGATTTCATACCTTATACCACTTTTCTTTGAAAGATTTTATGCTCGAGAATTAATCGAGAAATTTCCTGAATGTTAAAGATCAACTACATTAGGTATAATTTTCTGGAGATATAGATACATTATCCGTTTTCGAGATCATAGGGTCACGGATAGCTCGGAAAGATCGATCGGGGGTTCAATCACCGCTGTGCTCAGAAACAATTCAAGAATTCAACAAGCCGTATCAGAAAACTAACGAGATTTCTTGCGGACTTAATCTTGCTGTTATATGCGTCGGGATGATTCACACATTCACTGAATAACTTCCAACACAATTTGTTCAAATGGTGCTGTGAGAAGTATTGATTATTATATACATTCCACAAAAAAGTCTAAAAGCGATTCTTTCCGCGAATCGAAGAAGGTTAGTCAGCATGGTGCTCGTCGAATAATATTTCTTTACAAGTTTGTTATTATACAAATTACAAAAAGTAATATATCAATGCAATGCCATTATCAAATTGTCACAACTGTCACAAATATCGAAAGAGAGATAAATCAAATCATATTTTTTCCCCTCCGTATATGTTTAGCGTCAAATTGACGTTGCCAGGCTACGTGTCTGATTATTGCTACATTACCACGTATCAAGTAAGGTAATATAGTGAGTAGATAAGTTTTTATGTTATTACAGATTATCGGACAAAAATTTCGCAACAGATAACTGATACGTCTGATTGCGTTATGATAAAAAAATGAGAGAATTTGATGAAATGTCCGTGTATTTAACTGGATTTTATCGCGCGCGACTCTTTTTTTATAATCCACTAATTCGAGCACGACGAGCGCTTCTGGTCGAACGCTATGTAATTACGTCACGAATAATGAACCGCCCAACTCATGACTCATTTCCTTTTTCCTCTCACAGTCAAATGATTCACGGCACCGGACTGCCGATATTTCTAATTAATTTCCAATTGTACAAATAGATGCTATGTTGACAGCATCGAGGTGTCGAATAATGGTATCAGCTCGTTAATGAATAACGTTAGGAAATGAATTTTATATTCGCAAAAATATGTTATTGCCGCGAGAAAAGTGATTACACTATATTCGTCACAAACTTAATGAAGTAATAGAACAATGTAATAATCTTCGTTTTTAACCGTTTTTGAAAAATATCTTATCAGCCAACTCCGAGAATAATAAATAAAATATTCAAAGTTTTTGTATGTTTTATTAGCGATTCAAATTGGTATATAATCTTTGATGAAATCGATTTTTGATAAGACCACAAGAACGATCGGTCAATAAGCATCGAGATTCTACTCGTTATCGAGAATGAAAATATATCGAAATACATTGATTTCAATTGCCAAGCATTTTCGTTCGATTACAATTATTGATTTTTTGAACGCATCTGGTATCTTCGATGCAGAATACATAATTGCAGTTTACAGCCGATAAGAATTTGGAAAACAATATCTTATTTGTTTGGCTGATCCAGCTTTATAAGGCTTCTTAGCTCGTTCGCTGATAATCCAAAGCTCGATATGATATCGATGTAAACGTTGACAGCTAAGTATAATATCTCGTATCGACAATAGGGATTCGTCACGGACGTCACGGAGCCGACCTCTTGCGACGCGGACGGCCGCGGCGACGGTTTTGACGTTATCACCACGTCCGCCATCCCGCCGGACATAAATACAATGAACATCGCGTTACGTAAGAATTGTAGAGACGTTGGGGAGCATTTCCTGGAGGAAAATCCACGTAGAAGAAGAAAAGGAATCAAAAAAAGACACGAGAAAACGTTCTAATCAGGCCTATAGGTCACAAGTAGTGAAACTAGCACTAACAGAGCACTAGATATCGAGCGTGTTTTTACTCACACGTCAAGTAAAAAAACTGTTCGTAGAGGCTTCATAAGTGTGGCTACCGCGCCACATATGTAATTACTACAGAAAAACCGCGTGTGGGTTAACGAGAAAGAGAAGCATGGAGAGAAAGAGAGGGAGACGGAGACCTGGAGAGAGAGGGAAACTGTGGTAGCCCTGGACAGATGAGGAAGAGAAGAGGTAAGAGAGAAGAGCGGAAAGGGGAGGGTAATGCGAGGGCAGGGCTGAAAATCGAAACGACAGAATGAATCGAGACGACGATGGGCGGATAAAAAACCAAGAGTGAAAATTACGATAGAGTTAATATCAGAATATCACACGCAACTATATTACATTAAAATTAAAAATTCAAAAGGGCCAGCCGATTGCGTACGATGCGTAAGAACATGCGCCGCGCCGTGAAAAACCGGCGCGGCGAAGGGATGGCATGATACTTCACGGTAAGAGATACGTGCAAGACGACGCAAAAGGAGAAATCCTGAGATTAATGTCGCAAAATGAGACAATGAAATCAGAATAACGCGCTCGTGCTGTCATAGCTGTTAGTGCTGTTACGGAACTCGCGTGACGGCGGAAACTGCAGATCAAGATCAAGTGAAAGGCCAAATCACTCCAAAGCCTCGTGAGAGGCATTGCTCCAAAAATATTTAGTTGAAAAAATTCGACAATGTGTTTATTCGAGTTAATCTACTTTAAGAGAAAAAAGATATGCTTCTCATCGTCAGTGTAGACTTTACATGGCTGTATTTGGGGTGGGTACGTATATATACATATATATCGAACGAAACTCGAGCTAAGTGCCGAGAGGCGCGAAAAACAAAGGAGATATTTTATAGATCCAAAGTTTGGCGGATCTAAAAACGGAGTAAAAGCTATTTCGATCGCGCGCGTTTCCTCGTGCGCGTGCACTCGGCAGCGACGACGAGTGCGCGTGCACTCGGATACACACTGGTGGTTCACGCGGCTCACAAGATCTAACGTCACCAGAGCTAAGGCCCTTACAATTAAAAGGGCGATCGATCGCTCTTTCACGCGTGCCTCATCAGACAGATCATGGTCGCGCCTCGGCGAAGAAAGTCACTTTCGTGACAAAGATCGACGAATGTCGTAAATCTTAAAGAGGTGTTATCTATATATCATGAGATGTGCGTGATAAATATAACCCGCGAATTAAAACGAGTACTCAGTGAATGATGAATTGCAATATCAAGTTATAAATTTCAGGCATTTTCACGTTTCTCGGGATTACCAAATTTCTTGAAAAAATTTCTTGAAAAACCCTCTCTTTCTTTCAGGACTTGACAGATTAGCGATAATTCTATATAAAAAAAAATATATATACACATATATATAATAGGTTTCTTCAGATTTTCTCGAAACATTCCGGAGATTGTGATCGATTTAGATTGACGCAACAAATCGTTTCACACAGATAATTTGCATCGAGGTTGACGATGGCCAAGGTCAGCTGCTTTTTCTAAGAATAGTCACATAGTTGTCGCGAGACGAACGAGGCTCGATTAACGGAAGGAGGGACTAACCGCCTTGAAGACTGAGACGACGACGGTGTTGTCGCTTTCTCGCCTGATACTGAACGCGTTGGCTTTGAAATGCGTTGTACGTGATAAACGCGATGTCGACTAATCGATATCTACAATCATTTGAGCGCCGTAAATCGAGCGCTGTACGTCGTGTAGCGCGATCTAAAAAATTAACAAATCAACTTGTTAACTAATTTTGGTGAATTTATAATCGAAGAAATGTTTCCTTGTCAACTATCTCATTGCCATCCTTGAAGAAAAAATCAACATTGTTAGCACGACGCATTTCAGAGCACATCCTCGTTTCAGCGTTCGTACCTGCGATGGACTAAATAAACATCTGATATTTTCATAATCAGCTGTCCGAGCAAATGTTTCTAGCTGTACGCGATACTAGCTGCATCTGCATCTGCGTCACGGATTACACGCGCGTGCAGCAACAATGAATATAAATGAACAATAGACATTTTTTTCGCAGTATTTTTTATAATCGCGATAATTATCTCATAATTTTAACGCTGCGTTTTAAAATGTCAGATGACATGTATATAAAGAAATATTCGATAGACCAATATAAGTAATGTAGTTTGAAAATGAAATAATGCGAATGTCGTCGTTATAACGTTCGAGTTGTGTACAGCTATAAAAATCGTCACATAAAGGCAGGCGGCACTCGGTTTCAAAAGATTAGAAGCGGGACAAGATCGTTTGTATTAAAAAATTTCAAATACAATAATCTTAATATGTTAAGTTTTAAATAATTAATGTCTTGATTTTCGTAAAAAAAATTTACTTTTTTCAAGGAAAAGCAATCCACGTTTTAATGAGATTCAACGACACATTCAAATTTGTCAAATAATTCCGCCAAATAATCGCGTCGTCTGCAGTAAAACCCTAAATCACGCCTTATGACGAAAATGATATCGGTTACTAAAGCGATAATGCACGATAATAAATGCACGATAATATATCAATCTATCGAGTACTTATGATAAATATTTTCATACTTGTCATAAAAATTTTTCATTTTTATTTCGTAGCGTTTTAATGCTATTTTGAACTTGTAATGTTCTATAGTTCGTGAAAAAAATGATATCGGTGTTTTGTGTGTGTCTGTGTGTGTCTGTGTAAAATTAATAATATTAATGAATAATATAATTAAATATACATATATGTAAATTTAAATACGCTTACGATATCAAATATTTTTCCTAACGAGCTAAAAATTGTTAAAAAGAAAACTTGATTATAAAACGGATTCCATAATTCTAGGTGTGAAACAAACATGTTGTGACTAGCACGATATCATTAGCATAACTGTGCTGTCATGATAACAGAACGGCATGAGAAATAAGAGCATAGGCATAGGCCAATGTCCATCTTACACAGAGACGATAGCACGTGTTATCTCCTAAGCATTTAATCTCGCGGAACATAAATGTAGAATTGTAGATACAAGTAATATTCCTACGTATGAAAAGGAGATAAAATTTCGTGCTAAGCTCCCAGAAAAATCAACGATAGTAGCAAACGCAACAAGTAGAATCGTACGATGTGAACTGTGAACGCAACGCACAGTGTCATATCTGGAGGGTGTATGATTCAAGAAGAGCAACAATAAGCGATAAGGTGTAAAACGAAGCTTCGGCATGCGACAATACCCAGAATTATGTATCCAGAACTTAAACGTACAACGTACAATGTGCCCCGACGCGACGGCGACGTTACAAGTTACGAGCGGCCGCGGCGCGGCGCGGCGCGGCGCGACGCGACGCGGGCGCAACGAAATCGTAAGAGAAATAATAGAAATAAATAAATAAATAAATAACCTGTAAATTAGGTCTCGCTATACCTTGTTAAAGCACTGGGCAATTCGACCTTGACAGGTAGTCTTAATTTATGCATTTTACTTTATACGTACACACACACTACTATGTCATTTGCAGTTTCAGACAGAGTTTCCTCCCTCTCTCACTCTCTCTCTCTCTCTCTCTCTCTTTCTCTTTTTCTCTCTTTCTCCCGAAGCCAGCTGCCGCCTGCCAGATGCGTAGCGGCCGTAGCGCACGCACGCACACACGTGTTTATACGTTATTATGCGTTATAATCGTAGCTGTGTGCTACGACTACGTGCGAAGAGAGGGACGAGGACGAGAGGTAACGAGGAACATAACCAACAAAATACGCATCCGAATACGATGGCATTCTCAAGAGGGGTATGCAGGAAGGAGAGAGAGAGCCAGAAAGAGAATAAACGGAGCGTGGGATGGAGATGGAGATGGAGAGAAAGAGAGAGAGAGAACGTGTGAAACGAGAGGGCCACACAACACTAATGAAACGACACACGAACGAAACTAACCAACTATATAACGGAGGAGCGGGGGGAGAGGGCAGTCTAGTGAGTGATTTTACATGGACACTGGATGGCAAACGACTCCTCTTCGAGCACGCGCTCGTCTCTCGGCGACGACGGATTCTCGGGACTAGATCTTGGACGCAAATTCATTTAGTCACTGTTAGTCACGCCCGCACGTGTGTAAGTATGTATGTATGTACGTCGTGAATGTAACTTTGTTCCGTTCCGTGAACGTGCGAGAACGTATCGGACGTCGGAGTGCGCCGGACGACGCCACCGGTGGCGATTCCTGAGCATCCGTCGCGACTCGCGAGGTCCGCACTTTGCACTCTGCACTCCGCACAGTCCGCACGCTCGTCGCCCCGACGTCGCACGTCGCACCACCGTCGCACAAACTAAATGACTGACTACTGGTACTGACCACTGACTACGCGCACAACTTGCAACACTTGCGCCTGCCGCCTTGCGCCTTACGCCGCTTCAGCATGCTTCAGCAGCTTCAGCCGTGGTTCGCGCACTCCGATCAGACGTGACGTTTCATTGAAAAAAAAAAGGACGAGCAAAGATGGCGTCATCCGATCATCCGATTCGTTCTCGTCCCTCGTCCCTCGTTCCTCGTTCCTCGTTCCTCGCGCGTCGCGACGAAACAACGGATCGGTTCATTCCTGGTTCGTCACCGACGACAACTGGTCAAACTGGTCGCGTTCGGTGGTTCGGTCCCGTGAGTCCGGTCCGGCGCGTCACCGCGCGGCGACGCCGGCGACACGAGTATATCGACGACGGTTACGGCAAGCGAGATATCGACCGATACCTACCCGCCAGAATTTGAATCGTTTCTCTAGTTCTAGTATCTCTTGTCTCATATCGATATCGAGATCGGAGATAAACCTCAATCGAATGTGACTGGAATTAGTTATCAAATAGGATTGTGCTCGCTGATTTACAAAGCCTGACCGTGAATTAGCGTTAATCACCGTCAACTGAATCGTTTATTACTGTCTGTATTATACAACATGGTCCGTAGTAAAGAAGAACGAATAATCAATTTGAGACTACAGTGAAAATTGATCGACATCGCTTGTCTGAGTTTCATTGATAAGGTTTCAACTTGTCTATCCCTGTCGATTTACAATTAGAAAAATAGAATGTTGTATATGTTTATAAAAACGGCACTAACCAGAGTAACCAGAGTAACCATCAGTGGAACGAATCATTTGTTTTGCCTTTTTTTAAGGAACGATAATAGCAAAGAGTAACTTGTAGTACTTATTGACGTTTCCACATGTCCGTGTCACCGACATCGGTACATCTTGACATTCGCGATCTTATCAAGTATGAAAGTACCTACGTACGAGAATGAAATGAGAACAATGAAAAATGTGGTACAAACGTAACGATGAAAATATTGCTTTATTCAAAGCGGATGAGATACATTATTGATGTCGTTTAATGCTGCTCGCAAATCTGGCTGGAAGTACTAACGCGACCATGATATACGATCTGATCCTTTCTTCGAGTGATGATTGGATAACGCATAATGTAACTGTAATAATAAAATAATGGATAACACATGATAAATAATTGACAATAATGTCTCATGACAGAAAC
Organism: Temnothorax rugatulus; assembly: GCA_035220575.1. Classification (NCBI taxonomy): domain Eukaryota; kingdom Metazoa; phylum Arthropoda; class Insecta; order Hymenoptera; family Formicidae; genus Temnothorax; species Temnothorax rugatulus. The sequence continues at coordinate 150,115 of JASTWL010000141.1, forward strand.
ATAAAAATATGCAATTGCTACAAGTAATAATAAAAGCAGAAATCAAAAGTGGCCGCACTACAATGATTGCTTCAATTGCCAAGTAATTAAAAGTGATTACATTGTTAAACCTACGACCTACGATCTATATATATATATATATATATATATATATATATATGATTGATTGATTGCCTTCCTGCTCTTCGTCATGGATTCAAGTCGGATTCAGCCAGATGCCGATTGCCGATGACCAATGCATAAAGATTGAGTAAACTAACAATTTGCTTAGCTGATTTTTTCCACAAATGACAATCCGACAAATAACCAGTTAAAAAATATACCGTAATATAGTTCCTTTACTTAAAAGTAGATGGTAGAAAAGCAATTAAATCTTTATTCTTTTACGTTCTTACTATTCACGTTCTTTTAATCATTTCGTATTATTGCATGCAACTCAAAATTGCCAAAGCAGGGCAAGCACACAGAAGAAGTAGGTACTTGGGTACAAAGCGTACGCAGAGAACACGAACGGATAATCGTTTACCTAAGCAACGCTTTCCTCCAGCAGTAGTCCGTCTCGATAACGAGCAACTGCAATTTCATCATATATGTGGACGTGGCTGGACGTGGCTGGACGTGGCCCAAGGCATACACAAACGAATCTTATACGTCTAAGGGTTCGTCTTTGTCTCCCGGCGAAAATTTTCCCCCATCTTCAATCCTTTCTTTGCCTCCAGCCTCCTCTTCTTTTTCGTGGATGCAGGCGCGGTTCGGCGTTATCCGAGTTGCGATACTTGCGATTAGCCGTGCGCGACCCAATTATCCGGGTCTGTAGAGTCTGTACTATCGATCAATCGGAACGGAATACACGGAGCGCCGAGCGAACTGACGCGTAAACGTAAATACTCTTTTTCTTCCTCCTTCTTTCTCTGCGACGAGTGCGAGACCGAGTGTGACGAAAGAAGAAGAAAGCAGGAAGATGCAAATCGAAGATTTCCGTGGGAAGCGCACGAAATGACACACTGTATGGTATAGCTGAGGATGCGCTAAACGCTATGATAACCGCTTGTTTTTGGAAAGCGATGAGAAAACGGAAGCGCGAGTTGCAAGATATCTCAACCTCGATGAGAACGTTTTCCGATCATCTTCGTAGCTTCTTGCCGTTTATACATGTCTCTATCTGCTGTTGGTTTCTTACACCAAAACTCGGATAGTGATGAAAAAAATGATCGGGAAGCCCGCCTAGCTGCCCGCTAAGCCCACTAAGCCCGCTTGCACTGTAATCTGTAACCCGTAACTGATATACGCTCTTCTCTTCTTCTCTATCCTGCTCTATCCACGGCATCCACGCGGACACGACGCGGATCGGCGGATGGTGGACGGCGGACGGCACCGACGGACCGACGACAGGTCGCGACTCGCGAATCTCGCGACGCCGACGGCCGACGAAGGCGCACGCGCTGCCTCATGGATCGCCGTTTCTCCGTCACGAACAAGTGTTTACGACCAGCTAACACTACTAGTGACAGTAGTGACGTCATGCAGGACAAGGGCACCGATTCGTTCGCGAATGTTCAGCAGCTGTGCAGGATTAACCCTCCAAGGACACGCGCATTCAAAATGCATGTATGAGAAGAAATCTCTTCTTTTGGACTAGGACCATTTCCTGAGGATAAAATATTTAAGGGAAAAAAATTAATGCGGACAAATATAATATGACAGATAATCGAGATACTTAAAATAATGTCTTCTATTTTGTTTTATCATCGATAGAAATGAATTCTATTAATAATAATGAATTATATATTATATATAGTTAACAATTTTACTGTAAGCAATTCTATTGGTTAAAGTTAATTGCCGATTGAATTAATCAGTATGGTAAATTGTTCCATATTATATTTAAAAAAATTATTTCAAAGAATTTGTTAACAAAAAGTGAAAAGCGCAATATAATACTTACCTTCTTTGTGGCATATTACTTGTAAACTTTAACAGTACCTATTAATCAGTCTATCGCAAACGAAGATATCCAGGAATTCTTTCAGCATTATGTCTATAGCATAATATCCAACTTTGATTTTAATATTTGTAAGAGTTTCTCATTCTCAGAAAATATCAGAATTGGACAGAAACTCGTCGAGCCTCTGTTGTTGTTGATCGTAACATGGCAATAAAATTGCATTGTTTGCGCGCTACGTTATTCCAATAATAAACGTTTGCATAACGATCGATTTCTCGTGGCTCGATTGCGTCAAAATTCTCCTATAAATCTTTATTGAAATTATCTGATATCTGCATTTTGATTAAATTAAATATTTTTATAAATGTAATTCTTCGCAGTAGTAATCGCTGATCGCTGCTGTGATGTCAAAAATCGCGCGAATAAATTCCTAACCTATAAGTACTATACTTCACTCGGGCTGCGTTCGGAAACGTCACCCGAGTGCACACGAGTATACTCCCTTCTCTTTCTATCTTAGCGAGTTAGAAGGAAAAGGGAGTATACCCGTGTCACCCGTGTGTACCCGGATGACATTTCCGAACGCAGCCTCGGAACTCGGAACACGAGTTTATGCATGTGTGACACATACGTGTGCACCCATACCCATATCCACGCATGCAAACAAAAGTTGGATATATTTTCGGATATTGAAGAGAGAGAGAGAGAGAGCGGAGAGAAAAGTACATACACACATGCAGCACACAAGCAAATAAAGTGCCAAAACAAACAGAACTAGTATATCGATCGCAAACTCGATCATGGTTTTCTCGAATACGGGAACCAACTGATAAACGAAAACTCGTCGAGGTTATCTTGTCTTTGTAGGTAGACCAGGTAGACACGTTAGTGTCTTCCTTCCATTTCTTTCTTGATTCCTTGCAATTTTAAAAATATATTTCAGGATGGATATCCAAATGTGTGTAACCCTAGTCCAAATGAATTGATGCAGATTGAAGCAACGTAAAGATGGGCGGTAATATATTCAGGAACGTAATCTAATCATGGAGTACTTTAGCGAAATATTTTTGCTCGGAATTGACACGATTGTATTCACTATCTGTCTGAAACAGTATATTCATTACAAGAATGCGATTAAGGCAATCAAGGTAGACCAGTATTAATCTGTCGTTAAACTACTAAGATATATTAATTTAAATTAGAATATTTTGAAATATTTCAAAGGCGATTTAAAATCATGTATTTTGTAGAGTGTCGAGCTACACGACATTGGCACAGATTTGGAAAGTCTATTGGATAAGAGCCCGAATAACAAGGTAGATTACATCGCTGTCAGAGGGATCGTGAAACCATTAGGAGAATCGTTGCAAAGCGTTAATAAAAAAGATGTTACCGGAGTCATACAGAAGCTTAGTGTCAGAGAACATGTTGTCGCAAGAACCTCAGCTGGTTATTGGTAGGATTGCACATCGCGACTTTATGATAAATTTTGATTATAATATAAATATCAAGCTTGACAATATCATTATATTGTTTTTGTTTTCTTTTTCTTTAAATTATCCACGTAACTCCATAGGTCTGACCAAGAACGAACGATTCATCAAGTATATCATACGGTACCATTTGTTTTGCAAAACAGATGGCACTCTGTAGAAATAACAGATCCGTTGTCGGCCGATATTTTAGACTTGGACGTAATCTCTGATAATTTTCAACCTAGTGTACCTACAATTATAGATCACGTATGGGAATTTTTTACAGGTAATTGCAATAAAATGTGCAACAGGACCATTTATTTTTTATTACATAATATAGAATTATATTGTGTATATTTTGTAGAAAAATGTATGTGTGTATCAAGTTCTGAAACTTGCATTTATAATTTATATATTATGATTTATTAGGTGTACGTCAACGTGGTATACAGTCTACGGAAAAAATGTTGCGTAAAGATTCAATTATTACAGCAATAGGTGAGCTCTCGAGGTCGAAAACTGAATCCAGTTATCTTACTTTGCAACCTCCATTAAATGGACCTCCTTTTTACATAACAAGCATGTCAATTACCTCCTTGATACGGAAATTGGATGATCGTAAAAAAATATACAGGTACGTAAATTCTAGTAGAAATAATTGGAATATTATTTGTTATAATATCTGTTATAGCCTGTATTTATATGTATAATCATCTGTAACATAGGATATTTTGTTTGATGAGTGGTGCAATTGGATTGGTACTCGGAGGAATTATGGCAAGACGCTATTGGAAGAATAAACAGGAGCAAAGGTTGGCAGATCAGTTGCGTCAATCGCTCGAAACATCGCGTCAAGAAAGACGTCAAAGAGTCAGGGATAGAGATCTTAGGGAAGATCAGATATGTGTAGTTTGCAAGACAAACGCACGTGAAATTATTTTACTACCTTGTGGTCATGTATGCATATGCGAAGATTGCTCAGTTAGCATCAATAATAATTGTCCCATTTGCAGAACACAAATCCTTCAGAAAGCAGCGGCATATATAATATAAAATTTCATTTTGATATGAATACATGTTTTATATAGCAAGAATATTTTTATTGTATTAGAAAAAGTGTGAAAACAATGATTGATTAAAATGATACTATCCCGTATGATTATATCTTTTTTACATGAAGGTACAGAAACTCTCCGATTGGTGGCACTATCGAAAATGGCGCACCACTCTCAGTAGTTAGCTATACAAACAGCGATCAAATCTGGCCATATTGTCATTATTGTCCTCTGAAAAGAGGCAGGAGCCAACACAAATGTAAGAAGAAGAAGGGAGTATACTCGTGTCGTGTGCTCGGGTGAGGCTGGAATCACATGACATGTATTTTCCGCGTAACGCGTAATCGCGTAACCAATTAGAAGCGTTTCGCATTTTTCGCATATTCGCGCTTGTAATTGGTTACGCGATATGTGTTACGCGGAAAATATCAGTCCTTGGGACCGCTGACGTTTCCGAACGCAGCCTAGATAAGGGCAGATAAGAGGCTCTTTAAAAATGACGCAAGGTTTGCGCAGTGCCGCAGTCGTCCATTTACCGATCTTGGGAACGACGTAACCGTCACGCACTCTCATCATCGGCCTTCGGTGTCGGTGGGTGTCGGTTCTGGACCTGACGCGATCTGACCATCTGGCGCGAACAACATCGAGGCTCGCCGCGACGTTGTAGGACATATATCGCACGTAAGTACGATTGTAAGCGCAATTTCCCGCCCGGGTTCTCGCATCTACGTCGTCCTGACCGTCGGATTCTCGCTCGGGAAAAGAAACTGGGCGAGTCCGTGGCCGGTACGTGGTCGGTGCCGTCGGTGTACATGATTACATGTAGGCGCATTGGCGGATGGCGGCTTGTGTCCAGGCGGCCGTGCTGACTGCTGGCTCGCTCGAGATTCTCGTGGCTCCGCGTTCCTCGCCGATTCTCCTACCCGCGTCCGCTCGCTCATCGTCGATTCACGTCCGGCTTGGATTTGGAGTGTGAGCGAGTGCGACGGTGTAAACCTGTAAAGCCAGTGCAATCATGCAATGTCGCTGTCGAAGCATGTCGAAGGTCGAAGCCACTCGAAGCAGTACTAGCACTACTAGCAGTAGCATTATCTGCGTTATTTCCGATCGTCGCGTTTCCGTTGATGACGTTGGTGTTTGGGCAAGCGAGAAAGATGAGTGTCTCCCGCTCGCTCCTGTCAGCTCCTTCTGACTGCTGATACTTTCCCCATTCGCGGTTTTAACGAGGACTGATAACAAATACCCCGCAATGTAAAGTTACCAAGAAAATAAAATTAATATCTTCGAAACAAAAAAAAACCTAATTTTATTAGTGATATTTAATATGCGCGTATGTGTGCGCGTGTGCATAAAGAATGATAATAATGTCTAACATCAAGATATACCTAACGTTAACGAATATGTATGCAGGACTTGTTATTTAATTCTGTTAGCCTATGAGAATTGTTTTAGTTTGTTGTCACATCATTATGTCACAGTATACAAATAATATGCTTTTATAATTAATGTATATGTATATGTGTATATATGTATGTATACATATATATGTATAGATATATCACTTTATTGATATTCGCTTTATTTTTAATAGGTGACATGTCTAGCACTCGTGATATCGAACGAGACGAACGTAATGGGAGATCTCGCTCATTCCGCTCACAAAGAAGGGACGAGGAGGACGAGGAGGACCAGGAGGACGAGGAGGACGAGGACCAGATTCAGGGTTCAAGCTCTGATGGTCAGGGTTGGGGATTTTGGGGGTTGTTAGGTGGTGCAGCAATTGGAGCCATAGCTGGAGGAATTGTGGCAACACACCATTTGAAGAATAAACCGGAGCAGAAGTTGGCAGATCAGTTGAGTCAATCATTTGAAGCATCAAGAGAGGGTCGAGAAAGACGTCGAAAAGTCAGGGATGGAGATCTTAGAGATGATCAAATATGTGTAGTTTGCATGACGAACGCACGTGAAATTGTTTTACTACCTTGTGGTCATGTATGCATATGCGAAGATTGCTCAGTTAGCATCAATAATAATTGTCCCATTTGCAGAAAACGAATCCTTGGGAGAACAACGGTATATATGTCATAAATTTCATTTTGATATGAATACATGTTTCATATAGCAAGAATATTTTTATTGTATTAGAAAGTGTGAAAACAATGATTGATTAAAGTGATACTATCCCGTATGATTCTATCTTTTTTACATGAAGGCATATATAATGTATGTACAATTTTGTTTATAAGTCAAAACTTGAATTATAACATATAAGCACACGTACATTTAATTATAATAGTTATCAGGAGTAGAAAATTACAAAACTAGCCTGTGACGATGTATGTGATTTTTAATATATGTATATAATACTAATATATACTTCATAAACATAAGAAATATAAATTATTTTTGTTATCAATTATCAAACTTACTGCTTTAAAACTGTGTAGACAATGACTTTGTTTGAAAATTTAAATTTTTTAATGTACAGAATGTTTTTTTCCCCAAATAAAAAATATATACATAGAAGATAATTTTTTTTGTAAAAGTATATTTTACGTGTACATGTTACATATTTAGATATATAAAAATCTTAAAAATCTGTACTTTGCTGTTCGTTTTTTTTATCAACGTGCAAGCTCATGATCTTTTTAGCTTTATTAGATTTACCAATACCGAGTTTCGGCAGTCCTCTATTCAAACCTTCCAACAGAACGCACGCTTTACATATTTCTTGACTTGAAACAAATCCACATCGAGTACAATTTCTTCTCTCTGGCATTTTTACATTATCTCTCACTTGTAACTGCTCACCTAGTAGATAATATTATTTTTACAATTTTCAAGTTATGTAACAGATAAACGTTAATATAATAATATTAGTAGAATATTACAAGAAAGATATTTTTACCTGAATGTATTATGTCTATGATAGATGAAGGTCTTATTTTCTCTAAATCTTTTAGAAAGGCTCGTGCGTAACCTCTATAAGCGTTTGGAGCATATATGCATTCCGTGGAGAAGTATACCAGACCGTTAAAATATGCATACATGACAATCTCTTTTTCGTATGCGTATTTCAGTGGCTTACAACGCATGATAGAATCTGCACCAGCCTATATTACATAAAAATATAGATAACAAACATTTGTCGTAATTTCATATGGCGTGTATGCAATAATGTTCTTACGGTGATTAAAGAGGTACATCTCTGTAGTCGGGCAATATCACCTCTCAAAATATTCATTAATACCGTTTCAGCGATATCATCCGCATTATGACCTGTTGCGATGCAATCTACCTCCAAAATTGCAGCCCCTCTATCCAATGCCTGTCTTCGGAAAACGCCGCAAAATGTGCAATTATTTTTACGGCCAATCTAAAATACATATACGTGTTTTTTACTGGATCTTGAAATTATCGAGAAATACGGCCGTGTCTCGCGCCAATTTGATGCGAAACGACGAGACGAACCGTGCATCTGTACACGCACCGGCATAAATGGTGTCTAGCGGCGGCTAGGTATGCGTGTGCTTATATATGTAACTTTGCCACCGAGGGACACCATTTCTGCCGGTGCGCGTACACGAGCCATTTGGTTGGCACATCCTTAAATTATCAAGTCCAGTTAACTATTGTACCAATCAAGTTCTTAGTAGGCTTAATCAGAAACTTAGATTTAATATTTATATTTTACCTCTGCGACTATAGAATCCATTGTCCATCCATACAACTCCTTATACGATAAAATTTTAAGTGGAATACCATAATCATCTCTATTACGCGCCACAGTTTTCAAGCTATCATCTCGGTATCCTAAAATGCATTTTAAACGAGAATTATATTTTTATATTTTTTATATGCTACAAGTAATTTCACGTTACTTTTACAGATGGTATAGTTACATTACCGGTAATTCCTTCATCGATGGACAAAAGAAACAGATCCAATCCATATTTGTATCTTTCGTTCAGAGTCTTTAAAACATACGCTAGTACGGTGGAATCCTTTCCACCCGATGCTCCAATGGCAACCTTGTCACCAGGCTTGAACAATTTACCATTGACAATAGTATCGTGAATTTCGGTCTCAAACGCCAAGAAGAAACATTCCTTGCACAACGTATCACCAGTTTTTGGCCTCTAAAAATATACACATGTATTTCTTCAATTACATTTGACAGTATATTGAATAATATATTGAACAGTCTTTTAGATATACGGTATAAAACTGAGAAAACAATTCACCTTTAAAATGGCATTTTTCCCACACTTTGTGGAGCATAATGGAAATGGAGGCATCTTGATTATTTTTCTTGCGGGAGCTATCAATAATCAATTATATAATCTTGTTATATGTAAATTTCTTTCAATAATGCAAGATTATCTAAAAAACGTTTTCCGTATATCTCCTTATTAACCAGTTAACGCAAACACGATTAAGGTTATATCAACACGTCGATATATGCGTCGATCATGCGGGACTTGCGTTGCGGTCGTTGCGGAAGAACACAAGCACACTAACACGTAATATTGGCGGATTTAACGAAATCCACTCGAGTTTATTAATTTTCCTTTTCCATGAAACATCTTTTTTAATAATAAAGAGGATAAAAAATTAATTTTTTTCAAGAGTTACAAGAGTTTTTCTATCACATGGGGAAAAAATGTTAAAGGGAAGAACACGCAAAAGCAAATTTAATCCTCCGGCTTCTCGGGCGGTGGTCCGCAGGGTTGCAGCATCTTCTCCATAAGATTGAATCTGACTCGTGCCTTGGCTTCGTTCTCGGCGATCGCGAAGAAATTTAGCAAATCGTAGTGGCCCATGTACGAACTGCAGGAATCTCGGTGCTGATTCACCAGCCACTCAAATTTGGTCGTGTCCGCGTGTCCCGTACCGATGTACTTGGATTGCAGATGCTCCAATTGGCTATGGATATTGTAGCGTTCACCCATCTTTTTCAGTTAACTTCCTCGCGATCTCGTCCTTCCTTAGCAGATATTCAATCGCCAGATCACGCGTTTCGCCGCTCGTATCTCTTTGTATTTGTATCTCTTACTCTTTTGCGATTTACCTTATCGTTCTCGTAAAATTTTCCCATAGAACATAGGTTATGTTCGCCATGAACGAAATGAGCTTATAACCATAGACATAAGAATATATAGACGTAGCACAAGTAACCAGAGATCAGTGAGATCAGACAAACCGTTAACGATCTCTGATTGGCTCCGTCGTTTGGGGTCTATACTCCGTCCAACGAGAGATCATAGGTTTGTTCGCGTTGCTTGAAATCCCCAAACATTTTTGCACTTGAAATGAGATAAATATACATTCGGCCGTTGGAGAGAGAGAAAGCGAAGATGCGACGGATACCCGCGCATCCGGTTTCACTCGACGACGGCGGCCCACAGTCCAGTTTTAACTTCCTAGTTCCTAGCGCCAGTAGCGCCTTTGTCGACCTCTCGTTTCGTTTCGTCCCTAGTTCCTAGTAATTCCTAACGTTCGCCGCGCCGCGGCGACACCACCGCGAGACACTGGTGACCGAGGACCGAGGTGACTCTGGCGAAGGCGTTACGTCACGCAGAAATGACGTGCTAATGGTTAATGGCTTCCACTCGGTCGAGCTACCCTTTTATGAGCGAGCCAGAATCCAATCCAAAGAAAATACATGAGACATGATACGATCGGCTGGTAGAATCATAAAAATATGATCGCCTGAACGCCGTACGTTCACGAGAAAGATAAATTTTTCGCCGGAGACATCGGTCGTCCGCGAATTACGTGCTGGAACTGCTTTGCGCGAAGAGGAACGACGTAACCGTCACGCACTCCCATCATCGGCCTTCGGTGTCGGTTCTGGACCTGATGCGAACAACACCGAGGCTCGCCGCGACGCTGCAGGACACATATCGCACGTAAGTACGATCGTGAGCCTGTTGTCGTGCAATTTCCCGCCCGGGTTCCTCCCGACCGTCGGATTCTCGCTCGGGAAAAGAAACTGGGCGAGTCCGTGGTCGCGATACGTGGTACATGTAGGCGCAATGGCGGCCGTGCTGGCTCGCTCGAGATCCTCGTGGCTCCGCGTTCCTCGCCGATTCTCCTATCCGCGTCCGCTCGCTCGTCGTCGATTCACGTCCGGCTTGGATTTGGATCCGAGCGAGTGCGACGCAGCTTATTAGCATAACGCGATTGTTCGCTCGCTAGTCGCAAGGTAATCGCGTCGTTCGTCGTTTCGCGACATCGCTATATACGTACATCGTATCGCTGTGTGTGTGCGTGCGTGCGTGCGTGCGTGAGTGTGCATGTACATGGGTACATATGTGCGTGGTGTCGGGTCGCGCGTGAGTCCGTGAGTGTCATACATATATCCATTAATCCATGACGATCGGCCTCGAGACTCGACGAGACTCGTCTCGACTCGGGACAGTGATCTGATTTACACCGAGCTTTTGATACGCGTACCAAGTACTATATTCGGACTAAATCCATTAGTTTACACCGATCGTACCAATGGATTTAGTCCGAACATAGTACTTGGTACGCGTATACGTACTAAACGGTCGGTGGTCGGTGTAAACCCCCGTAAACTAAGCCAGTGCACTGTGCACAGTGCAGTGTCGCTACTCGCTGTCGAGGCATGTCGAAGCAGTACTAGCAGTAGCGTTATTTCCGATCGTCGCGTTTCCGTCGCGATGACGTTGATGTTTGGGCAAGCGAGAAAGAAGAGTGTCTCGCGCTCGCTCCAGACGCTCCTGTCAGCTCCTGCTGATACTTTCCCCATTCGCGGCCTTAACGAGGGCTGATAACAAATACCCCGCAATGTAAAATCACCTCCAAGCTTAGCTTTAGGGTAGTGTGTTATACATACGTACCTACGTGTAAAATTATTTGACCAAGAAAACAAAATTAATATCTTCGAAAAGAAAAAAACCTTATAAATTTATTAGTGATATTTAATAGGCGCGTATGTGTGCGCGTGTGCATAAAGAATGATAATGATGTCTAACAACATCAAGATATACCTAACGATAACAAATATGTACGCAGGACTTGTTATTTAATTCTATTAGCCTATGAGAATTGTTTTTGTTTGTTGTTCATTACGTCACAGTATACAATGAAAATATTATAATTTCTTTCATAATTAATGTATACATATATGTATGTATAGATATATCACTTTATTGATATTCGCTTTATTTTTAGTAGGTGACATGCCTAGCACTCGTGATATCGAACGAGCCGAACGTAATGGGAGATTCCGCTCACGAAGAAGAGGCAGCGCGAGCAGCGACGTGAACAGGCACAGCTTTGATGGTCCTGACAAGCGACACAGAAGACATGGCAAGAGTAAGAGCTCTGGGAAAAAGAAGAAGAAACGTTCGCGCGACAAGTCAGTAGAGACAATTCCAACTGTAGCTTCGTCCGTCGTGAAACCATTGGTCGAATATTCCGATGTAAGTAGCGAAGATCTCTCAGAGCCTGAAGCGGGAGAGATACAATCGGAGGATAGTCGCGCCAATAGTTACACGGATGGAGAAGTACCTGAATCGTTCCTTCAAAGACGATATTATGGCGGCAGTCCGGTTCGCGCTCTCGGAGCGTCGCCAATCAGCCTATCTCCGTCACCGTCGGCGTCGGCGTCGGCGTCGGTTCAGCATCGACATTCCGGTAGACGGTACTCCTTGTCGAATGAGCAACAACAACCGACGACGATGCATGGCGCAACGCCGGAGTACGAAGAAGAATCGAGACGGTACGCCCGACGAAAGGAGAAGAAGCACAAACGCGAGAAGAAGAAGAAAAGAAGTCTGACCCCGTCGTCGAATTCGGGGAAGAAGAAAAAGAGAAAATCCAAGAGGCATTCTCACAGCATGAGCCCGCATCGCGCCGTCGCCGAGGAGATCGTTTCAAGTCCAAACCGCGACAAGTCGTCGGTTGTCGCTTCCGTTCACTGGTCGGAATCGCCCCCGTTACCGCTCAAGCACAACATGTCGCCCATCTCCCCGGCTACGCCACGCGAGCAGAGATGTCCTAGCGACGACGTGGAACTAGAGATGTCGAGGCAGACATCGCGAAACGTCACCCCGCCAACTCTTTCGTCGACGAGGCAAATAGAATCGCCGCATACGCCACTGATGCCTCCGTGCGCCACGACCCCGGAGAATTTGAATAAAACCGGGCCCGTCGCCGTGCCAAAGCACAGCAGCCCCGATCGGCAGAAACGTAGTCCCAGTATCCACGTGACCCGTCGTTCTAGCGTTAGTCCCGGACCCTGTTGGCGTAAATCGCAGAAGGCCACACAGCCCGAGTCCACCGTCGAGACGAAGGGATCACAGTCCACCGTCGCGAAGGCGAGACTTTAGTCCTACTCCGGTGCTCCATAGACTTAGGCACAGCCCGAGTCCGGCCACCGTCAGACGACGAGAGTTTAGTCCGAGTCCCGGGAGTAGTCACAGGCGACGAACGGACAGCGGAGTTATTTCCCCTAAACGTAGAAGACGAGACGAGTCCGAGCGACGTAGCCACCGTGTTCACGACAAGGACAGGAGAGACAAGCGGAAATCGAGATCAACTAGGAGTCCCACTGGAAGCAGGTACGTTTATGCCTTATGGTACCAAAAGTTACTCTTTTTACACAGAAAAAACGAATATTCTTGATTTGAAAATATCTTTAGTTTCGACGTTGGAAAAGTTGGAAATCTTGAAATGAGATTATATTGCGTTAAACGAAGAAAATTTTCTTGGATGAAGTCATTTTATAGTTTAGCCAAGAAAAGAAATGTTGAAATAAAAAGTTGAAATTCTTATAAGAAGATGTAGATTGTTTCGTATATACGCAAGATTACTATAATCTTCTTATAAGAATTTCAACTTTTATAAACACTGTTGATTTGATACTTCTTTTTTTCTGTGTACGTTGTGTACCATTGAGACATGGTGTAATGGGAAGTAAACTTGTTGCGCCACACATTCACGTATAACGATTTTCGACCCATTTTAGATTACATTTGCCTCTGTCTCGGTCGCGATCGCGCAGTCCGGGAAGATGGCGAAAACTGTCTCGCTCGAGGTCGCGTTCGCGCCCCAGAAGGAGTCGCACCCCAAGAAGATCGCGTTCGCCCAGCAAGTCCCGCAAGACCTCGAGGAAACTCAAATCGAAGAGCCCGCGTCCCAGAATACCTTCTCCTTCTCCTCACAGATCCCGGGCTAGAAGCCCGTCGAGCATCACCGCCCGAAATCTTCGAGTACAGGCCAAGATCAGCGAGACCAGTCTGTTCGCGGAACTCGTTAAGGACCGTAATATGAGGGAGTTGGCGTACAAGAAGTTGCAGGCCGCGAAGGAAAAAGTCGGGAACCAAGACGAAGTGCAAATCATAGAGAGCACCGACGAGAAGGACGGCGATGGCGGCAGCGCGTCCGCCGAGATTAAAGCTTCTACCGACAATAAAGACAGATCTATAAATTACAAGGAGCAACACGCAAAGGCTGGCGATAGCGTGGTCGACGTCACCGATATTCCTGTTCCGACGAGCGACGACGGCGCTGTAGCGTGCAAGACGCCACCGTTGCCACCAACCGGTCAACCAACCGGCGTACCGCTACCTAATCCGATACCCACTGCGATGAATCCACTTGCTTCTCACGCGATTGTGCATACCTCGCCCAACCCACCATCGATGATGCCCAACAGTTGTCCGATCGTCGTGTGTCACAGCCCGAATTTCCCGGCTCCTGCTCCTGGAGTACAACCACCGCCCCCACCGCCGCCACCACTGCCACAATCTGCCGAATCTGTATCGACAGTCTTGGCGCAAGTGTCCGCTCCTATGCCCATGTCGGTGCCGCCAATCCCGCCGACACCGATTCTGCCCAACATGTCTGTCCCACCGCCACCCATTCCACCGATCCCCGTTCCAGCGCCCAACACGATTATGTCCAAGTTTAATCAACCCAATAACCTCGTTCCACTTAAATCTGTGGATCCTCCCAAGCCTCCCATCGTAACGTTCACGACCAAAAGCCTAAAGAGATTACCATTGCCACCTGGCATTAACCAGAATGATTTGGAAAGTATAGATTCTCCGCCGAGCCGTTCTCCGAGCCCTCCCAGCAAGGTGCAATCAAAATTTCCAACGTCAACGAAGCCACTGCAGAAAAAGGGTATCAAGGATCTTCCAATGCCGCCAGGTATGTTTTATTTACGGACGATCTTTATTCGTTGCTTAAGTTAAAATTAACGTCGTTAATTTACTAACTCGAACTGTAGTTGTGCCTGGATCGGAAGACTTGAGTGGCGAGGACGATCCGAATGCAACGCCGCCGCGTTTGAGGGCGTTCGAACGAGTGGCACCAAGGCCGAAATTGAAAAGACCAAAAATACTGAAACGCAGAGGATCACGAAACTGTCATGCTTCCGGCGGCAAGGATTGGGGCGAACGATGTGTCGACGTGTTCGAATTTATTGCGCAGATCGGAGAGGGTACATATGGGCAGGTGTATAAGGCACGAGATAAACGATCCGGCGTGATGGTTGCTTTGAAAAAAGTCCGACTTGAAAACGAGAAGGAAGGCTTTCCCATCACGGCAGTCAGAGAAATAAAGATTCTACGACAGCTCAATCACAAGAACATTGTTAACCTCAGAGAAATCGTCACTGACAAGCAAGACGCTCTAGATTTCCGGAAGGTACTTTTTTAGCCATGGCTATATACAATCTGTAACAGCATTCTAGCAGTATTACAATATATTTGTCGATACTTTATTAACAAGAATCATGTAGAATATAATTTATATATAATCCGACATAGCAGCATGTTAATGGGATTATCGTGCTATCGCATACACAGAGAGAGAAAGAGAGAGAGAGAGAGAGAGAGAGAGAGAGAGAGAGAGAGAGAAAATATTTTCTATTATACATTAAATATATAGAATCAATCTACCACTAATTTAATTATTTTCTAAGATATTTCTCAGTAATTTGAAATACTGACAAACATCGCTAATGGAGCATGGAGTATGGAATAACTTTTTACTAGTTTAATTTAATTAATTAGATCTTTACAGAATCAATTAATTATGTCATATTCTATGTTTTAGGATAAAGGTTCCTTTTATCTAGTTTTTGAATACATGGATCATGACTTGATGGGTTTGCTGGAATCCGGTATGGTGGATTTCAACGAGATGAATAACGCCAGTATCATGAAGCAGTTGTTGGATGGCTTAAATTATTGTCACAGCAAGAATTTCCTGCACCGGGATATCAAATGCTCAAATATATTGATGAATAACAAGTACATATGCGTCATCTTCTAAATAATTTACTTCTTGCAATTACTTAATACAATGTAATGTATGATAACAATTTTTAATAGGGGCGAGGTTAAACTGGCCGACTTTGGATTGGCACGACTTTATCACGCGGAGGATACCCTGAGACCGTACACCAATAAGGTGATCACTCTATGGTACAGACCCCCCGAACTTTTGCTGGGAGAGGAGCGTTATGGGTCTCCAATTGATGTCTGGAGTTGCGGATGTATCTTGGGAGAATTGTTTTCCAAGAAACCTTTATTTCAGGTAATAGCCATTTCTTAAGCTGGAAAAAACAGATCAATATTAGTTTATTATTAATTACGGTTATTTTTTTTTACCAGGCCGACAGAGATATAATGCAATTGGAGATGATCTCGAGAGTTTGTGGGACGCCCACTCCTGCCGTTTGGCCTTCTGTGATAAAATTACCAGGTTGGCATACCCTTAAGCCAAAGAAGCAGCATAGAAGACGTCTGCGGGAGGATTTCGCATTTATGCCAGGAACAGCCTTGGATCTCCTGGATAAAATGCTAGAATTAGATCCCGAAAAGCGGATAACGGCAGCCGATGCGCTTAAGAGTGCTTGGTTGAAAAACGTTCAGCCTGAACAGTACGTTATATTTCTGCATTTTCTTGTATCGGCTTTTCATGTGTATCGGAGTACATGTGTTTCTTAGTTCAAATCTTATTTATAAAATGCATTACACTTTCACGATATATCAGGATGCCAGCGCCACAGCTTCCGACTTGGCAAGATTGTCATGAGCTCTGGAGTAAAAAGCGAAAGCGCTTGTTACGGGAACAGCAAGAGAGTGCTGCAGCAAAATTGCCTCCTCTCCTTCCCTTTCCGAATAAAGGAGGTCCCAACAAGGATGATCTATCAGATGTCGGGGGGTGAGTAAAGCCGTAAAGAAATCAAATTTACGAGCTGCTGAGACGTACGTCTCGATCAAGAACTAATTTGCTTATACACGTAGATGGCTGTGTACGACAGTTGTGTGCTTTGCATTTATTTTCTTTAGCAAAATGCATTGTTCAAGTAATGAATTTCTTGAAAATGAGAAGTGACATCGAGAAGAAAATGTAGTAGTATTTCTGTGTGTTCCTTCCGATTCTCGTTCGCATGCCGATCTTCCTTCCTTACAACCTGATGAATCAACGAGTTAATTTTAGTTTCGTTCACAGTCGTTCAAACACGACGATGGCAATAACGCAGAACAATGGAAAATAGAAGCACGAAACATCCTTCTCTGTTCGTGACTTCGCTCTACAGAGATTGTTTATCCTTAAACGATTGATTTGATAGACTGTGTGAGATAAATACTTAATATATTGTATTTTTCAGGGCATACGCAACATGCCTCGGCGATAATATTTTATGATAATGAAATATGTTATACCACTTAACTCTTTGGCTGCGCCACCCAACACTTTTTTAAATTAAAAATAAATAGACCAGAAATACAATTTTACGGCTAAATTTATTATTTTCATTTTGATCATTTTGATTAATATAAAAAGACGCGGTGTGTAATAAACTTATAATGAATATAGTCTCTCTCTTTTGTAGCTCCTTATTATAAAGTTTTTAATTTCTGTGATATGGTAATCAAGTTCTTCGATCATAAAATATATGTAGCATTTGCAGCTAAAGGGTTAATTATCGTTCCACTATCCATATCGAACCATTTATAAGGATTGTTATAACTATATTATTACGGTCCTCTATATGAATGCCTAATAATCGCCACTTTAACGTGTAAATCTCTATACAAGGAAAAGGTATACATTTTAGAGTAATAACTGTGATTCAGTCTACCATTCGTTTCTAAGGACAATTGTAAAAATTAAATTGTCGGTTTATTCAGTTAATCTATTTAGGTATGTACATATCTCACTAATATTATACAAAAGGGGAATGTACATGTATATACATAAATATACATCAGCATATATACAAACGTACCGCAAAAAGAATATATAATGCATGCACTCACGTTAATATATCAAAATGAGGAACATTTGTGTATAATTTTTGCGCACATGCATCGATTTAGATTCTTTTAGAGATTAATTTATAACATCTCTATATAAATATATATTTGTATCTATATTCAAACATGCAAGTAGAAAAGTCACGATTAAAAGAAATAACGATTGTAAATAAATATAGAGGTCACGTCAACGCGTGATTCTCCTCGCTGTTTTTCATAAAAAGACTTTAGGTACAGATAGATAGAGCGTAAAACGACGATCTGTACAAATAGATGAGCTCTGAGTTGTAAGACTTTGTAATGTAAATATATAATATATATATAAATATATAGGCAAAATATACAGATACAATGGATGAGCTGCATTGGAAGACCGAAGAAGGCAAACACAAGAAGATCAAGACTAAAGTCATGAAGATATTAACCTTGATTCTGTTAATTTCATTTATAATTAATCCAATTTATTTAGATATTCACATTTCTGGCGTACATTTATACTTTAATCACCTCCTAGCCACTGTTGTATTACAATTTAGTGATTCATATTATAGATAGTTATGATGAGTTTCTTGTAATATACGAATGGCGAATCATTGTGTATTTATTTAGTATTTACACTATTTTTTTGCATGTGCGTTACTGACACTATCCTTATAGTGAAATTCAATCTTCGGATGTTTTCTAATGTAACGTCATAGCAATGTGAAATAATATTCGAATGCTGCAATATACTTAAACGTACTCAGACATTTATTTAAAATATTTTTTTGTGAATGAATCTAACGCTATCCAAACATTTTATTCTTTAATTTTTTTAGATTTTGATATTTTTTATTTTTATGCTTATATCATGTACTAATATCTCTTCAAAAAAATCCAAGCAGCACTCGACAATTATCGTGGAAAATACTTATTTACCAGCGTTTACTGATTCATATGTGTAAAATTAGCATAAAATATATTTTACTGTTTCTACTTATTCCACAAATATCTTGATACATATAACTTTCTTTCGTTATTTATTTTTAGAAATAAAAGCAGGTAAATCGAATGTTTTATTTCTTTAATATAAATATTAAAATCATATTTCTAATGATAAAACCAAGTACAATGCCAATAGTATAAATATGAGAATGGCATAGAATGAATGTTAAAATGTTCATTATATTTATATATGATAAAGTAATAAATTAAAACTTTCAATAAGTATAATTTTAAAAAATTAAACAGATTGTATAATTTATATGTATTTTTATTTGTAAGTTATACAAGTACATATAAATGTATTTATATAATTTGTGTGTATATGTGTACACACACACAAACGCAAATTTTATAAATACATTTATATATATACTTATATATTTTACAAATTAAAATATATATAAATTATACAACCTGCTTAATTTTTTAAAATTCTACTTATTGAAAGTTTTAATTTATTACTTTATTATATATAAATAAAATAAACATTTTAACATTCATTTTATGCCATTCTCATATATATATATATATATATATATATATATATATATATATATATATATAATGCACACGCACGTACGCTGTATATTCTCATATACTAGGTGGACAAAATAAAGCGTGACAAATTTTTTATTTCCAAAAATAGTTTCTAGAGAAAAATATTTTAAAAGTTTGGTTTAAAGGAGGACACATGATTCCGATGTGAGTCATATAAATGTTTACGAGAAATTTTAAACTTGATTGTGAAGAAATTTTGAACTTGATTTTTTTCCTTGAAATAAAAGTTGTAGATCTCATCGAGACGTTTTCAACACTGGGTGTAATTCACTAGACGTTTCAAACGCTTCAGAGCATCATTTTGTCCCTGTTTAACATTTAATAAACAACAAGGATGAAATGTTTCCAAGAGCGTTTGGAGCGCCAAGTGAATCGCACCCACTATAATAAAGCTCTTGTTAAGAATTTTCTGAGGTATTTTAAATTTTGTCATGATATTTTTAATATAAAATATGAAATATCTCGTAAAGTATTCACTTTTAGGTGACTTTTATCTCGATACTTTTATACATAGAATAATAATATTAATTTTTACATTTGCAATTTTACAAAATTGAATGCGTCTACAAAATACAATCAAATTTTTTAAAATATTTTTTTTCTTTTTTACAACGATCGATTTCTTTCATTATT
Source organism: Temnothorax rugatulus (assembly GCA_035220575.1). Taxonomy (NCBI): domain Eukaryota; kingdom Metazoa; phylum Arthropoda; class Insecta; order Hymenoptera; family Formicidae; genus Temnothorax; species Temnothorax rugatulus. Next base: position 170,075 of record JASTWL010000141.1, read on the forward strand.
CTACGTATAAAAGTATGAAGGTAAAGCCATTGAAAAGTGAAAACTTTACGAGATATGTCATATTTTATATTAAAAATATTTTGACAAAATGTAAAATATCTCAGGAAATTCTTAACGAAAGAGAACTTTATTATAGTGTTTTGAAAACATCTAGACGAGATCTACAACTTTTATCTCAAGGAAAAAATCAAATTTTATTTAAGAAATTAGTCGCTTTCAAAATTTCTTGAAAACGACATCTACGATATGACTTACATCAGAATCATGTGTCCCCCTTCACACCAAACAACTTTTGTTTGAAACATTTTTCTCTAGAAACAATATTTTTGGAGATAAAAATTCATCACGTTTTATTTTGTCCGTTTTATTTTGAAATTATATGTGAAGCACAATAGAGTCATGGTCTTTATGTAATTTGCAATATCTTCAATGAGCCAGCAGATTACAGTATAATGAGACAATCTTCATCTTGTAAATTTATATTCCAAAAATATGTCATGTGTTTTAAGAATTTAAAAAACATTGATTTTTTATATTATAATATATTCTGTACAAAAAAATGTACATTGTAAGAGAACGAAGATCTATCAATACAGAGTGTGTATTCATGATAAAATGTGTGTTCGTATAACTAGTAGATATATTTATAAATAAAGATGTAAAATACTTTGGAAAATATAACGTTTCAAAACATGTCACATGTTTTTACATACAACTGTAATTAAGGAATTTATAATAAGCATGAAGTTTGATAATATGATATATAGTTTATAAAATACATATACTTGTCCTACGATTTATTTGATACATTGGTAGTACGTGATAAAAATATATTTAAAATGTGTTTATAGTATGAACAATAGCTATAGCTATAGTATGAACAAATATTAGTCGAATTATAATGTTCAATATTGATGAAGTTCTCTTTTTTTTCTTAAATAATATAATCTTTTAAAAATTTGTTTAACCGTCTGTTTATACAAATATATTTAAGATAAAAATATGTTTTTATTCATTGTTAATCAATAATATTTGTAATTAATGTTGCATCATTATTAGTATGTAAAATATGTGTGTGTACACATAAGTTATTCAAATATATAATAGTCATTGTCACATAGGACATTGACGTTTTTTCTGACTGACTGTATCATAATTCGTATTGTGGAATATGTAGAAAGTGACATAATGACTTAATGACTTTGGATAAAAGAATTATAGACACACAAGATAATTGGCATAATGTCTAATAGGAGAAAATTATGTTTCAGGAGATAATGTAATTGTGGCTGAATAATAGATGGACGAATTTTGTAGCACTTGTAAGAATATATAATAGGTAACAAAAGTTCCAAATCTTTTAATAAGTGTTTACGTCCAGAGTGTTGAATTTTATTGACTCATATCTGTCAAGTATGCAGTGTATCACGTAACCAACCAGTGCTTGAGCTTTGCTAACCAAATAATAATCGAAATATCTAGCGATATATAACGATAATAATCACTCCACAATATTGTTTACAATATAGGATCTATGTATTAAGTGATGCATTAACTCGCGATGAAGAGGAAATATCTTGCTATTCTTCATTGTTCTACATTATTCTACAAAATTTGTTACAAAAATAAACAGTAAATAAAATCTTACGATTATATTAATGTGCTATGTGCATGTGTAATTTTAGTGCATATGTAATTGGGCTTGCTTTAAGACACGTTTGTATTGCTTGCTGGGTGCATGATCTTCCATTATTTCTTCATATATTTATGTTATTAGATATTTATAAAAACGCAACAATGTTTTATCAATAATTTATGACAAAATTAGATATAATGTTCATAAATTTTTTGTTATTCAAAAAAGTTATATACATAACATACATATACATATACATCTTATAATTGAAATTAAAAAAAATATTGTCGTTATTAATTTTTCATCATTCAATTATAAGTAAATCTCATATAAACTGCAAGTGAATTAATATCATTGCAATCATTGTGTATATTCTCGTTTCTATTTTATCTGTAAGTCTTGTACTTATTGAACCTTCCTACCTCACGCAAGGCTTATAACTCTGTTACAGGTCCTCTAAACGACTAAAGATGGAAGCAGGCTACTCACACCAAAGCAGGCTTGGCGCGGAAGCTCATTACGGTGATGATAATTTGTTTAATCAGAGCGGTCCGTACATAGTGTCTACGCCATCGTACTATTATAACACTTCACCGCCCGTTAAGCCGCAGTCAAATCTAAAGGGAGATAATCAACCGTTGGAAATGTGTACCGAGGATAATCTTGCCCGGAGATTGATGATCCTTACAAACGCCTTGAATCAGGGAAAACCGATTCGAGTCGACGATCTTCTCTCATTGCGGTCAGACCAGAATGAGGTAATTACGTAAAGAGATTCTTTAGACAATTTTCTGTTATTTAATCTCGCTCGCTAATCAATTGTGGCAATCGCTTCATTTACATTCACATTGTAAATATTTAATTTTTATATTTGTCAAGGAAAGGAATATATTTTTCAACAATATAATAAAATTTCTTCTAGTTCTTAACATTTACAGGGATATTTACAGCGATTTACAATCTTATGATATTTACAGTGCGATCCCAAGGTGGTACAATTGTTGGGTGATCTACGCGCGGAGCTTCGCCTCGTCGCGAATGCTCGACCAGGCGGACAACTAGATCCTCATCTTCCGATATTGAATCCGACTCTTCTAGGTTTGTGGTTCCCGGCACTATATCCCTCGCATTGATTTTGGGTCTGTTTTCTATTGCTGAACTGGGTGCACTAGTTGAAAGTTTATCTTTTTCCTTCGAAAATGTGGAGGAAAAAAGATAAACTCTGAACTAGGGCAGCCAGTTCAGCAACAGAAAACAGACCCATTGTCATTGACGTGTAACTTTTTTCGCAGATACGAGCGCCCCGCATATGCCAGGTAATTTCGACGCGCACGCGGTGTATGCCGGCGACGATGCCGTGAGCTCTCACGGAAGATGGTCCCAGCTAGCAACCGCTGGTGTTCAGAACGCTCTATCGGCGCTCATATCGTATCATGGTCTGGATAATATCTATAATCCCGCTACTTCTACGTCCGCTATCGGCCGATTGCCGTCAAATAAACCGCCCGGGCAGCCCCACCTGGCGCAGAACCTTTTCCTGCCCTCGACTTCCTCGCAACAATCTGCTTTTAGTTCGTAATGATTTTACAAAGTCGTGGTACATGATTGTGTTCTGTATGCATGAGAGAGAAAGAGAGAGAGAGTGTGTGTGTGTGTGTGTCTGTGCCTGTGTGCGTGCGTGCGTGCGTGCCTGTGTGCATGCGCGTGTGAAATCAGAAAGAATTTATAAATCATTATTTTTTAAATTATGCTAATGAGAGAGAGGTGGAGGGAGGGGGAGAAAGAGAGCGAGAGAGAGAGAGAGAGAAGCGTATATCTGTGTGTGTGAGAAAGAGGGGGGAAGAGAAGAAGATGGTACGACCATATCATCGATTTGTTTATAGTCTCCATTATCACTCCATTAGTTTTAAGTGCACGTTCACAGTGTATAATTGTACGATATGCGACCAGATACTTAATTAGAATATGACTTCTCTCCCAATGACAGTGGTAGTTGTCATAATATACACTAAATTACTATTGATACGATTATTTCCAAGTTATTTCTCGAGCAGTCATACGCTGAAAAGTATTCTCTGACGTTTCTTTCCTGCATCATTACGAAAGGTCTGTGATACACATGTGTATATACATATACATACATTACATATTGCGAGTGTAGGAATCTAAAAAGGAGCTTGACTCCGATGGCGATACTTGTTTTCATTCTGATGAAAAAAAAGAAAGACTTTTGTTCACGATGCTCGACGCGAGATCTTGAAAAAGGTTTGCGTTCTATTTTAATCTCGCGAAAGAATTTTATTTTCAAGAGATATTAGACGATGCCATGAGGGAACGTTGATAAACTTGTGTAACAACAGTAATGCTAAAAATGTGAATATTTATTTATTGTTTAAGATTTTTTATATAAGATACTAATACTTATTTATTACGAACGTATTTACAGTGTACAATGTACATATATGCTAAGAATATATAATAAAGACATGTCGACGGAAGAATCTCTCTCTCTTTCTCTCTCTCTCTCTCTCTTAAGACTCATTAAATTGAAACATATATCTATGTATGTACACTTTACTACGGTTAATATTTTTATTTTCTAATTGATCAGAGCTATATAGATATACTCTTTTTTGGCTGTTGAACATATTTTTATTTTTCTCTGTCAAATTTAAAAATCATGTCTGTGATTGTATAGTATATGATACTTTTCGTGCCCACGACCACGAACAGACGGTCCTGAGCCTCGTTGTTGTGTCATCATCAGACTGGTCAGTCATCTATGTATATAGTATAGTATATGTTTGTACATATATACGACATATACGGTACGGGTGAACTGTTATGGCGGAATGTGTCGAAACGCGTCGATACATACGATCGGTACATACAAGTAAATATTAAAGCTGACTGAAGTGAAGAGAAACCGCGTTCGTCAAGATAGACGGTGTTAATGCACTTACTGATTTTTCGAGTATTTCGAGATTAAGTAGATATTCGCCGAAGAAGCAGGACGACAGCCATATACGACATACGTGTTGCTCCGAAACGACACAATAAGCGTACTCCTACTCCATTAACGACAATGTCACTAATTCCGCAGTTTAATTGTCTAACGACTCTAACGCACAATGAAACTGCGAGAAAAGCAATGGAGAGCTACATTGGAATCTTGCAAAAAGCATTTGAACATTATCAAAGTAGGTATATATTATAATTACTGTATTTTCTGTTAAATATTATAGGAGTGCTAAAATATTTTTAAAATAACAATCATAGTATTTAATTTCTACATTTAGTTTCTACGTTTTACATGAACTTAGGTATTTTTGAAATCGTAGAATTTATATAAAATTTCAAGTTATAAATCTTTATATACTTCGGAAAACTTTTATATGTAGAAACTTCTGCCCTCTAGAAATAACAGAAGAAACTAAGCGTGAAAGGCGCCAAAATATTTGATTCATGCTGCTATCTACAGTCAATCGTTTGAATTAAGCTCGTATCAGACTAGTAGACCTAGTAGACCACCGACGCGACAGTACCGACTGCAAAGGGCAAAGGGGGGCAAAGGCCCCGTGCCCCGTCCCCCGATTCGACTGTCGACTGTCGACTGACTGGACAACTGGACTGACTTGGCTCGGCCAACTCGCGACTCTCGCGTTTAGATTGAAGTCTATTTTTCGAATCGGAAGTCTGGTACGGACTTTAGGTTCTTGTAACAAATTCTGCTAATAAATATTTGAGTGACCGTCCGTTGGTAAAATGTATTAGAACTAACAGAGGAATTATAAGCATATTAGCAAGCGCATCAAAATTTATAAACGTGTGCCATTTGTTTATAAACGTGTGCATTTATGACGTCTGTTAAGGACAATTGTCTAAATTAAGCCATAAAACGCTGCTAGTTAGATATTTAAATGGTTATTTTCTATGTACTTTTTAGCGAAACTTTAAAATATTTTAATTGCGTTTAAATATTCAATACATAGCTGGCATAAGTGCCTTATACAATTGATACAATTTTTTGTTTTACAGATTTATGGGAAGATTATATAAAATTGCAGGAAAAATGTGGACAGTGTAATGTGTAAGTTTACAAACATTATGTACTTATATTTATGTCATGCACATTTTTATAATTTAGATTATAAGTTAAAACTGAACTTATTTAACCTAACACAATTTAACGACATAAATTCTAATAATATTCCATCAATAATGTATAAAAGTATGTACGATATGTATATGTATATGATTTCATAGGCATTCTTCATCTCAAATGACAAAGGATGAAGCAATATCCCAACATTTGAATAACGCCAATGTGCAAGAAAGTAGCACTAGTAGCAGTATCCCATTACTGAAATTAGATACGGTACATTTAAGTCCTATTAATTTTAATTCCGATGCGGGAACTGGTTCGTCAGATGTAAGTGAATCTCACAAAAATACCAACGAAAACAATCCGCCAGTAAGTCCAGTATTCTCTAGAACATTTCTAAGGACTGCAGGTAACAATTTTGCCAAGAAATTTGTGCGTTCACCTAAAGCTGTATACAACGACTCAACCTCAGATATGAATAAGACACATCATAGCATTGAAAACGTTTCTTCAAAGCATAATCACCACAAATTAGAAATTAGTACAACACACCATGTGGAAACCACATTTTTGCCAAATGGAAAGAAGTTGAAACAGTCTCGACTTGCATTTTATCCATGCAAGAGTAATGAAAAGATGTCCTCAAGTGTAGACAAACGTAAGGCAGCTGACGTACTGCGTAGTGTGGAACAGGATGTTATCCAAGATGTTTCTACAACACATGCTACTGCACATGCAACAGTTATTGAAAATGATGCTATAAACGACACTACTGAAACTTCTGAAGATGTAATAGAAGTCAGTCCTACGCAAAGAAATGTTACATCCAAAGTCAGACGATGTTTAAAACTCAAGAGAAAAATTCCTATAAAACATATGAAAACAAATTCTCCAAGTAAAAATAAATGTCCTGGTCCTAGTGCTATTCCAGAGATAATAGATATAGATTTCGGGTTATGTCCTTCGCCTAAACATACTTCTACGCAAATGGAAGATGATGAATCCTTGATGAATACTGCAGTTAATACGCTGAAAGATAAAGTTAACATGAGTTATCGTTCTTCAATAAAGATGCGTAACAAGACCGATATTCAAATTAAAAAATCTATTGAAGCTCAAAATGAAGATCAATTATTAATAAACAAAGTACAAAGAAATAACTTAGGACTTGGTCGAAATATAAATGATTTTGCCTGCGAAGACGAAACTTTTTATCTGCCTGCAGAACAAACTGCAAATCAAAATGACATGGATGATTTCAATTTGGATGACACAGAAAACAAACCACCTGAAAAAAAGAGGTAAATATCGCTTAATAATTGTGGTAATGTAAGTTGCTTTTATATATATTTAATGAGAATATTGTTTACAGATTGTCAAAAAGAAAGGCAGACGTTTCAGAGCAGCTTAATATGCGATGTAAAGCTGACAGAGCAAAGTTAAATGGCTGGGATTGCTGGGAATGCAGAGAAGTAATATGCAATATTAATAGTTACTAATAAAATAGTGACATGAAATATGTGTATAGAAAAAATATATATATATATTTTTTTCCATTAAAAAGTAATTCAAAATACTTTTTTTTAGTATTATAAGAGTTTGTCACTACCAAAAGAAGAATTAGAAAAACGAAGGAATCAATGCTCGCGACATCGACACAAATACGAGCGACCAAATACACCAGAAGGTATTTATGATATTTTATTTTTATCGTCGTTTTTTTATGTTCTATAATAAAATATAATCTTTTTAAAGGTTTTTGGGATCCGGAGTTTCCCGAGACATTGTCATCTACTTATCGACAAAATTAAAGGTTAAAATATTTCATCGTTTGAATCTGATTTTCAAGATTTTAATGCTCGTGGTATAGAGATATTATAATAATTGTAACGTGTATAATACTTTGGTACTTTCTCATTCTAAGTTGATTCTGTCCGTTACGATTATTTTCATTCTGCTCATGTATCATTCGAGTGAGAAAAAAATTGGATTCCAAAATAGAATTTCACCTATACATCATATTTGCGCGCAATAATCACATATTTTAAGTATTATTAGTTGATAAATATAACAGTATTCCATTTTTCTCTAAATAAAGATGTTAGGATAAAAATAAATATTAAACGTATAAAATGTTTACAATTAAATATAATGTATATGTTAAAATACGAATGGAAGGAAATATAAGCGTGTTCATGGCTTGAACATAGATCGATTTATTATTTTACAACATATATATATAGTATTATATATATTGGGTAACATAGTATAGATTTATATATAATTATATCATTATATATATATATATATATATATATATATATATATATATATATATATATATATATATATATATAGTCATCCCTTTACATAAAAATATAGAATTTATTTTGTGAGTCAGTCGGTGCTAAAGAAGGCTAATCAAACTCAGTTGCAGTGATCAAGCAAAGTTTGACACAGTTTCAAGGTACATTAGTGTTCCTGCTTTTCAAAATCCCCTCTAAAATAATATTTTCATCACGCAAGGCTGTGAAACAATTAATTATATAGGCTCGTGAAACATTAATTCTTAAATCTATCATCAATTTCACTTATAAGGGGATAACCACCCTTGAACTTTTAAATTTTGCTAAATTTTTAATATGTTACAGTACACTCTATTTACGTAATACAAAATACAGTAAACTGTGTCCAATGCGCAATAGTTTTTGAAATATTAATGTTAAATTTTTTTTACATCAATGATAAGTAAATTATGCTTATGCGAAGAAGTTGCGTTAATAAAAAGCGCTTGGCGCAAATTGGTAACGTGTTTTAAATGTTTTTATGACAGATACCATTCAAAAACGTGTACTCATTATGACCATAATATTGATGGTGCACAAATTGAAAGTTTTTGCCACCGAAGATTAACTGTCATTTACTGTATTTTTGTTAATTATGTACTTCTTTGTAATATTATAATTCTATTTTTCTTATTTATAATACATAAATGGACTTCATTTTGCAGAATTTAAAAACAATTTCGTACATGAAAAATTTAAACATTAATTATTATTTCATAAACTATTGCGCATTATACAGAGTTACTGTGCCTTGTATTAATGAATGGAGTGTACTGTAACATATTAAAAATTTGATAAAATTCAAGAGGTCAAGAGTTGGTTGTCCCTTTGTTAGTGTCAATTTTGACATTGCTTCCAAAAATATATTTAATTAAAAAATGCTGTTATATTCCTTTCTTAATTTTCATTTCTTAAAATTCATATTTCTCGACAAATTAAATAGATGTTACAGATATGTATAGAATACATTTTTTAGCACAAAAAATAATACTAGTAAACTTATAATGTCAAAAGTTTTGATGTGAATTTAATCGCTAAACGGTAATAAAATAGTAATATAATATTCCTATCTGCGCTTACATTTACGTATGTAATCTGCATCATTTAACATCACGTTCATCAAGCTATATAATTTCCCAGCAAAACGATCGCACGCACACAGAATACTGTAGTGTAAAACATCAAGTTACATTACCGACTCTCTTATAGCAATACTGGAAAATAAAACGTTTATTAACTATTGACTAGATCATTTCATAGCATAAATATACGCAGTTTTTTCTCTTCTTTTTTGCAATTTGATGTAATAGTTTGTGGCTGTCCGATCGATCAATCGCGCACTTGAAATATATTCCCGATATTGTAGTATAATAAAATCTCATATTTGTGTGATACTTTCACGAATAATTCAATTTGTTAAAAAAATAAAAATATAACATATTAAGAATTTTTTATCAAGGAAATAAAGTTAGGAAGTAGATGTTCCAAAACTGTAAATGGTTTCACTAAAGTAAACGTATGCTCGTATTTTGTCATATACGTATTTTAGTTATCATGCAATTGACTTAGCTGATTGGTTTACGCTGTATATTATTTAATTTAATGAATTCGAAATATGAATTCGAGATCGAAAAATTCACCCATTCCTTTTTAAAGCTATTTTAAAGCACGTTAATCGAAGGGCACGTAGGAATTAATGTAATTCAATCAGTGTACACAAATTATGTACACGTAAGAAAATCTTGTCTTTTTGCAAAATGTTTTACAATATAACAGGAATGTCCCGTTTTTCGCAAATGTGTTTTACATTATAAATAAATTTAAATAATTAAAGTTAGATTGAGCCAGTGTATGATATATACAATTTTAATAAAGTATTAAAATCCGATACAATTTCCGACAGAGATGTGATTTTATATATAAATATTCCATAGACTTTTTTATCTAGAAAAAACAATATATTTTGTCCACGGCAGACAATAAAAATCCTTGGCCCGTATTCACAACGCATAATTAGTGTTAAACGCAGCCAGTCTGATCGTCAGTCCATGATTAATACTGAATATAATCTTTATATGAAACCAATAAAACTCCGATCTCAAACGGCCGCGTTTAATGATAAGAAATCGAGGTGCTAGTTAGACTCTACTAGTATAAAATGTTCCGTTGTTTCACCGATCGATCGCACAGTATAATAATCGTTCAGTTGTTGATACATATGCCTCGAGTAACAACCTAATCGTGTCCATCTGTCTGTTTGTTGTCTACAGGTACTTGACCCTTGAAATAGGCCGCGTTTGAATGAGCGAAAAGGGACATTATGCGATTAGTCGATGTAATAAAACAGTACCATCTCACGACATAGCGGTAAAAAAAAAGATTAAAATTCATAAATTCATTATACTTCAAGCTGTCTTAACATATACAAGTACATCGCTTACTTTCCTTCTCCTTACTTAAATTAAAACTCTATTTAAATTAGTACGTTTCTCTGACTATATATGATTACATATTTTTCATCATAGGAATTTAAATCGACTATCTTTCTTTTCGCATTTTGGGGAAATACAATCAGAATACGAAAAAAGAAGCTCGCGACGATTAGTGCACTCTAAAACTAATTACGCGAAGGTGCGTCAATCGGGAAATACTGAGCGTGTAGAAAATTTCAACGAAATAACCGATTGATTCACTCTTTACTCCAGTAGGATACATCGTAGTAAACAGCTAGTAAAAGTATTTAGCTTTTTCATGACACATCGAAATCAATAGAATATATATCTTTTACTCTCGTTCGCGTCTCGATTATGATTATTTTAATCCTGAAGAGTATAAAATAGCTGACAAACACATTATACAATCAGATTTTTCGTACATCACAACAATGATACTGAAATCATGAAGAACAGAGTTTCAAAAATCGCTTAAGAAAATAATTAAATTTTCTGAATTTTTTCATAAAACTTTTAAACAAACGTAAAGAAATAATTCTTTCCTAAATCTATTAGAATTAGAAAGGTGTTTTTACCAGGTGCCTGTTTTATACCGTTTAGGATTAAATTTGCGTCGCAGCTTCAGCTTCACTGCTCCGTTTTCGTGGGTGGCGAAGAACCGGTAGCCGTAACAGATTTCTCACTTGACGATACGGGTAAAGCCTTGAGAATCGCATGTACCTCTTCCGCCACTGCCATTAGGACGAACTCAAACTGTTGTTTCGTAGCAACCATATTGGGCCTTTGATCTCTAATATGCTCCAGAGTAGCGGCGATGTCGATTTCCTTCGCTCCCTTCGTCATACGATTTAGGACCATGTCGATCAAGCAGTAAGTACCGGTTCGCCCAGCTCCATCGCTGTGAGATGATCAAACATGAGAATACACCGATCGCCATATTGGATAATATAAAAATATATACTTACCTGCAGTGCACGACTATCGGACATGACCTTCCACGATACGATTTATTAACTTTCCTAGAAAGAGACAAAATCGAAATAACTTGAAAAGTTCAATGTTCAATGTTCAATGTAATATATAATACGTATAATTCTTTTCTTCAACTCTTAATAATATATAAATAACTTATGTGCAAAACGTAGTATTCTCAATTAAATCTTTTGAACGCTATCGTATAGATCGTATATAACAATCTGTTGATAGTATATAAATATAACAATTTATATATAATAATATAGAGAGAATACTACAATATACGTAATGAATTACGTATATTGTAACAATAAAAGTGACGCACTCTATGTGTGCGTCTCTTTATGAAATATTAGTAAATAGTTAAATCGGCACGAACCTACGGAACTCGAGCAGAGCCTTTGTGGAATACGGGACGCTGTTCTCCGGCCAGGAGAGGAAGTGGAATTGCGTGACAGTACGAGTCTCACAAGTGCGCAGATTTTTCAGATAGAAGGAGCGCACTAGGTAATCATCACACCAAAAGTGTTCCGACACCAGATGTACCTCGTAGATATGATAGAGCTCCGATCCTTCCTCGGGCCAGTAACGATGGCACATGGCACGGCCTTCCTCGGTAAGTCGTGTCAGCATTACAATCACCACGCTGCCTTGTTCCCAAACCAACTGCCAGAAATCAGCCGTGGTCTGCGGTAATGGCCCTTGCGTAGCTATGTAAGCCGGATTCCGAGGGTCGTGATCCGTCTGCAACGAGCAAACGATATTACGGCTACGGCTTTGATGAACATTCGATAAATGCTCCCTCATTGTAAATAATAAATAAGATTAAACGAAAAAAGTCGTGTGTTGTTTCCTTCGTGACTCTTATTTAAGAAAAAAAAAAAAGAAAAAAGAGGAAAATCGACTTTCGATCGACTTAATCGATTCACAGATCATATTTAATACCTGTAAAAAAACCATGTCTTATCTTTTTCTATTAATTTAAAACGGGATCACTTTAAACCCTGGGAATTTCCAATCGTGTGTCGAACAATGGATCCCATTAAATTTCTGTTATCGCTAGTTTCGCTTTTTTCTTCGGAATTTTTCTCATTTATGACGCGGATATACGGATTAAACATAATTCGGTGATCGACACGTTGTCAATTGTGCAGTTAAAAAATATAAAGCTCTTGCTCGATAAACATGCCAGTTCGTCCGCTTATGTTACGATTACGATGCATTAAAAAAGAGAGATATCTACCGCAAGCGTCAGCCTTACAAATTGCGCCGAGAAACGATTTTGCGATTTTTAAACGGTCAACTTGACATGCCGGTCAACTATGAAACTTACCGACTTCTATACGTATACATTGCGGTGTGGCAGCCGGAAAACCGAATGTCGTACGTATTTCAGCAACGTTATCGTGAAAACGAAAATATTTATTTTATTTTTACACAAGTTATATACCTTGCAACTATTGCATGGAATAATCAGAAAATTTTCTATTTCTTACATCATGTATATATTGAATTTTTCGCGTATTGAAGCATGATATCCTCCTGAGTCCTAGTTGTTTACACAACATTATGCACTTAATACAATATTCTAATATTTTATGGCACTAGTCCCGACATGTAATAATATACCATATATATCCTTATGAGATCACAATGAAAGAGAGAGCGACAATCTTCTTATTATTCACCGGTGTTCTGCGAATTATTTTGGATACGACTAGATATAAAATATATCATAATCATTTATATGATTACAAAACATATCTAGTTTTGAAAAAGAAATGTTTAGGCTTCAGGAGGATTCATTAAAGGAATGATGAAACAAGATATATATATATACTTAGGTACTTACGATCGTGGAAGCATTTATGTAGTCGGAATTATTGGCGTTTGCAAGATCGTTCAGAACTACTCGAGAGTGATCGTAGGGAAGTGCCGCGCTGGGACGATTCTGTTTGATGTTCGACTCGCTCTCTGCGATTTCCGTAGACGATGGTTCGGCTTCATAAGCACATAATGCCGCCCATTCTTGATCCAGACGATCCTTGTTTTTCAGGTGATCCTCCATATAACTCTGCAAATATGAGTGTGATACAGAGTGAAAAGTACGAATGTGAAGTAGCACTGCAGCGCCTCATCAAATTGATCAAGTGCAACGAAAATTCCGAGACATTATATTTAAATTTTTTTTTTAATTCAAAACTGCTTTTTGCTCTTTTTTGCTCCCTTTTTATATTGTGCTTACGAGAACCATATGACCGGTCGATATGTCCATGTTGGAGAGAGTAGGTTCCTCGCCCCAGGAGGATGTGCTGGAGCGATTGGAAGGCAGATTACTGGATTCGTTTTCGCGCGACAAGCTGGTGATACGCGGCGACTCTAACTTTTCGCTCGGCTGTTTCGCCTGCATTCTCGCTCTGCACAAATCCTGATAATCCTTGGATGCTTCTGGATCCGGAGTGGCCAGCCCGGCAAGCTTTGCTCGACATTTGGCGTGGCGACGCGCAATTATCAGCGTGACTACTGCGGCTGCGATCGCAGCCGCAACTCCAGCAGCTACCAATGCACCGAAAAAACTAGAACTCATCTCGCTTTCTCTGGCTACTTCCAGAGTAGCTGGTAATTTAACCTGTAAAAACATGCACTCTTATTGACAACAATGGTAGATAATATTAAGGTAATATTATGTTTATTTGACAATTACTTGATCGGTTCTCATTTAGTGATATAAGATATATATTTATTATAGTACCTTATTACCTATACCCGCTCGAATAACTTCAATTCCTAGCGCATTTTGTAATTGACCACGTATATTATCTAAAATAAGAGATATTTTATTTTTGCAAACGGAATTTTTTATCTCGCATCTTATGTAATATTTATATTTTTATTAGAGCTCATATTCATATAAAACAAGTACGATTTGTAAATTATTATACCGATACTGTTAGCAACGTCAGTCGCAGTGTAATTTTTGTCATTTTGAACAACTTTAAACGTTACTTCCGCGCGGCCCACTCGTATATCTCTTAATGTTCCAGTAGGCAATCCCAGGAGTTCTTCAACCTGAAAGTTTACGTTTAAAAGTTTATTCAAAATGCTACTTAGAATTAATGTCTTCTTTGAATATTTCGAATTATTGTTCCATTCTATTCTACCTTAGTAACCACGTGTTCTCCTTCAAGCCATGTATGAAACTCCTGCTCAAACACGATATAGACGTAATCTAAATCGACATTTTTATAAGTTTCTGACTGATCATCGCTCGTTTTGTATGTATCACCGCGTAATTCCTTCTTAGTCAATGGTGCATATACTTCGTTATTCTATAATAAACTTTGTTGTAATGTCTACAATCTAGGCATAGTCGTAATAGGCAAAATATCAGCTCGATTATACTTACGTCCTGATTATCCATCTCGGAATAGTCTTTGTCAAGGAGAGCTGCAAAAACGTAAACACTATAAATCGAAATGAAACAAATAGTGACAGTTTTGTGAATTGCATCTTTGAGATATTAATGAGAATCATTTCGAAATGATAGGAAAACTGGTCGCAAAATATAAATCAAACGCAGATCTAGTTAGAAACGTATGTAATGCTTTACTTACTAGCCGGAGATTGAGTTTTGAATGCGTAATTATTCGTCGAAAACGGCGGTCCAGGTTTTTTAACGTCTAAGCGTTCCCTGCGCTTAAAACCAGCCAACTCTCGACTCCATAAAAGCGCATCCAAATCATCGTCATACATCTCATCGTGCACAGTTCCTGCGTCAGATGCATTTCAATTTAAGATATATTTAACTAAAAAGATATAAAAAATAATGGTCAGGATGGCTATGGGATTCAACGCGGTTGTCGGTGCGTAGAAAAAGCGTTCAGCGATTTATTCAAAATATATATTCATACGTTTCGGCTCCGGATTGAGCCATCTTCAGTGAAGTATATAAGAAATATTAGTAATTAAGCCATCTTCAGTGAAGTATATAAGAAATATTAGTAATTTCTTATATACTTCACTGAAGATGGCTCAATCCGGAGCCGAAACGTATGAATATATATTTTGAATAAATCGCTGAACGCTTTTTCTACGCACCGACAACCGCGTTGACTCCCATAGCCATCCTGACCATTATTTTTTAATCTCGGGAGTCCAATACTCATTATTTAAAAAGATATATTTAAGCAATCTATTCAAGTGTAAACTTACCACTCGCATCGGATGTAATTTTATATTTCGTAGGTCGCACAATGCCTCCCTCGGTATACATCCCGCGTATTTTCGAAGAAATATCTCCGTCGGCTCTCTCGATCTCTGCCGAGTTCTCTTCATCAGTTTCGCTATTCTCAACACCGAGATCCTCGTCGCGTCTGATCGCCGTCCTTTTCGCATCAGCATCGGAAAACTTGAGATGCAGTGGTTTCTTTCGATGCTTATACTTCCTAGAGAATACTCTCTCGTATTCCCTCTCATTTGTCTCGTCGTTGGAGGAGGGCTTCAACAATGTGTAATCTGGCGACTTTTCGTTCTGTAAGAATTCAAGATCGTCGGCGGATAAAAGTTGTGTGTCATAAGTATTCTCATAGTCATCCTCGGATGACAGTGCCTCGTCTCTCAAAGTATCCTCGAGTGACTCGGTAACATCATTTTTATAATCGTCGATGAAGCTGAACCGACGTGTTCTGGGCGGATAAAATTGTTCGCGCACATTGTTCAGTGATTTTCCGTACACGTTGTCGTATTTCTCATCGTTGACCGAAGTCCGATCACTCTCGCCACTACGCCATTTCATGTATTCAGATCTGTAAACAGATTTCATAAGTTTCTGATTTTACGGCAATAATTATTGTTCGCCATAGAAAATCAATATGTTTAAAAAGTTTAAAAGAATTAAATTAAAAAATATTAAATCGTATTTTTTTATTAATATTATGTTTCTTGTTTGATATATTTGATAAGTATATTCTCTAGCTTCTTTATTCTATTTTTATTGCATTTTAATACACATACAAGTTGATTTTCAGCAATAAATGCAATAATTTATATCTTCCTTAATTTTTTATTTAAGTTTTTGGTTGTATTTTCAAATAGTAAAGTAAAATATAAAATTAATGAAATGATTACTTTGAATAAAACTCTTTTTATAAAACCAAAAATCCGGATTTAATTGTAATGTTAGTTATAACTTATTGTTAATACATAAACTTTGAATGTACTTGTGTCATTTTTTATCGATCTCTTTTTAAGCGAGATAAAACCTACTTGTCTTCGATGTCTGTGGGACGATACAGAACATCGGCCAAATTACTCTCAGGATTTTCATTATCCGCAGATATCCTTAGTATGGCGATCGCTGGAACTATCTGAAAAAAAAAAATCGATAATGGCTCATTACTATGGAGTAATATTGCAACAGTTTCGTATTTTCAAGAAATAATTGCAAACGATGACGTTACCAGGAAAAAAATCTCTCGATATCCGTTAAATTACAATTTATACTAACCTCGTCAATAAGTCCACCTTGTTCATCGAAACGTGGTTTCTTCAAATACTCGCAAAGATGAAAATCACGAAAATTGTTTTGTCTGAAAAATGTTTCCAAGTTCCGTTTTATGAAATACTCAATATTGGCTGATGCATACATATATAATTTTCCGAAATTTTGCGAATTTATAACCGTTCTCCGTTAATTTTATCATATCAGATACAAAGGATAGTGCCACCTTTATCCTACCATGGGACAATAGTATTTATCGGCGTAAAAATTTCTATTCTATTTCTATAATATACTTAAAATCCTTTTTTGATCGTTCTTTTTTTAAGAATTTGATTTGAAGAAATGATTATTGGTATAAGCGCACACAGTAGCACACAGATTTGTAGCACACAATCTCTTTTACTGACTGTGCAAAAACTTGACATGATGAGAAAAAGAGAAAAGAAGACGTCTCTAAAATCTATACGTTAAAATTGTGAAAAATTGTTGTATTGGTTTATATACAAATCTCCATTAGTAAATTTCAGTTTGTTATGACTTATAACTACAAATTGTAGCAAAGCGATGTACCCGTATCGGAGATTATGCAACAAGGTTTGCACAATACATTGTGTAAAGGGATGTTTCCACTTGTATCCGTCGGATTCCAGTCTCATCAATTGCAGTCTCACCGATTGTAGAAGCTCCAATTCGCCGATATCAAGATTATATCTGCGCGATATAGAGAATAGAGTTGTATTATACCGCAATAACGCGCATTGATTATGCCACACTTTATGTGTCGATCGCGCTAAAATGTTACGTAGGTGTACGATAATAAATAAGGCGATAAAGACGATAAAGTAGCGAGACCGTTTGACGACCCGACGATAAAATAAACTGATCGGAAAGAGGATTCACAATTCCGCTTCGTTCATACATACATATATATGTATATAATAAATCTCACAACAGTTGACATTTGAGATGTAGACATTTCAGCGCGAATAATTCATGGATGCCATAAATATATCTCAGTTTTAAGGATACGATTTTTATCATTAACTTACCGATATAAATCGTCACTCTTTACATTCATATACCGAGGTATACATTTTCCGAATGCCAGATCTGAAAAAATGATGTTAATGATACAGATGTATGTACAAGTATAAAAAGTTACTATTGAAGTCTACTAATAATGCATTGCAGCTTTGTTATTAATTAATACAACTAATTAGCGTCGATTAAACTTAATAATGCGAAAAGCTACTTTTAATATTTTAGTTGCCTCTAGTTTCTCGTTACATATGCAAGATGAAAGAGGATCAAGAACTATTAATTAAAGTAGATTATGCAAAATTATTACCGTCAAAACACTTTTCCGTCTGGGGATCGCATATATCCTCACTGAATAGACATCCTGAAAACAGAACGATTATGCCAAGAGCTAAGAGAAACTCTTTATATGTATATGAGAGAGATATTGAATTAGATATCGAGGGTGTGTACATGTGTACATGTGTGCGTGTGTGCTTCCAAACTGTAATAATTAATTAGCTCTGTCGTATGTACATACATACATACAATTCCAAGTATTCGCGTCAAATGCAGATTCAAGCATGTATTCTACTTTATACACCAGATTGCGCAAATATTTTGACACAGGTGTGCAACCTGATTTCGTTCTGCCCGGCCCCGAAGGCGTTTGCTTGTGAAACAATCAACCGACTTGCCGCATCATATTGCGGCTTGTCAAACACGGAATAAATATTCCGCGGCGCGCTGAAAATGTCTGAAACAGACTAAATTTAATTGCGACCAAAATTGCCTGAAATAGCTTTGCATTTAACATCACGGATAATTCTGAACGTATGAGTGACTTATACACATATTCGTATCATCACTGTATAAAATAAAGCGCATGTACACCCTATTCGCATCCCTATTCATCTCTATTCATCATGCGCGTTTTCCACTAAAAACTTATATAGATATATAATAACTTTAACATTCCTTATAAGACAACTTTGAAAGAAAAGAAAGAAGAGACTCAAGAGTCGGAGCTTTTTTGTTACGAGTTTTAACAAAAGTTCCTTACAATATTTAATAACTTCTCAATCACATTCAATTTCTGTTCCGATTGTTATTCTTGTGAATTCATGTATTAAATTATTCCATTCCCTTCAAAACTAAATTATTTGTCTTGTAGATATTATTATATTCTTATAACGTGATTTACTATCGACTTCCTTGTGAGAATGAGAATGTGATTAATTATATTGGCTTGACATCGGACAAAATGCGAAAGAGATTAAAAGGCGAGATGATTGTGCATGGTCGTGTGATTTAATATGATTATAATTAAACGCGTCTACTTGAATGCGCAAAGCTGCGTTTAGATTGCAAAAGTATGGAGTTGTGTTATGGTCAAAGCCCGAAACGCGGGCATTCCTCGGATTGACTGGTCTATTCTGGGGAACGACCAAGCGTCTTAGTCAAAGCCCGAAATAAGTTTTGCGTTTCGGCTTTTGACTAGTCAATCCTAGGAATAACTAATATGGCTGTGGTCAAAGTTAGAAACTAAGAAAAATTACTTCGGACTTTGACTAGTCAATCCTAGGTGTGGCTTAATTCGGACTGTGTGACTGTTAACAAATAAAATCAAGTTTTTTTTTATTAAATTAGGTTCTTATTGTTAACATAATGTAGCTTTAGTAAAATATTTTATAAACATAACATCTTAGAAAGTACTTATATTTATAGTGTATGGTAATTCTTTACAATAGGGCCCTTTCCGAATTTTTTATAATCAATCGGGGGAGCCTGAAAAATATGTACCCTGCAGGCGGAGCCCCTTCCTCGCATAATAAAACTAAACAAACTCCCGACTGATTATTTATCACTGTCGGAGTCACCACAAAGGTTTTTACCAAGAGAGCCGCAAGAAAAAATATCAAAATTCGGAAAGGGCCCTATTGTAAAGAATTACCATACACTATAAATATAAGTACTTTCTAAGATGTTATGTTTATAAAATATTTTACTAAAGCTACATTATGTTAACAATAAGAACTTAATTTAGTAAAAAAAATCTTGATTTTATTTGTTAAAAGTCACACAGTCCGAATTAAGCCACACCTAGGATTGACTAGTCAAGTCCGAAGTGATTTTTCTTAGTTTCTAACTTTGACCAGCCGTATTAGTTATTCCTAGGATTGACTATAATCAAAAGCCGAAACGCAAAACTTATTTCGGTCTTTGACCAAGACGCTTGGTCGTTCTCCAGAATAGACCAATCAATCCTAGGAATGCCCGCGTTTCGGGCTTTGACCATAACATTTAAGCACTCGTCTTCTTGATATGTCTATTATGCTAGCTTACGGGGGATGTTTCTATAGAAAACTTTAAATAAAGCATTTGAAAGTATATCTGGAATAAGAAGAAAGAAGATAATACTGAAATACTAGAAATACTGGAAAAAGAAGAAAAATATTATTCATATATTTATTTAATTATTAATAGGAGGAAATAAAGTTCTTGAATATAAAGCATAAAAACCACCACCTAAACGATTAAAGAATGGAATAAAATGAGACATAATGCATAAGTGTATATATATATGCACATACAGAAGCGAAATGTGTTGGAAGGGAGTAAGAGTTAAACAATATTTGAAACGTTTAGTGATTTGCAGAAAAAATCTATAATATTTTCATAACCGTTTGCAAGAATACATATTTGAATTGTACAATTCAATTTACTATCATATAGTATTTATCATACAGTATTTGCTGCGGAAAGGCCAACTGTTTTTCACAAATCATAAGTAAGATTAACTGTAATTGAAATAATTACAACCCACATAAATATCTATTATTATATATAAGTATTATACATAAAGATCATCATTTCACATTATATCTATTATATATCAAATATTAAATATATATATAATACTCACATAATATAATGATACTTTTCTTTTTTTAATGAATGAATGGAAGAAAAGTTCCTTCGGAAAAATGCCGAAATCAAATATATATGGAGATGGTCGACAGGGTTCGATCGAAGAGATAAGTCAAATACATAATACATCGCATGCTCACAACGAACATGAGTACGAGAAAGTTAAAACGCAGAAGCAATGCATATTGAAATGCACTTGTGTGATGGACATGTTCACTTCGGTAATAGCGGCGAAAGGATTGCCTGGTGTCGCAAAGTGAACAAAACGGAGTGAAAGGGAGAGAGGAATGAGCACAAAAAAAAATAGATAAGCGAAGGGTTACGCGATAGATCTGAGAGATCGAGTGTAGCGGCATTACGCGCGTATACGATAGAGAGATCCCGAAGCTCACGAAGGCGGTGGCTGCGTGGGATGAACGGTTCGATAACTGTCGAGTTGCTGTCGTGGGCGAAAATCGAACACGTCCCTTCTTTCCTCTCGTATTCTCTCTCTCTCTCTCTCTCTCTCTCTCTCTCTCTCTCTCTCTCTCTCTCTCTCTCTCTCTCTCTCTCTCTCTCTCTCTCTCTGTGCGTGCGCGCACGTATGTAACGATAAAATATTGCCGAATTTAAAGAGCGTCAATGATAACGACAATTCGCATAATTATCTTTAAAATTTTTACATTCTTAATCTAATATGTACTGTTATTTACAGATCGGATTTTCTTAACTAAAAATTTAAGATTGTGAGACAGAGATTTTGGAAATTATTGGAAAATTAAGAAACTGGAAAAAGAGCTTCTTGATATATATGTATGTATGTATATGAGGCATTCTTTCTCAACGAGAGACCCCCCGCCCCCAAAATTGGTTTTGACGTAAAGAGTTCTAATATGGCTTAAAAAATTTAGGTAATTATATCTACTTTTAAATGCAAAGTGGCAAAATAAAAAATTCAAGATGGCCGATCCAATATGGGGGACAATGTACATAAAATTGCTTAAATTCGCTTGAAACTCGTTACTCGGGGGTTTTTGGTGTCGCTGAACACGAATCTGACATTAGATTTTCAAAATTCAAAATGGCGGATCCAATATGGTGGACGATTTTTTAAAATTATATCGAATTCACATGAAAATTTTTACACGGGGGTTTTAAGGTGATTGAATAGAAATTAGACATAAGATATTCAAAACTGAAACAAAAGCGGATCCAACACAATGTTCCCAAAGCATAATAAATAGCAAGACAAGTTTTCAGTCCAATAAGCAAAGGCAAAGCAATATGAAAGTTCAGGCAGTGAAGACAAGACTAGTTAAGGTTCCAACTAGTAAAAGAGTAAGACACGTTGCTGGTCCAACCAGCAAAGTAATGACTAGTTAAGGGCTTATTAAACAAATCTCGTTAATGATATATTAAATATTTTAATGTAGTAAATACCTCATATATTGTCATAGTTTCATTTAACATAGTCATATTCAACAAAAATGTTACTTAAAATATAGAAAATAATAAATACATTATTAGTATAATAATATTGAACATAATAAGTGTATATCTAGATAATACAGTACACACATACATTAACGCAATAATTTTACATTGCTTTTGTTTATATCTTTGAAGATTTTCATATTTTCTGCCAATATTCGTTTCTTATGTAAAACGGATTTATGAATTAATGACATAATGTACGAAATTATTATAAAAATAATGCGTAAAATAAATATGCTAAACTATGTTATTGTCTTGCCTTTGCTTTTTGTTCCAGCAACGTGTCTTACTTTTACTAGTTGGAACCTTAACTAGTCTTGCCTTCACTGCCTGAACTTTCATATTGCTTTGCCTTTGCTTATTGGACTGAAAACTTGTCTTGCTATTTATTATGCTTTGGGAACATTGTGTTGGATCCGCCTTTGTTTCAGTTTTGAATATCTTATGTCACATTTCTATTCAATCACCTTAAAACCCCCGTGTAAAAATTTTCATGTGAATTCGATATAATTTTAAAAAATCGTCCACCATATTGGATCCGCCATTTTGAATTTTGAAAATCTAATGTCAGATTCGTGTTCAGCGACACCAAAAACCTAACCCCCGAGTAAACCTAAATTTTAAGCCATATTAGAACTTTTTACGTCAAAACCAATTTTGGGGGCGGGGGGTCTCTCGTTGAGAAAGAATGCCCCATATAAATTTTTTATTTAATGTTATCACGTCAAATTTTTTCCTTTAGCATCTTAATTCAGTTTATTTGTCGAAATCTATTTAGTGCTAGATTATCTCTAGCATATTAGTTTAGTTGTTTTGTCAGAATCTATTTAGTAGGCTAAAAAGAATTTACATAAAAGAATCGAAATCTTCTAAAAGCTAAATAGAAATTCTTTTATACTTTTAACAATTTATTCTCGCATTATCGCATATGCGATTGGTATTAATTTGTATTTTTCTCTTGCTAGTTTTTAGAGTCCATTTATCTCAATTTGGAATCGATTTCTGTTTGACAAAATTTTCCTTACAATTATTTAAAATTCTTCAAACTTTATAGTCATCAATATTTCGTAATAAGACACAATATTATTTTTCTCTCAGTTACTTCATTAATACGTTATATCGTTACCGCAATTAAAAGAAACGGTAACGATACTATTGACGCGGTGCACATTTTTATAATGTAAAATTTCTCAATAATCCTGCCAAGCTCATGGAAAACTTTATATAGGCTTTGTATGGATTACGAAAGCGGCGAGTGAATTTATATAAGCCACGCACATGAGGAGTATCCTAAGAACGATAACGGGAAATCAATGAAGATCGACGACCTTAATCTCGGCTTCTTCTAAAAGTGTGCTGGGAATAATAGTATCGCGAAAGCTCACCGTTGACGTCAACTGCTGGTGGATGTTACGAGTTAGAAATGTTTGTCGAACTTTTTTATACACACCACACATGTACATAAAAACTAAGATTAGTTAACTAAAACTTTAATATAACCGAATCCCTTCAACTATATCCACATCACTTAATTAATTAAAAATTTTTATTTATTTATTTATTATTTATACATATAGTAACACTTTTATACGTGTGTTTTCCGCATTCATCATCATAGGACATAGTTGTATTCTTAAAAATGAATGTAAATGAATAAATGTAAGTAAATATGAATGACCATCTTTTTCGTGGCTACTAGTAGAGCGCTACTTTACTCGCTTCTTCTTATATTTCTTCCGACGTATTGTTAATCAATAAGTGCACTTTTTATAAATGTGGCGAAACAGCATGATACTTACAGAAGTATAATGTCACGCGTTAAGTTAATAGGGCGTCAACCACATTGGGGCGTATCATGCGATCGATGTTAATACTTCAATGTCAATATCGTCTCAAGCATCGTCGAAAATATCGACTGAGTAAAGATTGAATAATAAAAATTAAGTAAATTTTCTTATATTTGAAAAATATTCTAAATATTAATCTATTTTAAGTTATTGATCAAAGCTACATGAAAAATATATTTTAAAATGAAAAATTCATTTTTAATTTATTTTAGATTTAAAAAGTTTGAAAATCTTAAGCTACAGAGTATAGATAATTAAAGAAACTTAAAAATTTGAAGAGATTTATTATTTTATTTCAAAAAGCAAATAAAAAAGTCATCAAATTTTGTTACTAAATTGACTAAGTTTGATATATTAAGCAGTTATATTGTATCATTTAAAATAGTAGCAGAGTTGAAACTAATTTCATTAGCTTTGTTGATTTGTAAGTTTATATCACATTTTCTCAGCGTGCCGTTACATCTACTCCGTAATATATCCCTCATCCTTTGTTTCATATTGTCGCATTTACTGCTTCATGTACAAAGGATTTCTAGTTGATTGCACGGAATGTTATAACAGAGGTGGTTCGCGCAGAGTAGTGAAACATATCGAGTGGAACGCTTTCAACGTGTGAAACGTTATATTTCCTGTCTTTTTAAAAATCACGCTTATCGACTCCAAGGAGAGACTTAAAGTTCATCCGTTTATTAATTGCAAAGAGAGGCGAAGCATTTTCACAATCTTGAAAAGAGATTCATTGAGAAGTATATAGCCGGCAACTATTAACCAGCTTGAAATTAAAATATTTGTCAATTCCAAATTATAACTTTTTAAAATATAGATAGAAACGGAGCGATTTACATATTTTATAAAAAGAAACAGACCTCTCGTTGTTGATCGAAAGACACATCTTTATAACACTATAATAATAATAGATTTCTCTTTCCTTATCTGTATCTTGTAATATATTCGCGTCGCACAAAGAGTAATTAATTGTCGCGTAACTTGACTAATTATTTATAAGTATTCGCGTCGAGAATTGAGTATATATTCTCGCACAATCAGAAGCAAACGCCATTATTTTCGCATTCGCAGGATAATAATATTCAATCGTACTCACCGACATCGCCGTCAGCCAGAACGACGGTGTAATGGAGGATACAGAGCACCAGCAGCTCCACCAAGCCTCCTTGCCACCACCGTTTACGGCCCATAGATGTTCCTACAATTGTGAATTCGCTTTATGTCACACTCTACCCACTTTCGCGTGTCTATAATTTCTATTTACCCTTCGGATCGGATTACCCTACGCTTCTCGCGTATCCGTAGAAAAATAATACGAACGCCATAACCTTAGCGATTTTAACGTGTAAATAATATGCTTACCCTACACAACGCAGAACGCAGAACGCAGAACGCAGAACGCACAAAACGCGTAACGCGCGGTTACATCATTTACATTATCATTTATAATACGTTGTTTTGCGCAGTGAGCAATGAGTTAATTTCTTTCTTTTAATAGTTTTGTGTTACAGTTTTCAACTTTAGAATAAAAAATTATTGCCATTGCTTCCGTGATAAATATTGCGTCGTAACGTAATAAGGTTCTATTTCGCGAATTGATTATTTAATACGAAAATACACTTGGACTAGTTTCTATTAGCAACATAGCAACAGTTTCTAGGGCTATAAGTACCTTCCTGACAATGAGTGCATCGCCCTAGAGTACAGTGCCCGCACTCGATTGACGAATGTAAATCCAGCAAGAACTAATACACACACACAGCATAATTCACACCACTTTCAATGACTCGATTACAATTAGAAGTGGTACGAACTTGAGTTACTTTTTAGTTTTTGAAGAAAAGGAAAAGAAAAGGAAAAAGAAGACAAAGGAAAATAGAAAAACCATCAAAGGTAGAAATTGCCAATATTTTATGTCGCTGACTATTTTCATCTTTAGATTTTCGTCCTAGACACCTCGATCGGTTCCTAGCTGATATATCTGCTTACTTTGAACATGTTTTTCTTCCGCGATTATTTAGACTTGGGCTTATGTGTCTCGCATTAAGTCGAACATTTAAACAGAACATCTTAATTATAACTATGATGTATGTTCACCCTGCATGTCTTTGCAGAGACGAATTAAGATCCTCTTCGAAACCTAGTGCGCGACTACATCATTCGATTTTAATTCTCTCCCAGATTATTATTCTCAAATATATATGGTGTATTACGGAAGCGAAACGTCAGTTCAATAATATGTGCGAACATTTTATGATCTCTTAAATCTCTTGAATTTCTTGCAGATCTTTCTTGATAAATAAAAATGTGCAATGGGAAGCAAATGCAACGCTTTCCATTCACCATTCCAAAAACTCATTCACCTTTAGCATATTGAATGCGCAATGTAAATATGGTAGCACGTAGGCAGAGCGACCGAAAAAGTCGACCAATCAATTTTTATCTTATTCTGATAGAGGCCCTTTAACTATACACACACGCACAATCGTATAGTAATGTATATCTCGAAGAAAATTAATATACAATAAAAAATTCTTTAGATACAAGAGCAAGAGTTTCCTGCAAACTTACGAGATTAAATACAAAAGAAAGAGAGAGAGAGAGAGAGAGAGACCGGGGGGGGGGGGGGGCAATAGGATGGAACGCATATATATAAAATGCAGATCCGTTCTCACTTCTCACCTGGGCGTGACGCAACGGGTAGCCTTTTTCACAGCCTGCGACACATATCGTACGCGTCACACCACGAGAAACACCCGCACTGTTCCGCTTCGCGAGAGAAATAACGATCACCACTTGGCGGTCCTGGCTGCGAGACTGCGAGCTCCTGGACCATGTCCCCGTAAAGGGCTGCCGGTTCCGCCGCAGCGATGGCACCGACTGGAAACTGGAACTGAAAAGCGAGGTAGCGAAGTAGCGAGGGCAGACACAGGATGATGAGGAGGAGGTACAAGTGGTACGTACAACAGGCGGCGGCGACGACGCGCAGGGCGTGCGTCGTCGGATTTTGAAATCGATCGCGACGCGCGGTGAGTCGTGACGCGCCGCCGGGTACTGAGCCTGGGGCCAATCCGCCAACCGAGCCAACCACGACGTAGAATGATACAGCGAGGGAAAGAGAGGCGTGAGAAAACACCGTTGTCGACACGCGCAACGATAACGATAAGGATGAGGAACAGCCTGTGAGAAAAATTAATCATCGCGCCACGTCGAACGGTCGAAGTCGTCGAATCGACGCGACGAATAAAAGACGATTGCCGATGTCTGAACGAAGCGCATAGTCATCCTCTGTCAACGAATTTTAATTTCGCTAGAGCTAGAGAAGAATAGGGGCAAGACCGGCAAGGGGAGTAAGGGGACAGGGGACAGAGGAAAGAGGAATGGCCGGTGATGGTGACGCGACAAACATGGATCGACTCTTGTCAGTTGGACGGAGTCGCGAGTCGCGAGTCGCGAATGGCTTTCAGTGGCTTTATTCTATCATTATTATTTACTTTCTATATTCTATTCTATATGACCTAGCTACGATATATGCCATGTATCCCAAGCACGATACATAGGTTTCCTAAAGAAAAGTAAGAGGACGATCATCGATGAGAAAAAAAAACGAAGGGCTCCTTGTTCGCGTTGCGCCGTCGGAAGAGTTTTGCGTTTGGCAGGGCATGTGATATCGATTAGGGAACACTTGTTGCAGACGAGTGGAAAGCGCGAGGTACGCTTTCTATATGCGACCTACGCTCTTATTCGGACCTCCGGAAGAAGCGCCGCGCGCCGCTCTCGCTCGACGGCTCGACCGCTCGACCCGATAGCGATGCCGAGCGAGATTTATGCCGTTTCTAATTTCTAATGGCAGCCGAGAGGGAGAGGAGGAGGGAGAGAGGAGGGAGGGGAGGAGGGAGGGAGGAGGGAGGGAGGGAGAGAGAGAGAGAGAGAGAGAGAGAGAGAGAGAGAGAGAGAGAGAGAGAGAGGAGATCATCATTAATGGCGATTGGCGATAACAACGAAACTCGCGATAATTAACAATTATCGCAACGTCGCAAAAATCATTTCTCCTCGCACCGTCGCGCGTCGGAAAAACGTCTCGCTATAAACCATCCTCAAAAAGAAAGAGATGGACACGAATATTTCAGGCACTTATGTTTTTTCCCCGCGTTAGTTAGACTTTACACCAAATAAACGCTTGTTTTACGTGTGTCACATGCATTGCATGTGCCTTGCTTATGAGCGTTCGCTTTTGTATGTATGCTTTTGCACCTTTCAGCTCTTTTTCATCGCCATATTCAACAGTCCTGAATTTGCGTACAATTCTGCACTGCACCATTTGAAAATCCTACATTTATGAAAAACAAATTTTTACTCTGTTTTTTGTAAATTGGCGTAGAAAACGCACCTTTTTCAAATATGTCATCACCGCGCGAAATCATAGATATTATATCTAATATTAATAATATATTTGCGGCGCGCGCGCGGTGCGGTATAGGTATATTATAATTTTCCATAAAGCTACATTTCTATGGTTATCGTCCCTCGAGGCTCGAATCTTGATCTGATTTCTTACAGCAATATTTCGCAAGAGGGCGTTAGCATACGGTAAATTTCTCAATTGACGCAAACTTTTAACGTACAAGTTATCACGGTGCGGTCTCGCTTCGTGTGTACTTGGCGCGAGACACTACCGTGTGTCTCTCTTGATTATAGCGTATAATTCGCAGTCTGTCCAAGATTACGAGCAATTCCTCAATAATATCGAATCTCTCTTAAATCTTGCTGCATTCTTTTAGAAATTTAAATGTATACGTATGTATGTACATTCGAGTTACATTTATTCTTCATTCAAAGTGTGTTGAGAAAATGGCGAGAGCGCCGAGAGCCAATCACATGCAATTAGCAGCCATTACATGGTGGCGCTTCTCTCCTTAAATAGGACTCTGGTATTATATACTACATTGCGCTTAAAAAGGCCATGCACGTAACAAAGTTTTAGTCATAATCGTAAGGCCGTAAGAAAATAGACCAATCACAGTCGATTATTCTCCTTGAGCTCGAAGGATAGTCGAGTGTGATTGGTCTATTTTCTTACGGCCTTATTACGTCTTTTCCACTTACGGCTTACGATTGCCCTCGCTTATAGGTGACATACCGGCCCTTTAAGCTGAGTTTCGATATTCACTTAATTCACTGCCATCAATATCGAAACGCAAACCTATAATCGTTTCCTTCCTCCATGTTGCTAATACGTATATATATCGACAAAAATTCTTCGAAACAAGATCAGTGATTTTTGAGTATTTTTTACAGTTAAGAAAAGATTAATTGATCGATGCCAAGAACATAGCAATTTTTCTACCGTCGGCGTCGATAGAATACGTTTGATAAACACTGTTATATATCCGCACCTGCACTGTGTGTACGATTGCCAACAATGCCGATATTTAGACCCAAATTCGCATTAATAACATTGTTATAAATATATGTATTGTGTCATTACGTGCACATATTTTACCGTAAATTATCATCTGGAATAAAATCTCTTTTGTGTTTATCGACACTTGAATACTTTCTTACAATTAGATACGATTCAGATCATATTACGCTATATTCCTACAACAGCACGTACCAGATCTACCTTTCTTGAGACGAAACGGTCATCAGGCCTCTTGGTCTAGGGGTATGATTCCTGCTTTGGGTGCAGGAGGTCCCGGGTTCAAATCCCGGAGAGGCCCGATATTTTTTTAATTGCAAATTTATAAATCTTATTTTTATTCGTCAATAAAGTGTAATCGAGAAAGACAGGATCTTTCGTTGGACGTTAAACGTGAAATCATTTTATTCGCAATTTTACATTTCTCTTTTATAATCTAGTTGTCTAGCTGTAAATTGGTATTAAGTAAGTATCGTTGATCTTGATTCGTTAAATTTGCAAACTACTGAAAAACCTTAAAATCAGAAGTCTTTTTCTCGTTTCTTTCTTGGCGAGGGAGGGGGTGGGCGTGGGAGTGGGGTGGTATTTATAGTCGATCTTCAAGATTGTCTTGTGTACGATCTTGAGACCCTGTATGGTCATTTTGATCGAGTCTTAACATTGCTCGTGACCAGACTTGAGACGATTCTCATCTCAAGATAAGATTGAAGTGGCCTGGAGTGGCCGTGTTGAAACTGGTGGAAGATAGTCGAAATTAGAGTCCCCATGAGAGTCTGGACAGTCTGGTCCTACTTTACATTGGACGTGATTGACGTGAAACAAAGATGGCGGACCAATCACGAGCGATAGAATAGCGAGCGATGACCAATTAAAGGCCCTTGCACAATGCCAGGCAACAGGCAAGGCAATAGCATCGACATATAGGCCGGTTTCCACCAGTGTCACCACTGTCACCTGACTCCAGTGATGAGTACTGTGACAGTGTGACAGTGTGACGTGTGACGTCTGTGACAGTGACCAGGCGACACGGCCGACACGGGCGGTGGGCGGCGGGCGGCGGGGCCGGCGGGCCACGGCGACAGTGCCGTGACGGCGCGACAGTGGCGGCACCGCGGAGAGCGCATGCGCGTGCTCGAGTTCCTCTCGATGGTCAGGCAAAAACACAGCTGGTGTGACAGTGAGTGTGAGCTGGTGTATGTACGATCCTCGAAGGGAGCTGACGTTCGAACGGCTATCAATGTGATTTCCACTGAATTTGTACCGACTTGTCGGAGCCGAGCGTGCGGCAAGTTGCACCAAAGTCCGCAACTGATCGCAACTGTCCCGCGAGCTGCAGTGTGTGGTGCGAGGTGCGAGGTGCGAGGTGCGAGGTGCGAGTGCGTTCGCCCGATGTAGCCTGGAGAGGAACGCGCGTGTCACGAGGATTTTTCACCTGGCTTGGCCCTGGGTACGAAGGAGTATCCCGGAGTCACTGTCCTTACCGTGAGTCACGCATTTCGCCTACATATTTGGGACTATGCTTCGCTATTCCGCTCGACAAAATTGCTTTCTAACCTTTCGTTCGGTCGGACCTATCCCTATCCGCGAGATTCGGGTCGCGTGACGCGAGATCCCGTTTTTCGAGTCCACTCCGACAGTCGGCACCTATCTCGCGAGCACTCGCGACTCGCGACTCGCGCCGCGTCGCACCGAAAATCCCAAGATTGGCGCGTGCCACGCACGATCCACGCTAGCAACGTTTGCGTTTGCTTACATCATCGAATCTACGTCGCGTCGCGTCGCATAAATCCTCGCCTTCCTTTTAATTCTGTGTTCTTTGAGTCGCGCCCCACGAAACACCGCTGTTCCGCGAGCTTATCTCGGGCCTCGGGCGTACGCGACGCGTGATATAGGATTCTGCCTAAACTTTTCCTCTCGGCTTACTTATCTCCGTCAGTTTGATCTCACTGACAAGTGAATGAGGGGATACTGAATTATAGGTTTTTTGTTTCTTTTCACAGCTGAAACCTGAAACGCTCTGCCCGGTCGTTCCTCTTACTTATTACATCACAATAACTCGTTCATTTTCGCGTACGGGAACGTAGTATTAAAAGTCGTATTAAACCAACCATTATCTTAATGCGGGAAGAACACGAGAATGGTCTGTGGTAGTTGGAGATTTTCTAAATTAAAAGAAAAATGTTGTCAAAAAAGTCATACATAAAATAAACTTTCAGCTTTTATTTGTGATTAGTTACCGCTGTGATAAAGAAAAGAGTTTAATTACCTTTCTATATATGTTTTAAGAGTTTATAATATTTTCTTATTATTGAAGAAAGTAATATCGAGTAAAGAATATCTTACATAAATTTATTATGTATTATAAATTGTTTTGTCATTCTTTCTTTTTGTAGATTCGTTTACCATTATGGTTATGGACATTAACTTATGCACGCAATATTTTGATGAAATGAACCTTGTCGTCGTTTCATGGTCACATGGTCACATGGTCACATGGTCATGTGTCAATCTGAAAATTTCAAGCCTTTGTGGAATATAGATTATATAGATATAGAACAATTGTGCGCGTGTTTTTGGCTTAATCAACTGGAGAATTCAATGATGATTGAAAGTACGCTAAAAATAATATTCCTGCGAAGAAATAATATTAATCGCGCGTATATCATGCCGACTTTGTATGCAAAATGTGCCGTGTACCTCTCTCGGATCGTCCTAGCTTTAATTACTATTTCAATTAACATAGATAGTTGACCCACGCAGTCATCCATTAGAATGATTAGAATATTAGATTGACGCGCACGTAGGAATAAAATGATCTCTTTGCAACATTACTTTGAAATATAATTCTTACCATACATTTACGAGGAGAAGGAGTCAACAAACGAGTTTTAGGATCCAAATTTTCATTTTTGAATTAAAGCAATACATATTTTTTCCTATTTGTAAAATATTACGCGATTGTATTTGATAATTAGCAAGGATTAGTGTTATACGCGTCGGAGTTATTTATAGCTTCGAAAGAACGAAAATTTTTCTACCGTTTCTATATCGGCTCCCTCTTGGTTTTGAAACGTGTCTTCGAAAGTCTCGACCATTAAAATTGAAAGTCACGTATCGCTGTGCGTTTCTTGATTTCAAGTAGTCGTTTCGTTATCGTGACAGTTACGTAATGCATTTCTCGCAGACGAGCGTCAACTGTGTTGCGTTTCTTAATCTGGCTATTGAAAAATTTGGCGTATCCGTTACACATGTTCCCCACCAGCTGGATAAAGAAAAGTACCGTCTTGAAACAACGTCGGGATAGTATCGTGACAGAAATTGTTCTGTTTCAAGTAATAAAAGATTTCGAGATATATCGCAAATCGCAATAAAATCTGCGGTAGAAAAGAAACGCTAGTGCTTAACAGTAATTGGTATAAGGTTGATACGAAACGAATGATGGGCGATATGTCACACGTTTCTCGCGTATCTCTGGTGTCAAAAGCCATCGCGCGTCTCTCTCTCTCTTTCAAGTTAAATAAAATTCGTTCGAGCTATACAACAAGTAATGTCTCATCGGTCTTTATGGACACGGTATCGCTAGAATGAAGGAGTCTTGTATACGCGCTCATAAAAAAGTGCAAGTTAATGCGACGAGAAACGAAGCTAAGGTCGATCGGTTATCGAACATTGTTTTTCAATTATAATTTCCTCTCATACTCCACAATGACACGCCCAGTGACGCGAAATATAAGACAAATGAACAAATTCCGCGCGCAACGTTATAGAAATATAGATGCATGCGTTCGTTAGTCGTTAGATTCGTGCCCTCTTCTCAGCGTGAGGGCCTCTGAGGGCCCTCTACGCGTGTTATATGAGAATAGAACTCTGACGCGTTGTGGGCGTTTTCTGAATCCTGGCTACGAAGTAGCCAGCGAAGAATCTAATTGACGCTACTTTAGTACTTAGAAGAATTAATAATTCAAAATTAATAACAACTTTGTTTCTATTGATTGCCGTGAAATTTTATTTCTATCTATCTCGAAATTAATTTTTTATAAATAGAACAGGTTATGGGAATATATTTATATTTATTTTTCATACAACATTATTTATCATACAAATACATAATGCTTCGCGTAAAATTGACGGACCGGTGCGCGTAGTTTTGCCTGGCACAATCGGACATCACGATCAGGAAATTATAACAGCGTTATACAGATCGCTTTGGATACCATCCAAGGATATTGAAGTTTCTTTACATCACTTTAGAAAAGGATGGAGTTGTAGTGATTCAAATTGACTAAATTACGCCAAGAATCAATAAAGTTGTAAAAATTTTTATTTAGTAAATCACATCGAATGCCGAAGAAGATGAAGGAAAGAGTAGGGATGTTGCCGAGCTGTTTCAAAAGTCAGTTTTTGACTATACTATCAGTCAAGTATAGGAAAATTGATAACAACAAATAATGAAAAGCTTCGAATTCATGAATAATTAAATTTTGTTTATCAAACTTTAAAAACATCTATAATGAAGCTTTAGTGATGTATTTGTAAATTGATTGTGATAAGAGTCGATGAAGAAGTAAAAACTTTTATTTGAAGCGAAATGAAATTTGTATGAGACAGAGCATGCAAGAACACACGTTAGTCATCGTTATAGCATTGACTTATATAACTCGTAGTGTCGCATTAAATTTTTCTGCATTGCAGTACATATTTATATTGTATCTCTGGTTCCTTTCCGCGCAGATAGATAGACAGACGAGAGAGAGAGAGAGAGAGAGAGAGAGAGAGAGAGAGAGAGAGAGAGAGAGGGGGGGGGGGGGGGGGGTGGCGGGGGGAGACGCCGAAACTTCAACAGTGCGCGACAGACGATCGCTCTCGTTTGTATGGGTGATTATGTAAAATATTTCGTAGATACTTGTCAACATTTTCTTTTCGCACAGCGTGAAAGTTGAAAATAATCTGACACCGTACTACACCGTATTTATACTTGTGTATTTTTCACCTCTTGTATACTTGTTACATACTCTTTTTAGTCCCTGGGCTCTGTCCATAGTTACAAACGTCAGTAAATTTTTAAGCAGAAAACCTGGACAAACGTATAAAGAAGAAATTCATTGGTCCTAAAATGTAGGACACGCTACGCTCATTGTCAGATCCAGCTATATGTCTGAGCTGTCTAGATTCTCGCTTTTGCATTCGACAAATAATCTACTGTCACGAAGGTGGGCGGTGCGATTCTTATAAGCGCATGTATGGCATTGTGCAACGGTGAAGCGGTGAATCGGAGCTTTACGTGCCGCGATCTACAATGATCTACAATACGGCACTACAATATCGCCCGTTGGAGCGGGATTCGATAATTCGAGATACGTGTCTTGTATAATTTCAACGCGAATCCACGACAATAATTAGCACCATTGGTATAAGCATACTGTGGCGATACAGTGTTTACTCCATTTATAAATACTCGATGAATTAAGGTCCTTTAAAGTGATGAGTAATCTATCTGTGTTTTGTCATTGCGTAAAAATGGATAAAGAGGCAAGGAACGTATCGGTGAGAAATTGAAATATCGCGCTGCAGACGCAGTATCACGTGGCCTGCGGGTAGCTCACATAAACGCAAGGGTGAAAGGGTGAAAGGGTGAAAGGGTGACCTAGTGGCCGATCTAGAAATGCGCGAGAAACTCCAAGACTTTCCAGCACGCGAGGGACCGTTCGATCTGCGCGCGAGGATGGATGGAATGGAATCCTCGACGGTTTAGGCCGTAGGTTCACCACCGAAGATGGGGTCGACTCGCTTATATCTGATAGCTTGCCATTCGATCGATTCGCGAGCGAAGCGAAGCGTACCGCAACAACATTCATTTCCGCACTCGCACTCGTGCCATGCCATGCATCCGCGCGGACGAACGGAAATGAGCCATACGCCACACGGGGTGGCTATTAATCTATAAGGATTTATTATAGTCGATCGTTTTCTCTAGCCATTGTTTTCTCGATTAGTTAAAGTTGTTAAAGTTAAACAAAGATTCATCGCGAACAAATTTTTCCTCATGAGTCTCGGTAGATCGGTATACGTTGTGCGTGAACGATATCTAATCTCCGAAATTTACCGGATACGTTTCCGCACAAATTTTGGTTTTTATTTATTGCACTCACGATGCAAAAATCTACTCTAACGCGCAAATTATCAGAAAACCAAACTAAAAGATTGTCGATGATTCACGATATGTCGCGCGACCGTTCGTACGCTGCTAGCGGATTCAAAGAACGAGCGACGAAACGAGCGCTTCGAAATTAATGAATGAATGAATGTGTGTGATTGAAAATTCTGTCTGTCGTCTAACGGTACATGCTCTATATAGTCTAAGTTCATTGCTCCTTGGTGTCTGGCGATCCTAGTGCTCCGCAATTCGGTGTGCCGCGGCTTTTGCGATCGTAATGACTCATTCGCTAGCCGTTGAGCGGTACGTTAGGATAGGCATAGTTGGTAATTACTGTCATGTCGAGATTCGAATTCAATCGAGGTCCCAGTTGAATTTCAAGTGTCCGCGAACGAACAAACGCGAAGAAAGATCCAACAATAAGATTGATCACTCGATCTGTGTTAAGCTGGCGTATCATTTTGTGAAAACTCATTAAGAATATCGAGAGTTTTGGCTTTATTTTTAATAATTCTATAGCTTTCTACACGTTAGACAAATAGTTCTGGTCATTAAAGCAAAAAAAGAAGCTTCAGAACAAACTGCTATTAAAAATGAAGCCAGAACCCTCAATACCTGAAAAGTTTTCACAAAATGATACACCGGCAGCCAGCTTCGCACAGACGCACACACTACCACTCGTTAAATACACTAATGACAAGCATTAAAGTAATTTTACGTACTCATTTGTGATTATTTGTGACTCAATAATGACTCCATCGGAACTTTTTCCGAGGCAAAACGCCTTGGTTTCGCGCGTGACGAATGACACGTGCTATTTATATCTCGCGTGTGTTCGATCGTATTGTCTGATTGTCACATGGATGTCATCAGTCATCGGTGTAGAAATGAGTAAAATCTTGTTCGAATAATAATTTATTCAATTCGATTGGTCGGTTATCGCCGTTATCGGACTGAATTTTTTCCTCTAGATAATTTTCGTATGGTTTTTGATTAACGTTTTCTCCTTATCTGTCACATGATAATTATTTTCTCACGAATGACAAAAACACGTTATATACATTCTATTGCATTTCATCATTTTCACGAGAGAAAACAATTAACCCTAGAACTCACACGCCATTTTTTTTACCTTTTAACTCACACGTGGGGTTGATATCGACCCCACGCTTTTTTTTTATCGTAAAACCGGTCCTACAAAGATAAATGGCCTTAAGGAGGTTCTACAGGTACTCTCTAGTCAGTCGAGAGATGAAGAGAAAGTCTTCAAATTCATCAATTCTAAGTATTTATAAAATATTTTCATGAATTTTGATGATGTTAGAGCTTATATCATACCCGTATTAGTCGAAGCGAGGACAAATTAAAAATATCGTGTAAGTGCTCCTTTGACTCCGGCTTCTTATACATGCGAGAAAATGTGATAACGTCACGAACTTGAGTCTCGCTGTTCTGCTCATATGAGCGTGGTCCTTTTCTAGTCAGTGACTGCGTTTACTTTTATAAATTTACAATGACTCCTCCAAGCCCGACCAATTCATGGAGAAATAAGGATAGAGTCTTACGTGGTGTCAAAAGAGGAAAATTCGCTAAAAAGAAAGTTGTTCTGCGAATGGAAAATGCCCAAAAATCATTGACAGATAAAAGGTTATGTGAGGTGCAGTCGCTGCGACGTTGTTAAATCTCCCTTGTTATTCGAAGCACGCTACGTGAACTGTGATATGGTCTGTTTCAATAGCCAATATCACAAAATTTTACACGATAACCCTTGTTTTTCTCGATATTTCTGAAAAGCTTAGATTAAGATCTATAAGAGCTCCGTTTTTTGAATCTCTGGTAGGCCGCCTTCATATAATTAATATCTCGTTTCCTGTCTCCGGGAACCCTTTTGCCATAAGAGCTCATGTTAAAACTGTGATTTCAAAATTCATTTTTGCAAATTTTTACACGATAACCGATGCTAAAATTTTTTGAGCACTTTTCTCGCATCTCACTTTATACGTCCATGAAGTTTTTTTCCAATTTTTAGATACATCCATTATCTGTAGAACCTCCTTAATAGTACATGAATTTCTTCGTTTTTTAATAAAGAAGAGAATGGTATGCAATAAATTTAATTTTACTCAAGTTTAGTTAGTGAAAAATCGATTTAAAGACCGAAAAATGCAGAAAATCAGCAAAAACCTTTTTTTAAACAAAAATTTGTATCTTTTTTTGTAATCAACCGATTTTCAAAATTCAAACGGGGTTTTAAAGAGGACACATTAGACTATTGGAAAAAAATTGTCATCGCTATGTTCTATTCAAAAAGTATATTTATTTGGGACTATAAAAATGAAGAAATTCGCAAAGTTGAAATGGAAAAAGTCGATAAAAAAACCATAAGAAATTGTATTTTAAGTATTATTTTATTTTTATTTCATACAAAATAGTAAAAAATATGAAAAAAATTAACTCTGTGATCTTCGCAGGCGGCTCGGTGGCACATTTCGCAATACATCTGAAATGTCAATCTTCTATAGGCAACGGGATTTTTACCGACTAAGTTGTGTGATATTTTGTCTTAAATAATATTTATGACTATTTATGCTCAGAGTACGTAATAATACATGAAATATATTGATTCTAGCAAAAGAATATAAAATTAGCTTACCGACGAAACACAAACGGCAACTCACACGTGGGGTCAATATCGACCCCACGCACGCTTTGCGACGGTACTGCCTCACTGCTAGCGAACAACTAACGCTGCGCCCGACGTAGCCCTACTTTTAGAGAGTTGAAATGAATTATGGTTCAGGTCCTGAGTCGAGAATGTCACTCGCTAGCTCAGGAGCGTAGTTCAAAGTTTGCCTAGGGTCGAAATCGACCCCACGTGTGAGTTCTAGGGTTAAAATGAAAGCTTCATGCTTCTGATAAATCTGGATGTGACTCCGTCCGGGTCCGGGATGGCGTCAACACTCGCACATCTTTTTTCTCGTTGAATTTTCAACCAGAGTTTTTCGATGCTCCGCATTTTTCTACTCGATTGGACAATCGGCGAAAAGTTTGACACGCGTTACGGAGATGCTCGTTGAAAGTTGTACGTTGTACCTGCCTGCTTCGCTTTGCCGATCGATCGCTAAACCTGTACCCACAAACTATAAACATTATTAAACAATCCCTGTGGCGACTTACGATAACGGCGTAGCTGTAGATAGATCGCGCAGTCGTCGTATCGTCGCCGTGTCGTCGTCGTATCCTTGACTTTGAATTCGTTGTCGATCTATACCATCCGACCGGTATGGTCATCCCTTTCAATTTTTCAACGGCAGGAAATCAAGGACGCGCGCGCGCGCGCGATCGATAATCTAAAAAAAAGAAACACGAGGGAGTAGCGGGCGTTCGTAGTTCGTACGCTTGATTGAGTTTACTTGGCGACGAGCGGAGTAGGCTACGGTGATTACATCGTCGAACAATCGATCCCGACTTATATCTAATCGTCGAATATTACTCGATACACGCTCGCGGTTGTAAGCTGTAAGGCAAAACGCAATTTCCACACGTACATCTTGATATTTTTCGGAAAATTTGGAAACTTTTACTTACTTTTACTTTTACTTTACCCTCGGATACGAGATTGTGAGAATTGACTGCGAGATGTGTTGAAACTTATTTTCTTATCTATTTTTTTCATGAGCGGTAACGGAGAACAGAATGATATAGGTACATATAATCAAGTTTATAAATGCAAAGTAATGTACGGGGGAAAAAAGAAATGGCGTGAAATTTATTGAGTCTGAACAATTATTCGCATACGTATGTACATCGTATTCGAATACGCAATACGTATCACATTCGAATTTACGATAGATTAACTTTGCTATTTGTAGCGACAAAGACGGTTGAATTTCTGTCTTAAATTTTTCCGAAGCACGTCA
The DNA here is from genome assembly GCA_035220575.1 of Temnothorax rugatulus. NCBI lineage: Eukaryota > Metazoa > Arthropoda > Insecta > Hymenoptera > Formicidae > Temnothorax > Temnothorax rugatulus. The sequence continues at coordinate 209,859 of JASTWL010000141.1, forward strand.
AATTTACATTATCGCAAGGCTTAAGGCTCCTGGGTAGTCACCGCAGCCATATTGAATTCTTGCTATCGAGGCGAGAAAAATACCCTATTTTAAGTTGCGCTTTATTCCGAAATAAAAAGACATTTCAATAAAAAAATCACTATAGATCGTTTTAGAACACTTCTAAAATTGACCGGATACTATCCTTTTCCCTCGACAATAAACAAACAGCCATAAAACGAAGCCTAAACATACGGAAAAACAAGCTGTTTGACGACTATCGAAAGGAGTGAAGAATGTTCCTTTCGCATATGTATTTTTTGCAAATCTTACCTCTCGGTCAATTTTACGAGTTTCGCGAATACGTTAAACGTTATAGCACAAGTAAAGAGCGAATAATAAAGAAATTAACCGCAACTTAAAATAAGGTTGTCAACATGTCACAGAGAGCAGATTTCTCCATTGGAGAGGGTTCTTATTTCTACCGCGACGGTATGTCGCCACCGTCAACACGGAGTTCTCGGCTCAGGGACCAGGAGCCTTAAGAGCACGTAATGTGGAGATAATGACGGATTATCTAATAAAAGAGTGAAAGATCGAATCTGTTTCCTCTTTTCTCATCAGTGCTCATTTCACTTGTAATAGTTAATTTGCAACACGTATAAAGCTTACATGTGTGTGGTATAAACTATAAAGACCACATCGCGAACGGTATCTGGAAACGTAGAAATTTATGCCGTGAAACTTGGCTCGATCGCTTCTCGTTGGTCCTCGATGGTACAATAAATGTATCGCGTGTAGTCACAGCAAATATAGTTTATTCTCTAGTTATCTTCGCTATAAAGATGATACCGAGTTTTCTGACAGAAGCACCGTTCGCACCGTCGCGCGTCGCGTCGCGTCGCCGTCGTCGCCGAACTTTACTTCCAGGCCCTGACCTTTACGAAAGTGAGTTTGTTGAACCGTTGAAATTTGGAGATATATCAATTCGACATCTTTATCTACATCTTTCTAAAGCTCGGTCGAGTCATCACCTTTGTTACCGCCTTTGTGCCTCTTTGCCTCTTTGCCAGCCTTCTTCCATGGCAGAAACGTGTCGACGCGACGGCGGCGGCCGCGGCGTGGCGAGTTGGCGACGCGACGGTCAGATTGCGAGTAGAAAAAGGAGCAAACTTGAAGCAATCGAGACACAACGCGCGCTATCGTTATCATACGCGAATGCTGGCCAAGAGTATTCCACGTCGCCAATAAAATTATTATGATGAACAATTAATTTCTGTTACAGCTAACAATGTCATCGGTAAACTCGTAATATTCGAAGCAACCTAAGGGACGGAAGAAGAGGGAGAGATAGACATAGATGACAGAGAAATGGCGTCCACCAGTGGGCATAAGAGAAACGGCTCCAGCTCGAGCATGTTTGCGTACAAACGCACCGAATCGGGGGGTGGTTTCGTCGGTTACAAGCGACCTGAGGGCGGTCACAAACGTGCCGAGAGTATATCCAGTGCCTTCGGCCACAAACGATCCGAGAGTGGCCACAAGAGGAATGAGAGCTGCGGCGGTTTCGGTCACAAGAGGTCCGAGTCCGGCAGCACGTATCACCCCGGACACCGGCGTAACGAAAGTATGTACGCGATGACGGGCCTCTACGCGGAAAGCGCCGGCACTGGCGCCGACGACAATGCGGATCCGCTGCAGGCGACCGCCGGTAGACTGACCCACGACACCGTCATAAGGTGTCACAGTAGAAATCCGAGTTCTGGCCTTGTGGATCATAGGTGAGCGGACCCGACCTCGCGTCGCCGTCGTCCAGATTACTGACTATCGTGATGATGACTCCTCCTGATCTAAGGCCACTCTAAAGACCTCTTCTTCAATCCTCTCACACTTTTTACTTTTTATTATTGTTCTCGTTCATCTTTATACAGGACACGAGACTTTTCTTTTTTCTCCCCCTTCCTCTCCCCTTCTTCCCCTCCCCCCCCCCCCACACACGCACACATTCCTTCGGTAAATAACTCCCTCAACATTAGGTTGTTTTCGCTAACGTCATTATATTCACAAACGGTTTCTTTCCTCCTTGCGGAAAAGAAAAGATGTCGTTCTGGCTCGCGAGTATGTCGTGTCGAATCAATTATTATTTTTGACCCTGCGCTTTGGTGCCAATATTCGCTCGTGTAAAATGTATTTTTGCATTTGCCTCGCTGAAATGACTCGGCCGCAAATGTGACAAAATCGCGACTAAATCATGCGAGAACGCGAAAGACAACCAGTAAAGACAGAAAGTGAGAGCAGCGATGACCATGACACATTTTGCCGTGCGTCAAATAGATTTAGACCTCGCCTCCATCTTTCTTTTCTAATTATCTCAACGTTCGTTTCGTCACTCCATCGGTCGTTTCTGAAAGTTGGTCAGACTAGTATAAAATGTATGAAAATGTACACGCGCTGGATAGCCAATGAACGTCGCGACGTAGTGTCCGCATATTTAATACTTGAAGCGAAAAAGGCTGCAAACGCGATAACGTACTTTCGTCACTTTGTACACTTTCGGAGATGATGACGCTTTAATTTTGCTTCATTTTGCCGCAGATAATTCAACTTTATGCTACCAGTTAGCATTATAACCGATATTTGCCGATTAACACTCCGCCACCCCGCCATCCAGCTCAATGTATTCACGCTTTGTTTTTCTTGTTCCTGTTATTTTTCAGAGATTTTATCATCAAATGTCACAGCAGAAATCCCAGTGCTTCTATGGTGGACAGGTAAAGTTGATATTGTTATTCGCTGTTATACATATTTGCATATTTGTAATTATTATTATCTATTCCTCACTATACACGCGGCATACTTGTTTCGAACAACGTGCGGCTATATATTAAACGTAAAGAAAGCTGTACTTTTTTTTCTCAGTGCGATCAGCGCGATACATCATCGTTTGCGTGGATCGCATTATAAGCTTCCTCTTTCATTTGTCGCGCATGATTTAGCTTTTCTTTCCGAACTCAATCTTTATCTCTTGTAATTATTCATTGTTCTCGCTTTGTTCTTACTTTGAGACGGTCAGTCGTTCATGGTTTGTTCTCCTTGAGTATTCAGGGCGGAGAAGGAGAGGGCGCAGACTCCGCCGTTTAATCCAGATTCCAAGGACTGTGGGATTCTGAGTTGCAGACCGGTCTTCATTCAAAGATTTGCCGGAATCAAGGTGCGCATAGATGCACACGCGCGCGCGCGCGTGTGCAATATCACTCAAGAGTAACATACTACGTGAACAAATTTTGGAGCGATACAGGAATACATGAAAGCATTCTCACATTAAGCGGTGAGCAAGCGACGCAGTGAACGCAGACGTACAAAGCAGGCCTTGTGTGATTCATCGCGCGTGTTCGAAAGGTCATACAATCCATCCTGTTAAAACTATACGGGATAGATTGATACATTAGTCTTTCGCGTGCAAATACATTGCGTACGCCTCACTTGATTTAAACGCGGAATGAAGATATTTATAGCTGTTTACATACGCGTAAAATGTTATTACGAAAACGTACATGTACACACGTGAGATTGCAAATTCTAAAGATTAGATTTAAGATGCTGTGTCTTGAAATATAACTATCTATTTATTACGAGTGTATTCTTTTATATGCGAATTTATATCGTTAGATATTGCAATGTAATATAATAAGTTTAAAATTAAATCAAACCTACTCTCGTGCACTCATATATGCACGTGTCATGATTTCAGGTATTTGTATTTCTCCTGTCGTTCCTTGTTACGTTGCAACAAGCGCTTAGCTCAGGTTACATCAATTCTGTGATAACAACCATAGAGAAAAGATTTGAGATCCCGTCCAGTCTTTCGGGCCTCATTGCAAGCTCTTACGAGATCGGCAATGTTATCACTGTCATTTTTGTCAGTTATCTCGGCAGTCGCAGACACATACCCGTGTGGATAGCGATAGGTATAATCTTTGTTTTATTTAAAGACTAATCTCTCGTTTTTCGCATGCGGTTTTCATGCTACGCACGTCCGATGCTGGCTAGATGTCCATTTTACTGAATCGCATATCTTACCATTTAGGTGCAGTGATAATGGGATTGGGATCAATGATCTTTATGGTGCCACATTTCACAGCAGAACCCAACTTGACGACAACTGCGAATCATTCCAGTTCGGATAATATCTGCCGCGGAGTATCCTTACGTGAACAAGATATGGGTTTGGGTAAGTGTCCATCATTTCAGCCGTTTTTGAAATTTAGTTTCAATTTATAATCAATCGTATTTTTAGTATCATTATACAATAAAAAGAAGCGTTGAAAAAGAGGAAAGAGTTACACATGTTTGTCAACTTGAAAATTTGTCTAGGTCGACTTTCATCTGGGTTATCCTCACCTCCTTTAGCACCACACAACAATTTAAGAGGTGACAATTGTATACAGGGATCTCCATCTACAGCTGGACCTGTCATGTTATTCGTACTTGCTCAGTTACTATTAGGATGCGGTGGCTCTCCTTTATTTACTCTTGGTACTACTTACATAGACGATCACGTGAGACCAGAAAGTGCGTCTTTATATATCGGTGCGTCTTTATATATTTTATTCGTTACGTTAGATGCGACATAAAACTGTATGGACGAATAATACACTCATGAGTCTTACCTCATCTCTTTAGGTTGTATGTATAGTATGGCGGCCTTTGGACCAGTTTTAGGTTTTCTTCTTGGAGCGTATCTTTTGTCCTTTCATATGGACTCGTTTTCTGGGACGATTATAAGTATCGGTAAGAAAAAGCTTTTTCGATATTTTTTACTGTATATCCGTCTTTTATTTCCAATTCTTTGATTTCGTATAAATTCACAAATTTATTCGTTGTATATCGAAACAGATCCCGGAGATCATAGGTGGGTTGGTATGTGGTGGGGGGGATTCCTACTTTGTGGATTGCTCCTCATTCTAGTAGCAATACCCTTCTTCAGTTTTCCTAAAACTCTACAACGTGAAAAGGAAAAGATACGAATTATAGAAAAGAATAAACCAATAACACAGAAAGAAAAGGAGCAATCGAAAGAACCTAAGAAAGACACGATCGATGACAGCGGTTATGGCAAGGATGTTAAAGGTAAATTTTTCTATTATCTCAATATTCAAAACAGCGTATCGTTAAATCTATGGTGACAGATAATGTGGCAGAGAGAGAATAGAATTACGGATTTTTAATCTTATTTTTCTTACAACAGATATTCCTCGAAGTATGTGGAGACTCGTTTGCAATCCAGTCTACGTTGTAACATGTTTAGGAGCATGCATGGAATTGGTGATTGTGTCTGGTTTTGTGGTATTTCTGCCCAAGTATCTCGAAACGCAATTCAGCCTGGGAAAAAGTCAAGCCAGCATCTTTACTGGCTCTGTCGCTATACCAGGCGCTTGTATCGGAATTTTCTTTGGTGGATGTATGCTCAAACGTTTAGAACTAAGGCCGAAGGGTGCAGTGCAATTTGTTCTCGTTTCAAATATAATTTGTCTGCTGTGTTACGGTCTGTTATTTTTCCTCGGCTGCGAGAACGTAAAGATGGCTGGGACCACTATTCCGTACTTTAACAGTAGTACGAAGGGACCTGAACCCTTTCAAGTAAATCTCACTGCCGCTTGCAACTTTGGTTGTGAATGCCGAATGACGGATGTCGAGCCGGTTTGCGGAAATAATGGTCTGACTTACTTTAGTCCATGTCACGCAGGTTGCACTGCCTTCAGTTCCAAATCGAATTTTACAAATTGCGCATGTAAGTCTCGTTATGTTATTATAGGTATATATCGATGTAATAGTCTCAATACTACCTGTTAAGGGAAAGTGTATCGAAATTTTGTGCGATTTTTTACTATAGGCATACATGGCAATTTAACTATGCTACCACCAGCTGCTCCGGAATTTGCAGAAGTGACCGTCGTGCCAGTAGCAACCGCAGGTCCTTGTACTTCACCATGTAGAACTATATTTCCATTTCTAATTCTTTTGTTCTTTATGACATTTATTGTCGCCGTGACTCAAATGCCTTTGCTCATGATAGTATTACGGTAAGTAGGCACTTTTATACAATATGTATATATACATATATGTATGAATTATATATACTAAATTAACTATTAAATAGGTCCGTTTCTGAAGAAGAGAGATCTTTTGCTTTGGGCATGCAGTTTGTAATCTTTCGACTATTTGGCTATATACCAGCACCAATACTATTTGGTAATTTGATTGACTCCACGTGTTTGCTGTGGAAGAGCACCTGTGGAGAAAAGGGAGGTCGATGTTTACTCTATGACATTGAACAATTTAGATACAGGTTACTTTCTTTAACATATATGATATGTTTAAAACACTTATTTTCTCTTTTATGCAAATAATTTTGTTGCTTGTACTATTTTAGATATGTCGGCCTATGTGCTGGGATAAAAATTTTAGCTTTGGCGTTATTTTTGACTGATTGGTGGCTCGTAAGAAGGAGAAGACAAATGGAAGATCAACCGCCATCTTTCACTGTCAATGAATTTGTAGGGTCAATTATCAGTCTAGATAAATGTAAGTAATTGAAATAATTATGTTTATATCTCGATTGCTGATGTAACGATAGTGCATGCTCTCATATGTATATCTATGCTGTAGTGTTCGAAGAGAAACCACATCAGAATTTAGGAGATGGCGATGCGACTCTGCCAAGTTCCGAGATTGCAACGCCATCCTCTATTTCGTCGCCTACAGAACCTACCAAGTCAACGAATCTCGAAGAAACAGGGTCTTCGAATCAAACGCAAGATTCAGTGGAGACGACAAATCGTTCAAAAAATACGGAAGTTGAAGTTTCCGATACGAGGCAAGCGCCACTTGCCTCGCAAGAGCCAGATGCCGAGATCAAACTTTCAAGTGGTATGACAGAAAATCATAACCGCAACGTTTAATGTTTATTTTATATTAGACATCGTAGAAATAAATATATCAAATTGATGATACATAAATTTGTGACAAATTATATATGCTCGCTGATGGATCATACCTGAATACTACAGACTCACATATCCACACATGTACATACATCGTTTATCTCTATGTTGAAAAAAAATAGAAAATGCATAATAATATCTATAGGAAGAAAAATGATAATTTTTTATGATATTACACATGCTAAAGAATGTAAAAATCATGGACTCAATTACATTCTTTTTCTTTTTGTATGATACATAGTGGTCATATGTGTATATACATAACTGTTATTTATTACTCAAGATAATTTGTCACAAATTTAATTATCTAAGTTGATTACTTTTAGGAAATATCACTAGAACGTAAATTTTTACAGCAATCATATATATGTCAATAAGTAGATACGTAATGCATAAGTATAGTTCATTTCAGACGTACAACCCGAGATTGTATCACTTAGGCACACTTAGATTTATACTGTTACTACGTATGAGAGTAATATCGTTAATGAGAGTAAATATATGCAAGAAAGATAGATACGTGCGAATATGCAACGTATAGATAAATTTCTATCGTCCGAATGGAATCGCGATAAGTAAGTTTTGCGCTGTTGCAAGAAAAGGCCAACATAACGACGAAATTGTAAATATAAAAATTCCTGCCTTAAACACAAGACTAGACAAATGTATATTTAAAAATATAAACTAAGTATCAGAATTAACGATCTATATAATATCATTAGTACAGAGTAAAAGTTACGATTTATTTTATAACTAAAAGAGATAGGTTTCTCGAAACAAATAGTCAATTTAGTGTAGTAAGATATCTATAAATGACGAAGATTATAATGTAACAAATTGTGAGTAATCTCTATCGTTGAACAACGCATTGATTCGTATTTTATATTTTTCTTTTAATCATCGGTAAGTCGCAAATGATCTCTTGTCCCCCGTTTTCTTTCATTCTTCGCTTTCAATTTAGTCAATTTCAATAGAAAATTTTTAGAAAGTACTATTTCAGGAAACTTGCAAGTCACTATATATATATATATATATATATATATATATATATATATATATATATATATATATATATCCTATATGATACAAACGATGCTTCCAAGCAACAAATGATACTCTTATTTGCAGTGGCTCGATAAATCAATCAGATAATTGACTTTAATATTGTTTTATTTCTCAAAGTTTTGGCTTTACGCAAACAGCTCTATATAAAAAGTATATTTGCTTTGTACCTGAAAGCATCTTGAAGAATCAATTTCGATATAAAAGAAATATAGAATTACTCAGGTATGAAATTCTGTAGAGGGTAGGAGCAATTTTAATTTACCTCAAAATAACAAATGTAGAGATTCATATTATTGTTAAATGAGATTATAGCATAGAGAGGAAATGTAAGTTTTGTTCTATTGCACTTGTATTCATCTTCAAATGAAATGTTTGAGAGAGTACTAAGCCATAAATAAACAGAAACAATTGATTAGAAACAGTTTATATACAATTGCTTTTTGCGCATACGTTTGCTGGTCAATTGGGACACCTATCTGTAGCTATTCAGTACTCTATAGCTTCAATGATAAGGGTACTAAACATAATAGATTTGTACATGCCTCTAGAAGAACAGTCTTTTAGTGTTTCACATAATTTTATCATTCTCTCCGTTTGGCTCGCCACTGTCAATTTTTCAAATTATAATACACAATATGCTATATTTTAGAGGGATATTTCGAGATTAATGCATACTTCATCAAAGTCGACCGTTCGCACCAGTTTTGAGACAGCGGTGTGATCTCTCCGTAATGCATATTGATGTATGAACTAAATGATTTATATATATATATATATATATATATATATATATATATATATATATATATAATCACATTTATATAATAAATATAATATACACATACCTACTTTGTGATATAAACTTCTTCCGAACGGTAACCTTTGAAGAAGACCGTAGAGAATAATAACAAGTGCTGTGAATAGAGGGAAAATACACATGTTAAATCAAATTTAATTCAATTTACATGTCGATAGGAAGAGGTAATGACGAATTAACGCCAGATCTTATTCCAAGCGATTGTATACTGTAAATAATGATTTATATTGAGAAAATCTCTTTGAAAGAGAAACGCGTGTGTTACACCATAATGTAATATCGTTCGCGAGGTTGCCATTATAAAGCGATATTTCTAACTTTTACGCGTACTAGCGAAATGAAGAAAGGGAGATGAATGGCGCGTAATCAGTTTCAAAGGATTTATCGATACGCGTATTATCTATAATTTATGCGTAGCTAATGATTTACGGACTTTCAACAATGTTACTTAAATACTTTTGTAAGAATTTTTCCCCTATACACATTGTGTTTTCTTTTTAGATAATGACACCACGTTAACCATATGATTACCTACGATTACTGGATTTTTAGCTGCATTTTTTTATTTTTCTATTATTCTTTTATTTAGTCTCAAGATTAGCATTAGTTTTACAATTATCACTTGCTATCGTAATTATCACTATCGTTATCACTATTGCTATTATTAATACTACGAATATTATTATTATTATTATTATTATTATTATTATTATTATTATTATTATTATTATCACTATTCTGCCACCATTGTTAATATGATACTAATTTTCGCTCTAATAGTATTATATATTTTTGATTTTACAAAAACGCTCGGTTTGCTCGGTTTGCTCGGTGCGATCCAGTTGTTGTTACGCTCAATAAAATTATTACATGTATTACATTCCAGAGCTACAATAAGTAAAACAAACTGTTTTAAAGAAAAAGATATATTTGCGCGCGTGTGCGTGTGCGGATGTGTGTTTGTAGCAAACTAACGAATGAGTGAGAATTTATTTCAAAGAAAAGGCAAAGCAGAACGGGACGAAGTGATCGAGTATTCATGCATTATAGAGATCGTAATACATATATTTAAATGGAAAATTGTTTTATATATATATATAACAATTTTTCTGCTTATAGACGTAATGTATTTTTTGTAGGGACCATAAAATATAAGCGGAATATATAATGTTATATACGAGTGATACAAATCATATTGAATATTGATAATTGATTCTGTCACATTTGTGAAAGCAATATGCAATTGATCGCGCGACTCAGAAATAATGAAAAAGCAAAAAAAAAAGGAAAGATTGCGAGAGTAAATATTATCATTTATGTTTCTCTTTGATAAATCATTATTGATAATGATTATTAAGTGAAATAATGTGACTTTTCCGTTAAACAATAAAGCGATAAAGACATACAACGCAAAATATTAGGTAATAAACGTAAACGATGCGAGAGAAGAACACAAAATTTAAATCTGTATAATTTTTTCTACTTTAGAACATATGAATCGAATTATCTCGAGTCGAGATATGCCTTAAAAATAGAAAGAATAAATAATTAATTCTCTCGTAGGGACATTGTTAATTAAAAAAACGATTATAATTTTTCGATAGTAGCGGTAACTGATAAGTCTATTGCTGAAAGGAGAAAGAGGGGATTTCAATAAGAAGACGTTTGAATTGTAATCGTAATTGTAAGAGTTTGGATTCATATTCGGCGAACAAAAAATAATCGATTATTAAGTTGCAGTTTATTTTTCTATTGTAATCTTCGGATTTAACCATTCAGGATTTATATTAAAAATTTGATCGGCGTTGTATTTATCAGCAAGACTTTCAGTTCTTAATAAATTTCGTTTTTTCTTGTTAAAAATATTCATATTTTGTTAGATATTTTCAAGAATATTTAAATTACATAAACGGAACAATTGTCTGGAACGCAAAATGATATATTGAAATATGATAAGAACCGATAGTCGGTTGATTGCGAAGAAAATTGCGACTGTTATAGGCAAGCTTCCGATTCGACTCGAGGAAACAGAGATAATAATCACGGTGGTCGAAATCGCCTTTTACGTGACTCATATGAGCCTAATTTTTTGGAAGACACGAATAAACAGTGTATTTACAATGAATAAATGTTTTGAAAACTGTTACTTCTGAGTCCGATTTTTTGGATATCTCATCCTTGAGAATCAATACGTATGATTCTGAAATTTTTGAAAAGAGATTTTAGAGGGGGAGATTTCTCAATGACATATACATGTAATATGTAACCCACGCGTTTTGAAAATTATATTTTACATTATACATACTATAATATATATTACATTATGCTTTGTAAAACTTGTCTCTCTCTCTCTCTCTCTCTCTCTCTCTCGATATGTATTACATGGCATTCATGGCAATAACAGAATTCTTTGCTCCGTGTCCCGCGGTGGTCTCGCGCGGCGACAACGTTTGAACTTGGCGCGTTTCCATAGTTCTCGATTGGACCGTTGAATCGCGAACGAAGCGCCGTACGGAGTACCGTTTCCACCATTTCCGCCATTTCCTAAACGCGTCTTTTTCCGTCGGTCGGTCGGTCGGTCGGTCGGTCGGTCCGTTTCCGTTCGTCCATCTCGGACAGTCAGTTGTTCACGGGCTTCTCCAGCGTACGGACGTGCGCGAGTGACGAGTGTTTGGCGTGTTCCCTGTCGCTTACGGAGTCGCGTTTTCGCTAACGAACGCCCTACCGTAGCTTCCATATTCAATGTGTATGGCGATTCAGGTGAGTGCTCGCGCGGAGACTCGTCGCATCGTTCGCGTCGTCCGCGTCGGGGCCCGCGTGGAGGCCCGACGTGAGAAACGACGCGCCCGCGTGCGCGGGCGAAAAGTCGATCGTTGCGTTTACGGTTCCGTGGCTTGTACGAGGTACGAGTCGCGGCTCGCGGCTCGCGGCCGTCGTGGGTTGCGGCCTCGCGGGGACGCAAGTACGCGCCCCGCTCACCCTCGTCGTTACGCGCGTGTGTGCGTGCGCTTCATGGACGTGCGCGGCGCGGCGCGGCGCGGCGCGGCCGACGAACTCTGGCTGGCGTCTCGTCGCCACACTCTTCACCGACTCCACCGCCGCGCACCGTCATTACATTACGTCCATCACTCCATCGAGTCATTACGTTCTCGACGCTTCTTCAGCGCGTGGCGCGTGTCGCGTGGCGCGTGGCGCGAGTGGGTGACGATGGCCTTCCAATGATACCGAGGATATTCCCATTTCCCATGGCTCCTCCGATCGCGGACTGCGGAGTCATCGGAGTGACGCCTCCTTTCCAGCTTCGCGAACGAGAGATCTCGTGGGACGAACGTGTCACCCACCCGCGGACGCGAGTTTCGAGCGGTCGCGTCGAGTCTAGTCAACGTTGCTCGGAACATCGATCGCGCTTTTGAGATTTCCGTCGCTTCGCCTTCGCTCGCCTTCGACCTCGCTTTCTCCAACGACCAATCCGATCCATTCTGGTGATATCGAGATCGTACGAGTATAACGCGTGCTTTCGATCGACGAATTAGCCGCTACGCGTCCCGGTCATCGTTTTGCGGCGCGTTCACGTTCACGTTCACGTTCACGTTTACCGGATAAAAAGTGAGATAAAATCACGTATTTGGAAGGGGAGAGCCACGTTCAAGTTAAAATGCGTGGCGCAACAGCCAAGCTTACAATGGAGCACGCCACATTGTTGCTCATGCTTTCGACATGACGAATATAACGATGCCACCAAGCGACGCACGTCAGTGAAAGCTTCTTCGCCTTCGCCTTCGCCTTCGCCGTCGTGCTAGGCCCACGATGGCCCGCGATCGTTCGTTTCGCTTTTCTTCGCGCCATCCGAATCGCAATGTTCGTATCAAGCGGCTGACCGGTGACTCATCACGTAACAATGTTGGCGAACATTTCGCAACCGCGCTTGTTCTTGACCGATCTTCACGATCTATCACCTCTTCGAGAGGATACTTCGGCTCCAAGTACGTCGAACGAGGCTGTAACTCTCTCGAACGAACCCTTACCTGATTTCGGAGCATTTCACATGTATTTATGTATAAATGTGCAAAATCGCTTTCTTTTATTTCCACATTTTACGTTTAAGAGTGGAACGCGGTTAGAATGCATGAGTGAGGAGTGAGGAGTGAGGAATGAGGATCGGCGTGCAACGTGTAGATATAGAATGTAGATAGATAAATAGCTTCAGACACAGTGCCGGAAAGATTTGAAAGTGAGATTATTGGACTGGAGGACCAACGCTTATCGGAATCTTGAAATCATCGTATCGATATGTACGCTCTCTTTTTGGTGCGCTTTATTCCTACAAAATAAAATCTTGATCGGCTTGCCAACTTGTTCTGTCGCTCATCTAATTCGAGTCAAAAAAGTCGGCAGTTAGTAGATTACTCGGAACTCGGAACTCCCTCGTTCGGTAAATTTGATTCGCTATTTTTTCGCTCGATTACCCTGTATACCCCGTTTCGACTGGATTTCTTGGAAAAATAGGAAAACGGGTTGACGTCATTTGACGGAACGGCGCGCGGTACGACGCGACGTGACATGGCGTGGCGTGGCGTGGCGTGGCGTGGCGCGGCGCCGCGTCGCGTCGCGCAACGCAGCGCATCGCGACGCATCCCATCCCGTCCCGTCCCGAAGCGGAACGGAGCACGAAGAGGCGTCTACAGCGAAACAAACGAGCACGCGCGTGCATGCCACAACCGAGCGAGCGGGCCGATTATTGTTCGTAAACTTCAGCCATATTTTATTTTTGCGTTCGCGTCGATCGGTTCAATAAGTGCGAATCGCAGTCATTATCACCGACGCGACGTCTTATCAACTACGTGAACAAGTCTTCGATCGTGTTCGACTGGAGGGATTGTAACCGATAAACACTTTTACTCGCGTTTAGTTAAAAGATGTTCTCCATTCTGCTATCGTTACTTGGTAGCATCAGTAGCATGTCTGTCGACAATAAAAATAAAAATGTCAAAATGTAGTATGACCGTTTAGCTGGCAAACCTATATTACTTTTGTGTGTGTGTGTGTGTGTGTGTGTGTTAGGATTATCATATATTGAGAGGCAAAGATTTTTATTAATATCAGATAACGAAAGAATTTTATCAAATTTATCGCGTATATTTTAAATTAATTACTCTAGTACATTTTGGAACTTTCTAAATTTTATATTCACGAAAGATTATATTGTATTTTACATGGAAAAATATTGTACTTAAAATTTAGTAATAGCTCATGTATGTTAGCATAGTTTATTTCTACTTAATACATTTGTTCTACGCACACATTCTTCGGTATATTTAAAAATGTATCCTAATGAAATTGCTTGAGTAATATTATCTGGTTTCGGCTTAATTTTGTTTCTTTTCTTTTCTTACTGGCTTATGCATTTAACTTTTATCTTTCAACTTTCGAATGCATATATAACATGTTTTACATCGCAAAAGATTTTCTCCATAGATAAATAAGCTCGATACGAGCTGATACGAGCCGCTTGCAATTGGCAGTGATGCAATCGTGATCGTCTAGGTTGGAATTGGTTTCGGAAAGGTCGAAACATTAACGCGGGTAGTTTACGTATATTATGCAGATATTGTGTAGATCGCGCGCGCGCGCGCGCACGAACACACAAATATATCATTATGTCGTCTAGAATATTGTTGAGCTGTCACAGATTCAGAGAACTCTCGGCTCAGCTTTACCGAATAAAGAGGCTCATTATCTCTCAGTCATCTCGCCTTACGTGACCACGTGCGCGTCTAATTTGCGGGTTGATCATCGAATTACGTGCTATCTCATTTCGCAACTGTAATACATATTAAATTCGATTATAACTCGTAAAATCGTCATAAATCGCTTACGCCAAATATTTGGACACGAGATTAATCTAAATCTAAATCACTCTATCCCTACTTTAAGACGATACTTTTCAGCAGGACTCCGATTATGCCGATTTTTATTCGATTAAGGCCGGTCTACAATCAATCGTATGTCGGAGTCGGATGTCGGAACGTAGCCGATGGTCCAATGAGAGAATTTCTTTTTCGGAAACAAATTTTCCTCATGCTGGGTCTACAATGCGAGTCGCAAAGTCGTGAGTCGCAAGAATTGACCAATCACAGTCGATTATTCTCCTCAAATTCGCCTGTGATTGGTCAATTCTTGCGACTCACGACTTTGCGACTCGCATTGTAGACCCAGCATCATTGGACCATCGGCTACGTTCCGACATCCGACTCCGACAAACGACTGATTGTAGACCGACCCTTAATGACATGCCCTTTAAATTGAAGCGAGCTTCAGAAAATGAGCGATCGATCAGTCGCATCGATCGTTCGCGCCAAGTGTTTTCCAAATGCTCTTTGTTTTTCGTTCCTCAACGTCCCTCAACGTGTTTCATCGCGTTTGTCGGATACGCGTACGTATTATCGCACATACATATTTTAAATTTAATGTTCAAATACTAAATTTTTCGCCCTAATATTCTACTCTAACGTATTTGACTGATCTCTGTCGATCATTGTCGATCAATTCGATTATCGCCAAGTTATTTCCGAACGTTTAAAATATACTTGGAATTCCCGGGATACTACGCGCCGATAGTCCTCGCGATACCTATATATTCGCGTGTTGGATCTTACCCATATCTGTAGTTCTGTACCTACAGCCGCGAACAGCCTCGCGAATTCTGATGGTAGCAATTTTTTAACGATTAAATGAAACGACTCCATAGCCTCCATCCAACTTGATGAAACGTTCTCGAAAATTATGCGCGAATAGAATTTAAAAACGTTACGCAGTTGAGAAGAAACGGCGACGGCAGCAACGACGTTAACGATTCGCAAAGTCGGATCTAGCGTTTCGTTTCCTGTTATGTAAATTCCATTACGTTACATAATGGTGAATACTCTGGACAGGAAGCTAGGAGTGGCAGGAGTGGCATATTGCGCGTGACATAATTGCGAGAATATCATCCAATGTAATTAGCTTTACGTGATATATCTTCCGTCTCATGCGCGCTATTGGCGCGTATTTTTTCTTTTTCTCTTTCCTTTTTTCTTTTTATATCATTCGTAAAAGCTGCATGCGTAAAAGAGTTGAAAGAGCGAACAACAGCCGCATCCCGTTTCGAGAGTTTCGTTAATTTTCGCGCTTATCAAGCATTAGCGCGATTGACAAGTTTGTCGGCTTTTAGCGCTAGCTCTTTCGGTCCGTTGCGTTGGTCGTCGGAATATAGGTCGGAAGGTTCAATAGCGTTTTGTTTCGTTTCGTAACGAATCGGATACTAGGAGCACGCGCGGAGTCAAACAATACGTCGAGTAATTCGACGACGTCGAAGCGGAGCGGAGCGGAGTGGAGCGGCATTAGTGTAGCGTTAGCTCTTTTCTGTCGGTGTCACCTTTTCAGAGGCCTCCGACCATCCAGGCCTCCACACAGCCGTGACCAAGGCGTTTCCCGCAAGATTATTCCGAGACGTTCCTCTTTCTTCCCGCCGCGCCGCGCCGTGCGCCACGTGTTGGATAGAATTACTATCTCGACTAGACCAGTTGCGAGCGATACGTGTGGCTCGAGGCGAAGGACGAGTCTGTAAAGGCGCGTACACACTTGCAACAGAACATCCTAACTGCAACATAATCATAAATAAGATCGGATAGGAGCGATGTTGCGCGTACATATTTCAGATAAATTGTCACCCGAACGTCGCGCGTCGCGCGTCGCGAACAAGAACCAAGTGCGAGAGAAAAATGTCATCTTTATTGTCATTAAAGCATTAAAGCGTGAGAAATTGAGAATAAAGAAAAGCCAAGGTACCGAAAATAATGAGACCGTTCGGGTGACAATTTATCTCAAATATGTCCGCGCAACATCACTTCTATCCGATCTTATTTACGATTATGTTGCAGTTACGATGTTCTGTTGCAAGTGTGTAGACACCTTAAGACGACGTCGACGGGACGCAGGGCCGTACTACGCTACCGCGAACGCGAACGCGAACGCGAACCCGACCGAGAGACGAGAGAGGCCAACGACTGTCTTGGTGTTCCACTTTTCTCTTCGTTCACACTTCTCTTCGTTCTCCTCAATCGTGTCGCGCACGTAACGGAACATTTCAATTCTTGCTCGAGGCAAATCAGCTCGGAAGAACGTTTCGTTTCGTCTCTCGCGAGTTTAACCTCGATCCACTTGTCGGCTCTTATTTCCTAAAAGATGTATCCGCACTACCCGCGGGTATCCGCGCCAGTTGCCAGTTGCCAGGAGCCAGGAGCCAGGAGCCAGGAGGTCCTTTTAATCCTAGCTAAAGAGATTTGTCTCGTCGTTTATCTGGAAAGAACATTCCAAGAGTCACATGTTATCTTGAAAAAACGTGCGGATTCGAGTGCTCTCGTTGACGTTTCGTTTCTCTCTTTAGCTCTCTTTAACGCGGCAGAAGAGGAACGTTCGTTTCCAAGAACTTGAACTTTCCACGCAGATTGCACGTGTCCAACTCGAATCTCACGCCCAGAGGTATTACATTCAGGTATAGAAAAACGCATTATCGGAGGACTAAGGATAATAAGAACTAATTGTGAGATTCGGAAACACGAGATGTCTTTTTGCAAGAGAATGCGAGAGTCGATGCATTCGCGCTGATCGAACGTAGTAATCGCCGCGTCCTCGTAAGCCGATACATATGGACTCGAGCCCGAGTTAGTTTATGTCGTTGTATCGTTGTGTTGGAATCAATTTATGTAACATTGTGTTTTAAGCTTCGACCCCCCGTAGGCGGGCGATAAGGAGCTTCTTATTCAGCTCGGATTAAGTTGCCCTCGGCACACGAACGCGTCGCGAGCGGCAAGACTGGGCGAGACGCGCATGCATGTGACTCCTCAGTCCTCTCTCTTACTTGGCTCTTACCTCGCTCACGTCGCAACACGAGACTAAACTAAACACACTCACGGAGCAAAACAAAGAACGTCGCCGTCGAAAATAGACCACCGTCGTCGCATATCTTTTATAATTTATAATACAAGATCCCGGACGACCGAACGTACTTCCGTAAGATCAGACTCGCGTGCAGACTTGCTTCGTTAAATCACTTTCGTACATCCCGTTCCCGAGGAAATTAATAACTCGCAAACGCAAAGATTTAAGCAGATTCGGAAAATTGCTAATAATGTTAATAATTGATTGGCGCGTTATTGTAATGTTGTAAAATTAAAAATTAGATGTCGACGAGATGGACCGATTTTCCATGCGTGTTCCGTAAATATGTGGATTGTGGAGAAATGAGTCAAGCTCGCGTTGATTCATTTCAAACAAATCGGACCCGCGAGTTTGCTCTGTTCTAGAATAGCGCTTCGCTACATTTTCCTCGTCAAGTGTAACGATTAACGATCCAACAAAATCTTGACGATCCATCAGTTGTAATTGATCGATCGTAATCAAGTTGACGCAAGGAAGGGAAAATGTCATTAATTTCAATTTATATGCGAGCTTACGTGTTCGCGCGTTTGTTTTTAAAATTGAGCAGCCTCTCGTAAATCACCTCGCGGGATAACAATGCAAAACTTGGGGATAGTTTCCAACATGAACGCACAGCGTACGGAGCTGCGTCGCGCGAATGACGTCTGTCGAGTGTCGGTCGTCCGCTTAAAAATAGTATCAGGCGAGGGGGATGTCGGAGAGTTTTTAAACGGATCGAATATCCCCTATTCCGAGCCGGTTTCCACAAAGGACGACGAATGTTATATCCCCGCTGTGTAGCCGCAGGAGCGTCGCCCTGCGGGAGGAAAGAAAAAAGATATTCGAGACGCCAGACGAGACGCTAGGGTGGACGACCGATGTCACTGACCTTGGATAACGATCGCTGATGTCTACGGGAACCACTGCGAGCGGGGCCAACGGGGCCAGCGGGGCCAGCGGGGCCAGCGGGGCCAGCTGGGATTTTAGAGGGGAGCTACGTAAATCTGTTGGTGGTGCTCTTGGCGCATCTTGACAAAAAGGGGCTTCTTTCTACTTTTTTATTGCCTCGACCCCTACTTTCTCATTGTGTTACTGAATTTTAAATTTACACGCGCTTTATCGCCCATATGAAACAAAAAAAATCACTTAGCCTTTTCAAGTTAATATTTTAAGAATAACAAAAATTTTTTTATTTCATAAATGCGCTGAAAATTTGTGTGTGGATGCGCGCGCAAATTGCCATTGCATGTGTTCGACAGAGTTTTCGCGGTAATAAGTTACTCATTTACAACAGAGTATCATTCCGTATCAATTGTATCATTGACAGTGGCGATTCTTAGTCCAAGGTGGTCTCTTATCATCCTTCGCCTGGTAACCTACTGACCTACTTGAAATATCGATTTTATTAACGTTCACCTGAGACCGCTGGTGTCGCGACCGCTTCCGATCCACGACGCGGATAATAAAATTGCGTCTCCTTAAATCAGTTATTCCGCAAATACTATGTTACGCGTGCTGATTGGATTGATCGAATCTATTTATATTAAACAAATTGTGCGAATTTTTGTTATTCTCTCGATGAAGCTGCTGCGAAGCAAATTATTAATGCTATCAGTGTAGATTCGATTAGCGCCTCTCCTGCCTCTCCATCTGCATGCATGCATGCATGCATCTTCGTCTTTCTCAATTATCCGAATTCACAACTGTTATACTGATTATTTCTGATTATTTCGAATGGTATTATCCGAGGACTCGAAATGTAAGCGATATCGTCGGTACAAAGATACTTGATTAAATGATATTTATTTTTCGTAAAGCTATCACTCGTGCGCATTACTTGTCTTTTTTGCATCGTTTTTAAGAGGAATTGCGGCCTTAATGTAAATAATGTAAATAAGGAAATGTCGAACAAATTGGACAGATGGACATCCGATAGACGAAATTAACGCCGTTATGAACGTTGCCTAATAACGCGCGGTTCGTCGCCCTATGGCTCATTCAACACCGCTGCTTCATTGTCGTCCGTCTGGAAAACCGTTGGTGGTGGCACTGGTGAGTGGTGGTAGGAATGAACGTCGAGAAGAAATGAAGAAACGGCCAAAGTCGCAGGAGCGGAGGCATAGACGTGGCATAGATGTATAATGTACAGGACCGTGACGTAACGTAGAGAAGAGATGTACGTCACACTCGAACAGAGTCGAATACATGCTGGGCTACGTTCGACTTTTATATCGCTATCGCTATCGCGTTGTACATCTCTCGTCATCATTGTATCTCTAGGAAGGAAAGATTGACGCGCGGGACTCCCTAAGGGCCAATTTCTTCACCGTTGGATAACTCTATCCTTCGGTTAACCTCACTCTTCATCTCTTTCTAACTGCCCCTTTAGAAAGAGATGAAGAGTGAGGTTAACCGAAGGATAGAGTTATCCGACGGTGAAGAAATTGGCCACAAGTCCCTAATCACTAGTCCCATTTTGAGGTCACAGTCGGAGCACGCTAGCACGTTAGCGTAACGACCGACGGCGACGC
Source organism: Temnothorax rugatulus (assembly GCA_035220575.1). Classification (NCBI taxonomy): domain Eukaryota; kingdom Metazoa; phylum Arthropoda; class Insecta; order Hymenoptera; family Formicidae; genus Temnothorax; species Temnothorax rugatulus. The sequence goes on from JASTWL010000141.1 coordinate 230,213, forward strand.
GACGACCGTTTCCCGTTGGTTAGATTCGCACGCGTACGCGCGTCTCCTACGCGAGTGACGACAGTGACATCACAGATCACAGACCGACCGCCGCGCCGACGTCATAACGCCTCCTCCTGCCTCCTGACCATGCTCACCGCGTATTGATCCCTGGTGACGTCACTGCGGCCCTTCGTCGTCAAATATTTTTTTCGATCACGCATCTACCCCGCAGCTGAAAAAACCAAGTATCGTGTTATGGCTGCATTCCGACATTCATCACTGTCAGTACTGCAAATCTATATTTTACGTAACGTATACTATAGATTTTCAGTGCTGAAAGTTGCTGACAGTGAATATTGGAATGCAGTCATTATCGTTAAACTAACAATAAAGATTTAAGCGCAAACGCATCATCGCCACGCGCGGCGGATTATCCGAGCCCTCGTGCGCGGTGCGGCGCGTTGAATAAATCTCGTTGAATAAAACTTCGTGCCTGAAGGACGCGTGGTCTCTCGAGCGCGAGCGGTACCAGGACGTTATCTCGCCGTGTATAGATCGACCACGATGTTGACAATGTTAACGCGTGTCTGCAGGTCTGCAGGTCTGCAGGTCTGCAGGGCTGCAGGGGGGAACTCGTCGAATTCCGTTGGACGCTTCTTCGTACTCGCATCGATCCGCGCGAGTTCTCCGAAACGGCGCGCATCGAGTTGCATCCGCCGAGTCGACAAGTGTCCAAGTCGCACGTATCCAGCGACATATGTATGTACGCTACTGAAACGATCTGGTCATTTGTCCGGCTCGACGAGTTTTGACATCATAGTTTGACGAGCGATCTTGTTTTCTCTTGATCGCGTAGCGAGAATGACCGTGAAAGTCGCGGGCGCGCGGGCGCTTACCGATCGACGGACCGGTGACGTTTCCATAATCCATATACCTTCTATCCTCGAGCGGGAAGCCGGGAAGACAATCGCGCGCGTGGCGTAAAGGCATAAACGATAAACTTGGCCGATCACCGATCGGTACCGTGTTATCGAGCTTGCGCGTGCTGGCGTGGCAAAAGAATCCGTGCAATCTTATGCAATCCCATGCAACAAGGCGCAATCGTCGGACAGTTGTTGATTTCTGATCCGTTTCGCTTCCTCGCGATGCTCGCGCTGTATCGCAATCATAATCGCGATAATCGTGATTTTATATATTTAGTCCATTAATGGACGATTATAATGATTACAGAAATCGTATTGCCGCGGACAGTTAACGATTAGCGATTTATTCGTTCCTCTTCTTACAGACTATACCGACTTGAAAATTCGATATACTTTATTACGTGCCATTTGGCACGCGTTCTCATCGATCGGTATTGAAGTCGGTCGATCAGCCGATCAGGCGCTCAGCGTCAATCGCTTTGGAAATCGGAGCGCAGCCGTGCTAGATTTCAGCGATAGGAATAATTCTTGGACGAAATAATATCGCCGATGTAAAAGTCGGAAACGCGATATTTACGCGTAATTTGGATGCGGTCCGAGTTTTCACCGAGTTTCAACCGTACGCCGTAAAAGGCGAAACGTTAAGTACTGTTGCGAGAACGGACGATAGACGACAGCGGATAGAGTCGAGGAACATTGCGCGTGGAATGCGTTGGCATATGTGGTGCGCGAGTGCGTGCGTGCGTGCGTGCGTGCGTGCGTGCGTGGAGGGGATCAGGATGACGAGTGCTCGCTCGACGAAGAGAAGGGTGGAAGCTGTCTCGGAGTCTCGACGTCGTGCTATTTTGATCGCCACGCTGCGGCTGGCCCAGATTCGACGCGACTGTCACGACGAGCGTACGATATCAGCCGCGCGCGCTCGGCCGCTCGCTGGGCCTCACGGCTCGCCGCTACTTTGATCTCGCGAATCTCGCGATTCACGCCTCTCTCGTGAAATCGGTACAGTTGCGACGTCAGTCGAGAGTTCTCCGTAAGCCAGGAAGAATGTAAATTTTTCGCTCTCCGACCGATCACGAATCTAAATTAATGCGCTAACGTGTACAACATTTTATATTTTATTATTTTGAAACTCGCGTCGAGAGAAAGGGAGGGAGAGAGCTCTGAATCTCCTGTCAATCACTTTGACAATACGGAAATGGACAATACGGAAGAATACGATTTCGCATATCCTGAGTCGTAAATTTGGAGCGGTTTAGCGAAAGTGCACGCGCGTGCGCGACATTAATTGTAAGATGTGACTTGGTGGTGATGGTGCGGTGATTTTCTCACATTGCTAACAACCGTTCTGACAATACGCCAATTGTTTTACGCTCAGCTCTTAATTATCTTGAAACGCTTCCGTGACCTCGGACTTGCAGACTTCTTATCAAATGACCGTAAGGTAAAGTTGTTGGACGTAATCGCCAACGTGAACGCGTTTGAACGCGTGACTGGTTTTCGGACTGTGGTACAAACGAGAGTAATCTGAAAAATTAATATCATTATAAGCACATTCTTCTCTTCGTCGCTCGTTTACACGTGAAAATTCAATGCTCGTCATCTTCTTTCTTCTATCTTTCTTTCGCTACACACAGGTTTTAAGTAAATCACGAAAACCTGTTTGCGCTAGCATATACTTTTTCACGCGTGCAAAGAGCAAAGAGCAAAGAGCAAAGAGATACCGCTTTCTCACGGTAGCGAAAGGATTTCGTTAATCTAGCGGTCAAGGAAAATTTCATTTCCGGTTGATGCAAATTTCTTCTTTCGGAGAAAGAAGCGGAGCTATTATCGGTACTCGAAAGTTCGCGAGTATCATGCGATAAACGCGACACACACACACATAGCGCGGCTGTCGAAAGCGACGATACGTTAATAGAATGAAGGCTGATGATGGAATCGCCGAGTTTTCACATGCTTTCGAAATAAATACAGTTATACGATAAACGTTAAACGTGAGTAACGTTAACGTTGCTTTACTCGGGTGAAAATTGGCACGGTAATAGCAGCTGTTTGTCGACGACGAAAGGCTTGAAGGGAAATATCGATATGTATTGGTCAATCACCGTAAGAGACCTCCGCCTAAATAATTATGATAATAATAATAATAACAATAATAATAATGATAAACGATAATGATGATGGAAAATTGCATTCGAGACTGCCACGTCGCATCGTATTACACGTGTCGATATTCGAGAACTCGGCAACCTTTCTAGCAATTGGTAAAGACGCGATAATTAACCTAGTATTTGACTTTCGTCAAGATGATTCATGATTTTCGTTTTTCTCGCGACAAAGAAAAATTATGGACGAGTTATAAAGTCATCGATAATATCGATATCGTTTGCGACAATTATGCAACGTGTTGCAGAGTTGCAAAGTACTACTGTTCTTTCGAGACTTAAATTGATATTCGCTATTGATACATATCTTAGGCATATACACATCTTCCCCTTTGCCGTTTCACCGATGTCGGCTACATTATAATTATTCGTATATAATTTACAACGTCACAAAATTGTCTTGTATCTAGAGATTGGGTCGAATGTCGAAATTTTCCTTCGATAGAAACGTTTAATACATCGAGAGACACAGATAAATTCTTATGTCTCTCTCTCTCTCAATCCTGACTCCTGACCCACGATTTCTCTCGTCTCGTTTTGCCTCGCCTCGCCTCGCCTCCTCTCCGCTCCTCTCGTCTCGTCTCGTCTCGTCTTGTCTCGCATACGGGAGATACCGTATATATATATGTATATGTATACTTGTACCTATGCACCTATGTATCGAATAGCCCATCTGCGAATGTCGCACTTCTTTGACGTTCAAGCGGATAATATTTAAGGATAAAAATATTCTACGTATAAATATACTCAACGTATTTATTTTCTCCCACGGAAACTTCCATTATACGTTCTATCGATAGAGGTATAGAGCAAACGATTTTTGTCGCCTTGTTCAGCTTGTTCTTCGCACGTCGCGTCGCGTCGCGTCGCGTCGCTTCGGCTTGCGGTCTGTCCGACAGCGTTCGCGACGTAACTACACGCAAATAGAATTTTGTTTACTATCACGAGAACTAATGCGTCGTCGATCTTGCGACAGTCCCTGACGATTCCGGTGATGAATACAAGCACGACGTGCTTTCAATCGCGCCAATTTCTCTATGCAAGACTAATATAAATCTTTTACGTTGCAGTGATCTTGCATTTGTAAAATCTCGCAATTCTAGTGTAGAGATTTTGCAGAGGCACGGAAATGTGAAATTCTAATGTGAGATTCAACTTGCGAGCAACTTGGATCGCGAGGCAAAAATTATTTTAATCAAATTATGAAACATTGTAAAGAAAAACATCAGATTCAATTTAGTTTCCAAGATATTTGACTCTCTCATCCCTCTCTTGTCTCGATCGATTACATTAATTGGACACGTTGTGTATATGAGTGAACCGGTCGGTTTGTTTTCTTAGCGAATACACACACATCGCCATCGCGGCGACATTGCATGTTCATACAACACGATGACAATTGCGCACCGCGCAATTTATAAAACACGCGACCATCTTTCGCGTAAATCCTCTGATAATGTTGAATAAATTCTCTGTATAGATTCGATGGTGTCTGGATGTATGTATTTTTAAATTTTCTCGACGAATCGTACAAAGCGCGGCTTTACGTGTTCGTCGTCAAAATTAAGTACATCGTTGCGATTCTTACGTTATTTTTATCATATTCTTTTGCCACAGTTTCTTCATTCCTTGCTACATATTCCTGTTATTATGTACGTAGAAAATTGCATGCTGAAAAATAAGAAAATATTACTACGTATTAGCTGATTTGTGTAAACGAATGCGCGTATATGTATTTAACTATTTAGTTTTTATTTTTTCTGAAGAACCTAAACGTACATACCGTTTAGAAGAATTCTCTGAAGATTGTTAACGTTGTGCAAAGTTGAGATATACCATCTACATAAAGTGTAAATTGAGTTTCCACATATCCTAACTTTGTTCTAACAAGTCCGTTTACGGTTTACGCGCGTCACATAGCCTAAGTAGGTTGTAGACTGATTCGAGTAATTTTATGCGTTGGGATTTTTTTTTTTTTTGTATATCTGATAGGTTTTCGTACAGCCCCTTTATGATCTTTATATGCGACCAATTTTTTACGAGTCGAGCCATCAGATGTCTAGTTCCAGTTCAGTAATTGAAATGCTGCTACGTACGGTACACATTTTTCAGCAACTCTTTCGATCTCTGAATCGAAATTGGAAATTTCCGAGTATATACGTACACGCAGAGAGAGAGGGAGAGAGGGGGGGGGGGGGCTACACCCACACATCCACGAAGGCACACAGATTCAATGGCATCATGTGAAAGAAATAGAATAGAATACAGTGGTGGCGGTCGAGGCGCGACGCCATCGTGATGGATTTGGCCTTGGCGGCGTTTCACGAAGCGTACTCGTACAGCCCGCGCGCTCTTATTCGAGCTTCTCTTCACCTGCCAATTTCGGTTATTCTGGTGCATATATGCCTGGTTGTCGGTCGGTCATACTCTTTCTCGTCAATCAGCGACGCTCGTAATACGTCGCATATCGACGGCTCGGTTACGCAAAAGGGGGAGCTTTCGCAAATCGGTCTCGGCGAAAGATCGAGAGGTCAACTACGCTCGCTGTCGAATGCGCTGTCGACACGCAAGCTTGGCATACGACAACTAGAAACTGCGATCTAAAGTGCTACCGTATAGCATCCTCTATTTAAACATATATCTCAAAACGTTTCTTCCGCAACTTGGTCCTTCAACCCGCGTCCCCGCCCCAATGACATTTCATCGATTTTAATCAAAAGATTCGTCAATTTTAGTCAAAACGAAATTGCTTAAATTCATTTAAGAAATACTATCACTACATCATTTTGACGAATATCTTGTTGTACGAATATAATACAGAATTAGAGATGTAGAGATGAAGGAAAGAATGAGACGAATTAGTTTTCGCACTCTCAAGCTCTCAAGTCGCAAGACGCTCGAGAAGAATTGGCATCAGGCGCAACTTTCTCAGTTCTCACTAGCGCGTGACCGCGCGCCGCGCGAAAGTTCGCTTTGCAATTGTCATGTGCACGTATGACGAAAATAGCGCGCGATGAAAATGATTGAAAATGATTGAAAATACATTTTTATTTTATTGCGTAACCAGCGTAACCGAGTCAACCGAGAAACACGTGGTCATATTCGTCTTTGATGCTGTGTTGCAGTTTCCTGGTGAGTGCATCCTCACATACATGGAGTTTCAGTTGGATAGCGCAGAATACTGCCAGGCTCAACACAAATAGAGAGACAACGCCCATACTCCCTGACAATTATTAGATATCGTTAGAGCAGGAAAGAGGGGAAAATCTTGGAAACACCTTGGAGAGGGAGGAAGAAGGATATTTAAGTAGTAGAGAATTATCATCGGGGAAGCCAGAAAGATCATCAACTAGTCATCACGCAAGACATAGAAGAATTTAATAGAAATTATTAATTTACCTTAGTAGATGCAAGCATCGTAGATACTGAGCGCACCTGTCACAGGGAGCACCCAGTGCCAAATAGGTAAGCGTAGAAATCCCTAAGGAAAGCTCCGTCGAAAAGCTCCGGAACAAGAGCTAATAATAATTATGTACACGTACATTTATTATTACCTTTATTATTACTGATTATAATTATATCGATTTCAGGTAATCTTCCGTGAATTATAGTCAAAAAGTTTCAAGTGGGAAGAATTGAAGCGCATATCAACACCGCCTAATGTAACGTAGCCCTTACTTTTTCGGCCAAGTTCGCACCCCGACGACCCTACCTAAAATCTACATGTAAACCCTCGGTTCTGTCCTCTGTAAAAAAATAAAATATCTATTAATTAAATGAAAAACAACTTTATAAGACTGACATTTAATGGGCTAAGTTGTCAAATCCAGCCTTTGTCGCTTCGTCTAGTGTGGCACGCGTACGAGATTCTAAGAGACAAGTTGTACAAGATCTTTAAGAGTTAAAAACAATAAGAGAGGGTACAGATATATAACCATCTCTGTGGTTAACAAGGAAATGAGCAACATGAGGGTAAAGGATATCAGACCGGCGCCCGCCGAGATTGAATACAAAAACATGAAGTTCCTCATTACTGATCGGCCCAATGATCAAACCATCCATACCTTTATTCAAGTTAGTATACGAGCGAAACTGCCCAAGGCATCGTCCAAGAATCTTTATTTTTATCCTTTATTGTTATGTCTGATAATCTTAATTGCATATAATTACGTTTCTCTAATATAGGAACTGAAAAAGCACAATGTAAAGGAGGTGGTGAGAGTCTGCGAACCAACGTACAAAGTAGAGGAACTCAAATCAGAAGGGATCAATGTGATAGATTTGGTATTCGACGATGGTACTTTTCCACCGAACGAGGTAAAGGTCTTATCTTTCGACTGTGTTGCGATAAAAGTGAAGGGGAAAACTCCAACTCGAATAAATGTCATTGTCATTGTCATTGTCATTGCATATTGCAATCTTCCGTTACTCATCCATATCGACATTTTCTAGGTGGTGGATGAATGGTTTGAGTTGCTAAAGAACCGATTCCGAGAATCACCTGACGCGTGTGTGGCGGTGCATTGTGTCGCGGGTCTTGGTAGAGCGCCAGTCTTGGTTGCGATAGCTCTCATCGAACTTGGGCTCAAGTTCGAAGATGCTGTTGCCCTTATCAGAGAGTAAGTCATCTTGCAATCTTGCAATCTGTATCGCTCAAACAGGTGGAACGCGCGTCTCTACAAAATGCAAAGTGAAAAGTGGAAATTGTAATAATTTTCTTTCTTTGTTCTAGAAAAAGACGAGGCGCCATAAACGCGAAGCAGTTAACTTTTCTTGAAAAGTATCGTCCTAAGTCTCGATTGAAGCTCAAGAACGGACAAAAAAATTCCTGCTGCATCCAATAGATCAAAGAACTTTTAGAAAAGGAGAAGAGAAGATGAAAAAAAATTCACCAATTCATACTGATTGGTATAAATGTGTAGAATTTTGCGCCTGACAACAAGTGGCATATTGTAGCAAATCTGTTCTGAGTGGTCTATCACTGGAAATGCAACGGTAATAAGTATCAACCAATTTTGAGGCATATTTTGCATTATCTAATTTTATATTCCGAAAGGAGCCATTAACTAAGGGAAAATTCGCTTCAAAATCGTTGCTATTTCCTTTTATGAAAATAAACTGTTATTTTTGATACTCGATCAATATTGACCATGGAAGAACAAAAGTTAAGTCTTGAAATGGTAATAACTATCTTTTAAAAGAAATGATTGACTATATTATTGCCATTTAGCCTTACTGATTTGTAAATCGTGACGCGAGAATCATTCGCACATGTACAAACTCGTACATTATGTAATATATATCTCTATCTTTTTCTCGACACGAGACCAAAATTCTTTATAAACAATTGTAAATGAAAAGGAAAATATTGATTTATCTAATTAGAGAAATGAGAAATGTAGGGAAATTGTAATTGTAATGAATGTAACACATCCATACATTATCGATTTGTTATTTCATTGCGATAGTAAATTATGTTGCGCGTATGATACACATACGCAGAGAGAGAGGGGGGGAGGGGGGGGAGAGGAGAGAGAGAGAGAGAGAGAGAGAGAGAGAGAGAGAGAGAGAGAGAGAGAGAGAGAGAGAGAGAGAGAGCGCGAAAGAGAAAGAGAATATTTACAATTTAGAAAATTGAAATCTACACATTGAACGATTGCAAATTAAATTTCAAGATAAAATAAGATTATTATAAAGAAGCAAATGCGTTTCTTTATACAAATGTCAAGATGTGTAAAACTAGAATCCGAATCAGAATTAATGTCTATATACAATTCTTTTCAAAGACATTTTCTTTTTAAAGAAAATATATCAAGGCAATCTGCTTTGAATGTCAAATATAATACTACTCTTTAGGAAGATTTTATATACATTTTCCGCAGCATGCGCTCGAAATAAAATGAAAATACGTGTATATGCATTCTTTTCAAAGAACGGCTTTCTTCAGAAAGCTATTTTCGAAACAATGTATCAGCCGCAACTCTGCAAAAATATGAAATTCCGAGTTGCTCGACATCAAAATTATTTTTACACCGAATCAAGACATAATAAAAGATTATTAATTTTACGCTAAAGGAGTACGTATGCATGTTAAATGCATTACACTTGCAAAACATGATATTGTGATGTACTAAACTACTATCTTCTTTTTCTTTTTTTTTTCTTCTCTTTTTATCACATGCATTGTGTATATACGGAATTCTGTTAATTACAACCGACATTGATTTTAATTAACAAAACATTAGACAGCAATAATTTATGCTTGGATTACACATTTTAATATTTGGCAGAAATATTTGATAGCTACACCGTGAATCGCAGCATTAGAGCTATAAGATATTTCAAATTAAATCTCTTTAATTTGAAGAAGAACAAAAGAGAAAGATATTGCGTTGCATTTCCAATGGCATGCCGAATCGCTGATGGATGTTTTTAACTCTTATTGGACTTGGAATCTGCGTTAACTTGAATGATGGATAATGAGAAACTAATGTGAAGCAAATCACTCCAGAGCTGTATATCACGTATTACCGTAGCTCAATGACAATTTTACCAAAATCTTTGCATATCTAACTTTTAGTCAAAGTAGATTTTTCAATCTGATACAAGCATATTATGTAAAGTCATCGTCGTCTTCTATCTTGGTAAAATTGTCAATGATGCTGTGTACGCCACACTAAACTGTGTTCAAAGGATAGAAAAATTCACTCGTAAAATAATAACAAGTGTAATAATACTTAGAACATTTCACGCGTGTCTGCTGATTTCATGTGAATGTACGTTACTTTGTATTCGTATGTTGTCCTTGCTTCTGATTGTCCTGCTCAACAATGGGTACGTTCAGGAAATGAAACTATTGCACAATGGTTACGCGGCAATAAAGTCTTGTTGCTGTGTATCGCTACGTTCAACCAAGTAAATTTAATTGCTGCGAGACACCCGAGAGACCCGCCGCACTGTCGTGCACCAGAACGACAGTGTCAACAATGATTACGTATCGTTACACGTTTGTTAATCGTGTATTGGCAATTTACCTCTTCTAACAAACGATGACTAAACACAATCGATTGGTAATCGATTACTTACTTGCAATTAGCTACTAAATAGACGACAAGAGACAACTTTAATTACTCATACATATTTTTTAACGAGTGATAATAATGGAGTACATTCACTACAATCGCAGACTCGAAACGAAATTAAAATCTGGTACATCTCCTTTTTTGTAATATTAAAAACTGCAATATTTTTTACCAGAGGATGGGACGAGGGATATTCGGATATATATTATATAAAAGCAAATATGAGATCCAACCTTAGATGCAAAAGTACCATTACTTTCACCCGTTTAATTCTAGTTCAATTATGATAATTAAAGCAATTTAACATGATTTTTTAAATACAAAAAATTTTATTGGAAAGAAATCATGCCGATATTCATGACAAAATAGATATTATTTTAAAAGTTACCAGTATAATTTTCATCGTTTCTTTAATTATTACTCTTGCGCATCGATTCACTTCTTCAAGGTATATAATTAAATCGCTAAATAATTTATAAGTATTATAAATATCTCTTTTTATATCTGTGATATAATTTTCTCTATGTGCATAAAAAAGTATAAACCGCGGAAGCAGAAGGATTGTGGTTAATTGAAGCTGTGATGCTAACAGGTGTAGAAAATTATGCACGCGCGTTGCTGTGTTTTATTTGAAATAAATTAAATGTTCAATTACAATATAACAATAATGTAGAAATTGTTCTGCTGTGCAATAACGCTTATTAACGCTTTATATAAACGATAGTACGCATTCCACACAGTGTAGAATGTTTTATTTCTCGAAGAAATGAATCGAACCGCTGCAAAAATTAATATTACTCGAAAAACAAATGCAATTGTAGTTAAAATTATCTTTTTTAAATAGCTACTTGATATGGGTCTAGATAATACAATAATTTTATGTATTAATAAAGATCTCTTGTGTTTAATCATATGTCTAATGTGAATATTTCAAGGGAGAACAATTTAGATAGCAAAGAAAATCCTCTATTTTGAACCGACATAATAAAATAAGAACAATCACTCTCTACAAATTGATTAAACAAGAAATAAAAGTAACGAGTTAGCGCAATTTAAGCAAAGATTACCGTTTAATTTTTGAATATAATTTCCTATCTATCGCATTACACAATTCCTTTTAATTGAATTAAAGACAAGAAATCGTTTTGTTACATTGTAAACATCAGTAAACGAAATAAAAAGGAATGGAAGTTGTTTTGTGAAAAAAAAAAAAAAAAAGGAACGTTTTATAATAATTCTTATACCCTGATGCTTATTGTATAAATTTTCCAACTTTACTCCTCTCTCCAGAGAACTATGATATATGTATCTTTCACGGTACGGTTCTTTATATGTATATACAAACAGTTGTTTATAATATGTTAAAATATATTGTAGAAGATATTAGCGAAGGAGCATATTATACAGACATACTCCATAACTTGCTTAGCATCTGCACTCGTCTGCACTCGTAACCGTTACCTTCATTTTTATCAAGTTAAATTTTTTTCTTAACGCATCACTGAAACATATCGTCATATCCTGGCGGCGGTAAATGGTCATCGTCGAGTCTACGACGGTGTGGTCTCGATGGATCCAACTCTGGTGGACCGAAAGGATTGAATCTTGCACCAGGTGGTATCGCACCTCTACAATATAACGTTTAAATTGATTCTTAAATTAGAAAATAGATCCTCTCGCACTTAAAGTAGCACACTAATCATAGAACATACGGCGGTAATACTCCAGGTACTCCTAAGCCACTCGGTGAGCGTCCAATTAGACCATGTCTTGTGTTAAATGGATCGAATATCATACCACTGCCTTCTCCAAATGGATCGAGATCTCTAACTCCTACTCTCGCAGGATCATGTTCAGGTCTAATGATAGAAATAAATAATTTTTAACTACACCTGCTAGATCACGGTAAATGGAACAATGTAGAAAAATTTAATAATAATTGATTGAAAATTGTTATAATTTATAAATTATATCGACATTTAATGTATGTAGAACAACACACGTTTGCACATATATACGAGTATGTATACTATATATTATTACACGTAATAATGGAAAATAATTAACGGTCTCGAGCTCTCTCAAATGCATGCTGCATTTTGAATTCTTTTCACTTGAAGACCTAAACTAATACAAAAAGTCATATAGGCACAATAATTAAATTGATATTGAATTACCGATTTGATGGCTGATAACTGGGTTTTATTATCCCCAATGGATGATGATCATTGCGCGCTGGAACCCTGTTTGTTTCGGAGGAACCACCGTTATTTGGTACGGTTGTTTGAGTCGCTGCGTCATTAGAACATGTTGGGCTTACAAAATCTTTTTGTATATTATGTAAGATTGTCTGATAGGATGGTATTGTAATCTCTAAAGGTCCATGTAACGCAGATACAGTTCCCTCAATAGGGAATGTAATATTAAATACAGAATTATCGTGGTGCCTCTATAAGAATGACATTTTAAATGTTTTAATTAATTAATTTGGAAATTTTGCTGTCACATCATCATGTAAGTTACCATCAAGTTCAACAGTAGATCTGTATCCGATTTGACTCCAAGAAGTACATGTAATTTTCCATCTCTCACATAACGTAACGCATAATTGGGACGTAAATTCCATTCTGTTGGGAGTAATTCGGATCCCGTCTCTGATGCATCAAACACAACCTAAACAATTGTAAATTTCAATGTCATTTTTAAGATAATTACTACGTATGACATATGACGTATGACGCGCATTATCCGCATACGTCCGAAATTCTCGTCAAACGATTGAATAATAAATTTAACGTGCTACGCTTGACACTCGTGATACTACTCGATGCGTCTAATCTAATCTAATCTAATGTATTCGGTAACACTCTTGAAAAAATATTCTCACTCGAATCTAAGAAAGTTGTACCTAGAACAAATTTGTTTACAAAATTTTTATACAAAAATATATTACTAACACTTTATACATGTATAGGTTAGAATTTTGAAAAGAACATTACGAAAGACGCTTTTAACGTAAGACGAACGTGCAATGAAATGTATGGAATTTCGGTATTATCGCAGGACGTCTATCTTGTCGTCCGAACTTACTTCATCTCCGATGCCAATGCATCTAAATCCAGACTTTGTCAAGTACCAGTGCACAAATAAAATTATCACGTCTTCTTTCTTATGGACATTATCGTGATAGAGTTTTTGGAAGAGCTCGAAGCCGAACACGCTATTTACATCGGTCATCCTGATAATCTGTGACAATCGCCGATAGATTAGCTTGCAAATTTGTCAAGCGCACGCCACTACCCTTACAGCAGACTACACCTTCACACCTTTGTGTCGTGTGATGACCTAACGACTTAATGCAACTTAATGTGACTGAATTGTAAATGTGAATATCATCGATCTTCATGCACGCATTTGCGACTACAACCTAAACTGCCTTCGCGAACGCGCTCATCTACTCTATTCTACGCTCAATGGCTCAATGGCATTTCTCCATTTCCATTTTCCATGACTGTCCATGAGTCACGTGTCACGCGTCGCGCGACTCGCGCGCTTGTTCTCATTCGATAGCTTCGACCGCTCCGACAGGGTTGGACAGGGTTTCAAAGCAAACATGTGACCAAAATAAATTATTTATATAAATGTTGAAAATACATACTGGCAACGCGTGTGAGATATTACAAACTAGACTCAATTAAACTATCTTCTGATTTCATTAAAATATACCCGTGCAATGCCTGTTGTAAAATAAAATAAGCTGAATGGAGACGACACATGCAATGTGTTTTTTGATCTTTAATTTTATATGTACACACAATTAATTTTATCGTACAATAATGATTGACAAATTAATTTTTTATTCTCTCTAAAATGTCTGTAGCAAAACGTGACATTCCTTTAAACTTTTTATAACCTGTATATTCAAATCTGTAAATATTTAAAAAGCTTTGTCAAGTTGAAAACCTAATCTTTTATTGTCTTATTAATGAAACCTTGCCGTTTCTTCATCTTCCGACTTTCGATACAATCACATGATTCGCAAAACAATTTTGATATTATATCCAATTTCATAGCATTACAAAAAATTTAATTTTAATCGCGCGCGCAAATATGTGTCAAATATGTGCATCTATATATGTACATAAAAAAATATATTTATTGACAATTTAAAGAAAATGCTAGTTTTATCGATTGTTTAATATACATATAAATATTAAAGGAGACCAGAAGACCAATCGATATATCAATATTAATACAATTAATGTAATTCGACTGGAATATTAATAATCTGAATCGGCATCGGTATCCATATCATATACAGATTCCGATCGATCACCATCAATTTCTTCTTCGCTCTCAGGCTGCAATTTATCTTTTTGGTCTAAAGCGTATCGCCTCCAAGAAAATCTATAAAATACATAATTTGTGAGACTCTCTCTCTTACATATAATTTTTCAAAATCTCTAATAAAAGTAATATATGAAACTTTATACATGTACCTCGTTTTTTTATCAAAACATTCCTCGATGAAAGTATGAGAAACAATTTTCGTATGATTTTTGAACTGTTGGTATTTTGGAGTATTTTTAAAAGCACATATCAAATAGGTGCATTTTTTATTAGTTGTATTTGGATCAGGAACATATCTGGCACCCATAGCAAGAGCCTTTCTTCTAATTTCGTCTCTCTGTGGATTAACGTATCCGCTGAGAGAGAATGTAACGTCGTTGAACAATTCTTTAAACGGTTTTTTCCGTCTTTTCGGTTTTGCAGGAACGTTGCCGCTTGTTTTCGAAGGAGCACGAGCATTCTCGATGTCTTTGGGCTGTGGCAATCGTCGACAAGTCGCACATAGGTGATCTTGCGAGTCTGCGCGACATTCGGAGCACCTTTGTTTCTTTCTTTCACTGTGTTTCGCACTTGGCGAATTATCCAATTCGCTCAAAGAGCGTTTCTTTCTAGAAGTCGAGGGACTTTGAGTAGGATCTTTCATATTATTTTTATTAGTATTGGCGTTTCGCGGAGGTACAACATCTCCAAAAGGTGTTCTCACCACTTTTTCATTGGTTATATTTATGGTATTTTTGGGACTTGTATCATTATCTTTCTGATCTTTCAGGCGTTGCGGCTGTGTCTTATCACGTTTCCCAAAAACTTGATCGGCTTCTCCAGCTTCCAACTTTTCTAACAACGGCCTCCTCACAAGTTTTTGTCCCTCTTGACACTTGGCGAAATTCTCCATCGAATCTTTCTTGATTCGCTCGCGTAATTCTTCCCTATAATCTGTCTTTGTACCTTCTGTTTTGCCAAGGATCGTTTCTTTCATCATTTCCATGGGGGTCTTGACGACGCACGGTTGTTTAAATTTAAACTTGCCAAATGCATCCAAGCCTAAATCAACGATGGAATCTGATCTTAAAATGACATAGGATAATCCAAACAATACTTTCAAATTGGCCGATTGCATGCAGGTAACTTTGATTCGATCAAATTTGATCTTCAAGGTATCTGGATTTAATTCTCTTTTAGTAAATAATTGAACTTGATCCTTAAACTTGTCATTCGCAGCTTCATCGTTGGTCATAAACTTGTGGTTGACGATAACTATCCAATTGTCAGGTTCCGCGGACGTGGATCCAGTGACAATGACGACGCAACTCTGATAATTGCCAATGTCGACTCCCGTAACGTAAGAAGGCTCAGCGAGCTGAAAGATGACGTGTGCCAGCATTTCTCCTGGTTTGCTACATCGCCACGTAGCTTTCCAATTTTCGGAATTACGTTGAAGAAGATTGGCGGCAGGATATAGCGGATGTTCCGAGGAGCAGCTTATTATCTTTTCGATTTTAACAATCATTTCTACACAAGTTGCTGCCCTCTAAAAATATCTATCCAGTATCCTCCTGGCTCCTATCTGTAAGTTGCTCGAAACGCTTCAAAGCTGTCTTCTTATCGATCTTCTGTAATGATTGTATACGCGTGATTCGTTGCAAATTCAAGATTAGCGAGAAACGATAAATTGACAATTACCGAATTACCGCCAAAACTGCACATGTTGGACATAAATCTACGTCACCTACGTCACCTACGTGACCTACGTCACGCGCATAGACCATAGACCATAGACCATAGACCTTATAGATATGTATGAACTTGTAGCAACAAAAATTTGCGCCGGAAGTAAGTCAAATTTACTAAACTGCTCATGAAAACCCACCTTTAAGGTGGGTTTTCATGGGCAGTGAAATGCTGCAGCAGCGAGCAGCAGTTTAGTAATTTTCTAAAAATTACTAAGTAATCTCTAGAAGTTTAATAATTTCTAGGGAAGTTTAGTAATTTCCTAGGAATTTTCTAAAAAATTACTAAACTGCTGCTCGCTGCTGCAGCATTTCACTGCCCATGAAATCTCACCTATAGGTCCGTATTCATAGTCGGATCTTATATTTAAGCCCCTTGCACAATACCAGGCAACAGGCAATAGGAACAGGAAATAACCAAAAAATCGTTAATTACAACCTAAAAAATTCGAATGCTATGATTGGTTGGCAACAGGCAATAGGCACAGAATTTCCAACGTGACGGAAACTCTGTGTCTATTGCCTGTGTCACTGTTTATTCTGCATTTGTACATGATTTCTGATTTCTATTCTCTGTTCCTATTGCCTGTTGCCTGTCATTGTGCAAGGGGCTTTAAGATCGTCTTAAGTTTGGTCAAAGGCCGTCTTAAGACTCCGTTCAGCCAATGAAATGACCGTATTAGCAACTTAAGACATTACTTAAGACAGTCTTGAAATAAGATCCGACTATGAATACGGGCCTTAGAAATTAGAAGTAGCGTTGTACATACATACGGACCGGAGAAGGTTAGAGAGAGAACCATCTTCTCTTTTTCTCTGTCTTTTTCTTTTTCTGGACACTTTAGACAGAGAGAGAGAGAGAGAGAGAGAGAGAAGTGCTTTACGCCATGGCCTAGTTTACTCGATACGGCTATTAAATAACTAGTAAATTAGTTTGATTATTGGCTGATCAGCTCAAATGTACTGTTTTGCGGGGTCTACAATGCGAGTCGCAAAGTCGTAAGTCGCAAGAATTGACCAATCACAATCGAATTTGAGGAGAATAATCGACTGTGATTGGTCAATTCTTGCAACTCCCATTGTAGACCCCGCATTTGATACGTACATACATACATACATTAGGGCCGGTATTCATAGTTATTTAAGACCGTCTTAAGTTCAATCTTAAGATGTCATGAACCAATCACAGAGCCGTATTAGCGTCTTAAGACATTACTTAAGACGGTCTTGAAGACTGTGGCCCGGTTTCACCAACGTGATTTAATCTGATCGGTCGATTAAACTCACCTTTGTCTCTTTCTAAAGGGACAGTTAGAAAGAGATGAAGAGTGAATTTAATCGACCGATTAGATTAAATCACGTTGGTGAAACCGGGCCTGTGAATACCAGCCTAGGGCCGGTATTCATAAACAGATCTTATTTCAAGACCGTCTTAAGTAATATCTTAAGATGCTAATACGGCTCTGTGATTGGTTAATGACATCTTAAGATTGTACTTAAGATGGTCTTAAATATAAGAACCGACTATGGCCGGTATTCATAGTCGATTCTTATTTCAAGACCGTCTTAAGTGATGTTTTAAGATGCTAATACGGCCCTCTGATTGGCTGATGACGCCTTAAGACTGTACTTAAGACGATCTTGGATATAAGATCCGACTATGAATACCGGCCTATGAATACCGGCCTAGGGCCCGGTTTCACCAACGTGATTTAATCTAATCGGTCGATTAAATTCACTCTTCATCTCTTTCTAACTATCCCTTTAGAAAGAGACAAAGATGAGTTTAATCGACCGATTAGATTAAATCACGTTGGTGAAACCGGGCCTAGGTCGATGAATCTAGTGACTTTAGTCCGATCACGAGTCACGACGCGACGACGCCGACGCCGACGCCGACGCCGACGATACGAGATACGAGTCATACGAGTACGAACGTGTGGAGCGTTCCTAACGGCGATTCTCGAAAACACTATCATTCGATAGCCTCGATAGCGGTAAGCGGGGCGGCCTGGATGACCGTCCCGACTCCCGCCTCGCGAGGCCACCGTCGTTGTCCAGCGCTGCGCTGACGGCTGACGACGGACTTTAAGCAATATGGCGAAGTGTGTCACGGGAGGCTCGGGCTCGGGGTAGACGGTAGGACGGTACTGACGCTGATGGGTAGACGCAGTCAGACGCAGTGTCGTTCGAAAGATGACAGGTTCGCGGGTTGGGTTGAGAATAATGTAGCGGAGAATAATGTGCGAATCGTGCGAGAGTAGACGTAATCAGGTGCAGGCGTAATCGCGCGCCGGACGGTTTTTCGCGATCGCGTGTGACAGTGATACGCGAGTGCGCGCGTACCGGTGTGTGCAAAAGTCATGGCTACGGATAAAATAAAGGTTGCCGTACGGGTCCGGCCATTTAATCGCAGAGGTACGTATCTCTTGACGCCTCGGGTTACGCCGCGCTGCGCCGCGCCGCGCCGCGCCGCGCGCCCCTGCTTTGCCTCTGCCTCTACCTCCAACGGAGCTTTGCCTCGCCTCTCCTCGCCTCGCACTACGCGATTCCATCTCGGGGATCGAACATGTCCAAAGATGCTCCACGAAAAAAATGCAATTGACCCTCGGTTCTATATCGCAGGGCCCGAATGGCCCGATAGCTCAACAGCGGAGCTCAATGGACAGGCCTCGCGACAGGCGCACAGGGTTTCCGCTCCGCTCGATCCGCGTTGCCACTCTCTCTTTCTCTTTCTCTCTCTCTCCCGCGCGCGCGCGCGCGTTATCGTTTTATCGAGTCTCGGGCGATTACGATGACGCGCGCTCCAGCGGGGTATCGTGTTGCGAGTTGCGAGTTGCGAGTTGCGAGTTGCGAGGCAGGCTCAAGGACCATCGTCGCCGAGTCGCAAAATGTTTAAATGATGCTCGATGTTTACGAGATTTGCGGGCTCTTCGCGCCAGCCATAACAGCTATAACAGCTATACACTTGTCGCTAAACGCTAAACGCTAAACGCACCTGACCGACTCTTCCACTTCGCCTTAGAACTAGTGACTAACAAGGCGAAATGGAAGTTGGACATCAGGCAATCCGCGACGAAAATCGTTCTGCGCCACTGTCCTTGCCACTGTGTTGGTGTGTTGCGTAGAAAATATATCAGACAAGTTAGTCGAGTTCGAAACTCCGAAGGTCCGAAGGTCCGAAGGTCCGAGAGCGGCAGTTGCAAGTTTCTCGAGATTCGCAAATTATCTTATCCTCCCGACGTGCGACACGATTATTTCGAGCGGGTGAAAAATGCCTTTCGTTGGTAGATGACAGATGTTTAGGATTGAAACGATTTAGATTTAGAGTAAAGGCGAGAGACCCTGCAGTCTGCAGTGCCGTCGACCAAGACACTCAAGACACACAGAGCGAGGCGTCGGCGTCGGCGTCGGCGTCGGCGTCGGCGTCGAGGCGTCAAGTGTGTGACAAAGCGGGAGAGAGCTTTGTCGCGCGCAACCGAGTAAAGAGTAAAGAGCAAAACGTCACGCTCGAGTGACATTAGTCCGATGACCTTGGAATATCGATCGGGGTCGGGGAAACGCGTAATCCCTTGGATGTCTTCGGGATCGAGGAGACCATTGCTCGCCAATGGTTGACCATTTTCCAATTGTTGTTAAACTATCTCGCGCTTCCGCGCGACATCGCGGACGTTGGATTCATTGTCAGATTCGCTCTTTGAATTTTTACACGCCGCGCGTTCATCGTTGATCGGCTCCTGATGATATTGATGTGTCACACGTTACTTCATTATTATCCATCCGGAATAATGACGCTGGCGTCATCCTGTCACCTGCCTCCCTGCCTCCCTGCCTGCGCTGCGCGCGCCCGTCGAGCGTCGAGCGTCGAGCGTCGAGCGTCGAGCCGTCGAGTTTTTAGCGCTGACTTTAATTAACGAAGCGAACGTGACGAGAAGCGAAAACGGAGTAACGCGATTCTCTGCGATAAGGTTGCGTAATTTTCCCTCTCTTTTCCGCGCATGTTAATCACCAAACTTTCGCGCTCGTAAGATTTAATTCACACGACGCCGCGCCGACGCGGACGCCGTCGGTGTCGGCGGTGCGGTGTAGCCAGCGGGTATGCTTCTCGTTATTTCTCGCCAGACTCGTGTCGTTATCTGCCCAATATCTCTCCTCTTGTCATCGAGCTCTATCGAGCCACCGATTCAAAAATTTCCAATCTTTCCAATCAAAGCCTCTCCTCTCCCCTCTCTCCCCTCTTTCCTCTCTCCTACGGTTATTTGTAAATTACGATAACTCGATAAGGTTGTAGGTTGCAGTTGTAAATAGCAACCTCTTACCTTACCGCGTTACCTACTTTTCCGTTTCCAACTACTTACTTTTAAGTACGTTGAATTGAAAAAATAACGTCCAAGTCGAAAGCTGTCCCTGTCGGCATGATGCGCGTAAAAAATATTTAGAGTACGTAGTATTTCTAGAAAGTGTCGGGCAAATCGTCTTCTCGATGCGACGTCTTGATTTGCATCGCAATTAATAATAACGAATAATAATTTGTCAACAACAACTTAATGTGTTCATAGGTTTTCGCGGATTCACGCGGATGATAAGTCTTGAGAATAGCTTCGTAAAGCATAAAGCACAATATTAACATTAACATTATTAACGCCGAGGTATCCCCAATAAAGTATTATAATGATGCATGTTAATTAATATCTATCCAATAATCAAACTTGCACCCGCCTTGGATTGGCATTGCGCTGACTCTCTCTATCATCGCGTACTCTTGACTTTCTTGAATCGACGCGACCGCGACGCGACGTTCGATGTACTTGTTACAGCATGTAACAAGCGCTACGTGACGCTACGTCGGATTGCGGCGCGGCGTACAAAGAAGCTCGTGCCATTTGCTTTCTACCTACTTTTATGAGTCATCATCCCCTTTCTTAACCGATCGACGATCGTAGAGTTACCGTCGCGCGTCGCGGTCATTTCCCTGCCTTCTACTCCTGTACCGCCTACCGCCTACCGCCTATCGTCGCGGCTTTAACGATTTCATATTCAATCACATCGAGGTAGCGCAAAGGTTGCGCGCGAACGTAATTAATCTGATTGATCTGATTTTTGGCCCTGTTAATCCTTCGACTGCTTCGACAGATCGTTCATCGATATATCGTCAAAATGCAATGGATTGGTCTCGCGAGTCGCGAAAGATAATGGTGCAGCACATTGGACATCAAGTGGCGAGCACAAGAACAAGAAATTCACTGGAGAAAGTGCACACTTGCACAGAGAGAAACGGTCTCGTAGAATAAACTGACCCGATTAGACTATTTTGATGAGAGAAACAAGAGAGCACTGCGCTTTCATTATTTTTATATTTCAGCTTCATACAGCTTCATAGCTTGTAAATTTGAAAATACTGTCCATTTGAAAATTTTAATTACGATACTCCTCACGTAACTCACGTAACTCATTTTCCTTCTATTGTCGAACAATCGGCCGAACAAGATATGTTCATCATTGTAAATGACTGTTATTATAATATAATAGATAAACCTAGACGGCATACGTAGAGTTCGTGATTGAGATGAGCAAATGAGAAAGCTCGTGGTAAAAAATTACTTTTACGTCTGTGCACGAAAGTGAAAAGTCTAGTCATTTATCGTCATGCATATTCCATCTGCATATTCCACGAACAACTGTCGATGTCGACTTGTATTGGCGAATTCTCAGACTGGCGCGCGCTCGCGTAGGCTTTATTCTACGGTACTATGGAATCCATGGATAGCGAGAAAAGAATCTGCTCGGATTTCAGAATTTCTTCGAGTGAACTCGAGACTGAAGGTTTAAGATGTACAAATACGTGTTTCTAATATTTTCTTTTCACACATTTCCTCGTGTCTTTTTCACGTGTCGATCGAGTTGATCAACGACAGCTTTCGCGCAACGTATATAATCATGATTTATAATTTATAATAACATATAGGCTCATTTTATTATCAAAACTTGGTAACTGTTGAGCGATCGTTTCATTGCGCTGGGTATCGTTACGTATGCGTTACGACACGTTCTACAGTTATGAGACACTTATGAGTTGATTAAAAGTTGCGCAAATCCCAGCTGTGTGGTCGCGTTTGATAAAACCTTGATTAATTCGATCAAACTTTTTAATAATTTTTTAACAATGTGTTAAGCTGTGGATACTCATTTTCGAAATTCATCAAGTATCGAGAGTGCTGGCTTTATTTTTAATAGTTTTAGTCATAAAACCACCAAAAATACCTCCGGACAAACTGAGACGCGACATGAGTGGCACTCTATCCCATGGGAATTCTCTTGTAACATTCATTGGTAGATTTTGAAATATTCTACAATTCTACGTGACACACTCTTCTAGAAAGAGTTATGACGATAAATATATTTTTTTATGATTTTTAAAACGCTCGAGAGAAGAAGTCGTTTTTATATAAGTGAGAACGAAGATGAGATGCTGATCGATTCTAAATGGTTTTAATTATTTTAAATGAGTTCTCGTGCAGTTCTGAATATATATTTTACCAATGATTAACATTTTGAGCGCCATGTCAGCCGTGTCTGGATGATGCGTAAATTTTCGCGAAGACCCCGTTATCACTCATCCATTTGTGAGTGAATCGGGGATCTTATCTATCCGATTAAGAATAATTTTACTAAATATTTAAGACATGATTATATATAAAGAAATAATCTACATTTTATTGAGACATTGAACGAAGCAATAAAATATATATTAAGATAATATATGAGATATTTATCAAGTTTAATCAGCTTGGCATTCCAAGTCTTAAAAGAATGAAGAAATATGTAAAGAGTAAAAACAGGGAAAAAACGAAGATGAAAATCCACTTTTTATCGAAATTGATCTGATCGTGCTATCTTGTGATATATTTTCAAAGAATTATTCAAATTTGAATAATTCTTATCTGTTTTAATCAATTAAGAATAGTTACAATTCATTTGGAAATATAAGGCCGAAAGATGTGCCGTGCCGTGCTGAGGAAAAACGAGCATATTCCACGCGCTTGTGCATGTGGGAAAGAACAAAGGACCATCAGAGTTCAACATACATACGTATAATGTAAACGCTAACAACAAGTAAACACTTTGCATTCCGATATTCTGCACTGCTAGTACTTTTTTCAATAACTTCCTAAGATATCTGATGTCTTGAAACTTAAAAAATTGTGTTTTTCTCGAAATCGTTTTGTACTCCGGATGGACATTGATCGTTTTTCCCTTGTACCCTTCATATTTAAACCGTGTTGATTTGATCCAAGGTACAATCTGGGTATAGAAAGAGATAACGCAAAAAAGTTATTTTTCAGTTAACAGCGACCTAAATCGTTTATCCCGATTGATATATATTTTTTTCTCTCGTTACAGAGCTGGAACTCTGTACGCAATGTGTCGTCGAGATGACGGGGCAGCAAACTATCTTGCATCATCCCACCACGATGGACAAGATCGATCGGTGAGCAATTTTCGATCTTTCCGCTTACTTGCTCTGATGACGGTGACGTTTTCAGACTCACCGTATAGTCTGTCACAGGGCATAGGGCATAGGGCATAAAGGCATTCTCTCACCATCTGTCCCGACAAAATGCAGCGCCACAAAATTGTCTACGCAGACTTTGATTTCTGCATGACATTTTATCTCTGATCCTGATGCACAGCGCCGCGGACGTGTCGAAGCGATATGTATCCGATTGAACGAGCAGCGTGTAGCGTATATAAGTAATGATATTTTAAAGAAAGTACACATATTTGGCGGAAAAAGATTCGCTTTTCATATCGCTGTTCAAAAGCGCTAACGCTGCGCACCAATTGATAACATCTAACATCGAAAGCGTGTTCGCGCCAGATAATTAAAGCACACATTCTTATCATGTTTCGAAGATAATACTGTCGTCTCCTGGGCGCTGCGCTGCGCGGCGCGGCGATTGGATACGATATTACAGTTTAGATGGCATCACGTAAAATAAATCGCTGTGTCTTTCATCGATTCTTTCATTCGCGCGCGTTTACCAGATATTTTTATGCAACTATTTCAACTATTCGTCCTTGGTATTTTCACGATACGCAAAAGTCGTAAAACTCGAATCTCAATGTACGCATTGAGGTAAAAAGTGTATACGACATATATGTAGTGATATAATAATACAATAATATGCTGTTCATGATGCATATTCGATATGTAGGGGATTAATCTGCGGCCTGCGCGTCACGGTCACGTCGGTCGGTCAGTCTATTTAGTATGGTATTATCTTAGAGTAGAAATGTACCGAGACACCCTCATGCGTAGGATATGGTTGAACGAAGGATCGAAATTCGCAAAAATCTATTTTCGCGTTGTTTCGTGTTGGCACAGTCGCGACGTTTTCACGAGTATGTTACACGATCGATGAAATGTCACGCTATTTTTATGACACGATGATTCGCGATGGCGATAGCGAAAGTGATAGCGATATCGTCTTATGTATAGGGAAAACTCGCGGCTTTTATTCTCTATACGCGGATTTTTATTCCTTCTCTGCTTCAGGTGCAGATGTAACGGCGTTATATACGCGAATTACGCACGTGCAGTTGAATCGATGAAAGGTCGCGGCGTACATCTGAAATGATAGGTATACGCCTATGTCGCCTATACACGGACGATCCTATCGATCCTAATTGCGCGCGTATATCGATAAGATTCTATTCTATTCCTCCACACATATATATATAACTGCAGATATTTATTTCTTTCAACCATCTTACATAAATAATCCCATCCTGTTAATTATTAACTTCTTATCTATTTAGATATTTTAGATTTAGGAGGGTGTGTCATTTGGTTGGTTGAATCATTAGTGAATCTGAATCGTCATTTTCTGAACGATAAAAAGAAAATGATAAAAAGTATTTATTATCTACATTCTACGTCAAAAGTTACGAGATTCAATTCAATGTCTCTCAATTCAATACCCTTTCTTTTTTATGCCCTTAAATTTCGTCACACGTGATACGCGATTGTACGTTAGAACGTGCGCGATAATGGCCGTATCATACCAAACCAATAACGTCGCTTTTATTGCTCCGCGACTCTCGGGAGACTCTCGGGAGCCGTAAAGTGTCCTCGAGAATCGCCGAAACCGCTGTGAAACGCGTCTGCGATTCGTTTGTCACACAGCTGCCTGCTGCATGTCCCTGCGATAAACACGCGTGGATGCCGTGGATGCCGTGGATTCGTGCCAACGAATCGGTTTTCGATGCTTTCATCCGTCTTGATTCTTCTCACTTGAGCTATCTTGCATGCTCTTGCATTTGCATGCTCTAGCTCATAATGATCGTTAACCTCTTTGTTTTTTTAGGAATTCTCTCTATCTATTCGTTGCTATCTGTGTTTCTACATACACCTTCTTCCTTTCATTGTAAGTGTTCGTCAAATCAAATTAAATTAAATTAATTAAATAAATTTCGAGTTTGATCCAAGTATCGAAAGCAGATTCACAAGTTTATACAAAGTTTACTACACGGAAGGCAATTTCAAAAGAAAAGAGAGCGCACTGTTTTGCTCGCACAAGTGCTCATTACTTTCCGAGTATCGGCTATACCAATCATTTCAATCGGTCGACAATCAGCCGTAAGATGACTCATTAACATATCGAGAGAGATACGAGGCACGAGACGCGATCGATCCTCGGCTCTCCATTCCGAGAGCCGAGGACAGGCTCGTGCCATACATTCGAGAGAAAACTAGCGAGTTTTGCCTCGCGCATTTAACACGCGTGTCAAGTACTGCGAGAACTGGATATATATATATATATATATATATATATATATATATATATATATATATATCTCTTGAAGAGTAGAGCACAAGCTTTACTCGGTGTGGTAGTTGGAAAAGTAATAGTATATTATCCGACATGCTTATGCAGCTTCTCTATCGCACTTTCTTCTTTTTCCTTTCCCATATTTCTATATGGGATTATCTTCTTGATTTCGTCCATATTTGCGTTCTCATTCGTCTCCATTCCCTTTCCTCCTTTTTTCCTCGATCCCACAATTAAATTCTCTATATTAACGATACATCTACTATCACCGATACAAGTATCGAGTGCGGAATAACGAGGTCATCGTACATTCGCGACGTCCCACTTGTATAAATGGGTTATTTGAGCGACATTAAAGATTTCTTCGCCAACGTCAATGTGCATGAACAATGGGATCACTATCGCACGAAGGTCTTCGCCTCGTCTTTCGTCCTTGCGTATCTATCCATTTGGAACGTATTAAACACCTGCTTTTATATGCGGATAGGATTATAGCCTGGTAAGAACGCTCCAACTATAATGTTGTTTCGTAGCTGTATTAGACTCTATGTTCTAATATTATAGGAATATCAACCATACAAAATAGCGCGGAAAATTATACAAATTATTGCTGTAGTTGTAGTGTAATAAATCGATTAATCTATAACATGCCGATTCAATTATTTATAACATTCATACATTCACACATACATGCAGACAATGAGACAATTAATCAGGATCCGTTATATCTTTTTTTTCTTGTTCTCTTGATTCTTTTGACGATATCTCACACTTTATTTTCCTAATAGAGCTTTTTAAAAATATAAATGTGCAAATGGTACCTCTTAATCAGCATGAGTAACATTGAAATGAGAAACAAGTATAGCAATTCGTTATCGATATATTGATTATGAATTAAAATAAACTTTGGACCGCAGAATCAGCAATATTAATGACATATCTCGTTATTAATATGTCGTAATATATGATATTCTATACTCGGTTCTATACAGTTTCCAATTTTTCTGTTTTTTTTTTTAAATATATTTTAACGTAATTATTTTCAAAATAATTCGCGTTTACAGCACCTCAGTAGACAATACCGCGCAATTAGCAATTAACCCGCATACGTTGCAATCACGTGTGATATGCTCAGTTTTTTCACTACAGTTATTCGAAAACAACGCGATGATCACGATCACTTTGTTACGCGCTCTTCTTCCGTTGTCTTATTTTCTCTATTTTCTCTCTCGAAGAAATCAACTTGTGCATCGACGATCGACGCATGCCCTGCATCTCATGCGTGACCAGCTTGCGTTACGCTAAACGCTAAACGCTAATAATATAAGAGACAATAGACGGTTCAGATGAAACGGCACGTTGTACGCGTGTACGCCGAATAATTATGAGTTTCGCGCATACTTGACGCTTGATTTTGCTCGGTTCTCAAATTCCATTGCCAGATATCCGCGAGCGTGTCCATCAGTCCATCACATACATATCTTATAGTTATAGGCGAGTCGCGCAGCGCAACGCCGCGCCGTCGAACGCATCGTTGCGTTGCGGCAAATAATGACAAAAATACTCAAGTGACATCAGGATAAAGCCAGCTTTTTATCGTTGACTTGTATATACATACATTTGAGCTTCGAGCTCTCGTGCCCTTACGTGCAGAAGACGCTTTTATCGCGCTTAAATGTCAATGCAATTTTCTGAAAATTTAAATCTAATGGAATTAAGGCTTGATTTCCAGTGGCCGTAAAGACTCGTCGCTGCGCGATGAGGCACGCGGTGCATGGGAATATAGGTCAGGAATCTGTATACCTTGCTTTACCTTGGTTGTTGCGCAACGGGTTGTCGTCCACACGGTCCACACGCAGGTGTGTTCGCGGATGCGTGCTAATTATCGCGAGCAAAAAATGGGAAATTGTCGTGCGAGCTTTTCGTCGGATTGATCGGTCACGCT
Organism: Temnothorax rugatulus; assembly: GCA_035220575.1. NCBI lineage: Eukaryota > Metazoa > Arthropoda > Insecta > Hymenoptera > Formicidae > Temnothorax > Temnothorax rugatulus. Next base: position 258,217 of record JASTWL010000141.1, read on the forward strand.
CGATCTACTTTCATACATTAGTGAATGCGACAAAGCAAAAAGAGGATACGTCCTCGTCCAGTTTTACAAGGCTTTGCTAGTTCGATTACGATTACGATTACGGCTTTTGTCGATAGCCGGCAGTCAGTATCGTTACATCGTATATCGACATAATTGAATTGAAATCGATTTACTTCGACGCGACGTAGGCATTCCCTACGAAACAAAACGATTACGAATACGAATCGCACATTGGAAACGTCCGTATAGGTATGTACATACATAAATCAATTGGATAAAAGCCATTGTCCGGTACAAATCGATGCAACATATACCTAGGACCTAGGACGTCCTAGGATATTGTTGCAACTTTAATTGTATCGGACTGTGTCGCGATACTGCTTGGGGTCTGAGTTGCAAATGCAGTTTCGAGAATGCCAAGCGTTTGGGCGAATTCTACCGCGCGGCGCGTGGTTAGACCAAGTTATTTTCGTTTCTCTCTGGTTCGTAAAGTCGAGAAAGTCTTTCAGCTTGGAAAACGGCCGAATATCTTGACGCTGAATACGTCCCCATCCCGGCCGACTAATCGTACGGCTTGGGCACCGAGGAAACTCGCGGCGGGTAACGATGAGCGGTTGAATTCGCTAACAAAGGACGGCACGAGTCTTTTTCTTTCATAAAGAGGATACAGGCCCCATCGAGATCTTCCTTCGCGCATTTTTCATCATTTTTATTCTCTCTTTTCGCGCCCAGTTTGTGTTTTTTTTTTCTTTTTTTTTTTTAATTGTAATTTCATGGCTACGTTACTCGCGCGAAAAGAGATGCCGATTACGAGAAGCGAACGTTAACGTTGATACGTAATACGGAAGTACAAATAAAAAGATAATGAACGCCGCGCCGTGAGATTGAAACGAGAAAGAGATCAAGCGTCGGCGGCGTACCGTGTCCAAAATTAAAAGTGTATCTTGCGAGATATCTTACCCAAATATCTTACCTTTCGTCGACAATCGATCGTAGTTTATCAGGCAATCCTTTAATAGGGTGCAAGGGTGCGGAGGGTTGAACTTGATCTAGGTCTAAATGGTTTAATCCCGGTTCGAGTCCCGCCCTTCGATTTAATGGAGAACAGAAATGGGGTCTCGATACATTACCTTACCTGTATCTACGTAAAGAGTAATTTCGGAAGAAATTATCGGAGCAGCTTATTCTCGCGGGTCACTTTCTCGCTCGCACTTGCGTTTACCGCATTTCTTTCTTTTACTGTGATTCTGCTTCCCCAATATATGCCTCAATCATATCTACGCGACTCTATTTGATATGCAATGGTAGAAGGTAGAAGAAGGATGTTCGAAATTTTCAACTCAATTTACGACGATCCCACTTTGTAATATACCCACTATAATGTGTGTGTGAGGTATTTCATTTTGCTCTACCTTAATTCCACGGACAACTTTTATTCATGTCGACTATATAATAAAAAAGATCTATGTATTGAGAGATAGGGTTGAATTTCTTAGATTCTTAGAATCACCTGCGTACGCGCAGTAGAAAAGACTTTCGAGATTTCTACAGATCGAGCAGATTCGATATAGAACATAGTTTAATTAATTCCGAACGTGAAATCGGTGTGTGCGTGTGCGTGAGAACATCTTCGATAGTACAGGAATAACGTTTTCTGATCTTTAATTCGGTACAATATGTCGCTGAAGCTAGCAGCGGGAGCTAGCAGCGGAACGTCTCGCGGACAGGGCCGAATATCATGTGGGTTCCTCAGGGGGTCCGAACGTATCGTAGGTTAATTATTATAACATAGCAAAGAACGATTTTCTCCAAATTTTTAGGGGATCACGTTCTTGTGATAACAAAACGATTCAGCAAGTTTTTGCGACAATCCGCGATTTCCCTTAATTGTTATTAATTTTTTATTGATAATTCACTCTGGCGGCGACCGATAGCAAAGAACGATTCTCTCCAAATTTTTAGGGGATCACGTTCTTGTAGTAACAAAACGATTCGGCAAGTTTTTGCGACAATCCGCGATTTTCCTTAATTGTTATTAATTTTTTATTGATAATTCACTCTGGCGGCGACCGATAGCAAAGAACGATTCTCTCCAAATTTTTAAGGGATCATGGTCTTGTGATAACAAAACGATTCAATAAGTTTTTGCGACAATCCGCGGTTTCCCTTAATTGTTATTAATTTTTTATTAATAATTTATTCACCGGCGACCGATCGCAAAGAACGATTCTCTCCAAATTTTTAAGGGATCACGTTCTTGTGACAACAAAACGATTCAGCAAGTATTTGCAACAATCCGCGGTTTCCCTTAATTGTTATTAATTTTTTATTAATAATTTATTCAGCGGCGACCGACCGCAAAGAACGATTACCCGTTATCGTTTTGTTACTACAAGAACGTGATCCCTTAAAAATTTGGAGAGAATTGTTCTTTGCGATCGGTCGCCGCTGAATAAATTATTAATAAAAAATTAATAACAATTAAGGGAAACCGCGGATTGTCGCAAAAACTTATTGAATTGTTTTGTTATCACAAGACCATGATCCCTTAAAAATTTGGAGAAAATCGTTCTTTGCTATGTTATAATAATTAACCTACGATACGTTCGGACCCCCTGAGGAACCCACATGATATTCGGCCCTGTCCGCGAAACGTTCCACTGCTAGCTCCCGCTGCTAGCTTCAGCGACATCGGTACAATAGTAAATCATAAAACTCGTCGTTTCCGAACGCAGCCTAAATGTAGATAATAACGATACGAAATTATTTCGAGCACACGTTCAACGATTTCACGAGTGCAGCGTGGCAAGATTTATCGTTCACCTATGATGGTTTTCACGTATCTTAGTTTGATAAGAACTAACTAAGGGTAACGATCGATCGAACGTGCGACGCAATCAAATATATGGAACAATTGGAGGGATTATTTTCACATTGTTTCACTGACAATGGCGCGTTTGCCCTCGCTTTTGCATTGTTCGGGAACGTGTGATAACCCGAGTATTATGCCACGCGGATATAGACTCGCCATACTATACTTTAGCCGCGGTACTCGAGCGCTGCGTAAAAGAGACGGAATATCGTCATCTATCGATCGTCGTTGAGTGAAAATGGAGCTAAATACGATCGATGAAAGTCAAAGTCTTTGACTTGACTACTGCCATGCGGCTCGCGTGCGCGCACGCTGCGCGCCAAGGTACTCGTGACTCTGATTGTACTGCCTTTTGACATTTTTTCCAAGGCACGTAACTGGCTGCGATCTGCAATTCCGTACGCTTTCCGCGGCGTCTTATTGTTAGTACCGGCAGGACGTATCGCGTCTCGGTACACCAAGTAGAAGGTAAAACGTTTCCCTGTACTTAACCCTCTGCCCACGGCTACGGGCAAAACCGACATTCGAATAAGATGCGAGGATCCAATCGACTTCGAGGATCAAAATGATCGCTATCTCTTCGTTTTCGTTATGTAAGAACGGATAACGAGTCTCACGCGACGAGTAGGCGCGTGCGGCAATGGATTAGATTGGATTTGTTAGTAACGTGTCGAAGATTACGATGCGTGCGTACCTACATATTTTTATCAAATGTTTATTATACAGTTGTTATAAGTTCATGTTCCACGTACGTTGGTAAATGGTCTGGAACGATCTCTCGATGCATATTTATTAGAGAATAAACAATATTATGAAGTGTATAATATATAATGTGACCGGTCGTGTATTTTTGCAAATATTTCTGCCACTTTTCGATAACTTACCACTTACATATATCACAAGATCGACAAGAAATGTTGTTACGTTTTCTTTCCTTTTTCGAGATTTCGCTATTAGTCAACTCAAATCGAAATGTAGCCGAGAATCGGACACCAGGACAGTATAATGTACTGCTATGTCTATGATGAGATTTTTCGAGACGAGAGAACTGTTGAGATTGATAACGTGACGTACTCCTGACGCATACAGACGCGTACGATTTCGACTTGTAACCTATTGTGATTCATGGCATTCTTATCGATTCTACGTACATACATACAATTACATGTACGATCATTATTTTCTATCGATGTTGTAGGAACAAGCCGAAGACTTTCGCTTTCGATCACTGCTTTTATTCCCTGGATCCTGGAGCGGACAATTTTGCGAGTCAAGATATCGTTTTCGACGCCCTGGGTCGTGATATATTGGACAATGCGTTTCAGGGTTACAACGCCTGCATATTCGCCTATGGACAAACCGGTATGACATCAATTGCGCAACAGTTACACACTTTGTAACTGTTGATTAATTTTCGTTTAGCTATTGTCCGTGGTACGGACAATACAATTCAGATCTTTAAATCCGCGCGGAGAGACGCCTGATGTTGACGTGTGTTAGAAAGGATGCGATAGTTAATGAGCGGAGCATCAACGGATGTGTAACGTGGCAAATAACGCGATTAATCGGTTCGCTCGTCACCGCGAAGCGACTATACGCTTGATTTTCTGCGGGGCAAGACATTGACCCACACACCCACACACGCACACATATAATACGCACGCACCTACGTACACGAAGCAGACCAAGACTCCACGGACAACAATAAACTCTCCGCGCCTATATATGATAGATATCTACATATGATACGTATGATACAAGCGTTTGACACGAGACGAAGAGGATGAAACGGTGCAAAGAGATGAGATCGCGCATTTTTTTAAATTCACTTTCGCGCTTCTCACGAGCACTGTTGTGAGAGATATCTAATCGATCGGATCTAATCCGTTGTTTATTTCAATTTTTTTTTTCGCGCGTTTGTATGATGGATCAATTTACTTATATCAAATCACCTAAAATGCTTCGTCAAAACTTCAGGAAGAACGTCTCACTAAACACATTTGTTTTTCACGATAAAACGTAAACGCGTATATGCACGCGTGTATTGCAAATATCATGCATGTTTATAGAACATTAGCAAAAAGAAAAATGCGAGAAAAGGGAGAAAGTACATAGAAAGTTGTATATGTACTATCTGTGAGTTTTTGACGCGACGCGCACACCCACACGCCCGCGCACAATTTTCTTCAAATATCATCTGGATAAAGTTTAAAGATTCATTTTTTAACGGATAAATATTGTAAATATTTAAATTTAAAATCACTTAAAGTGGCAAACAGGATTTAACGTCGTCTTTCGCATGCGTGGCTTGCCTTTACAGGCTCCGGAAAGTCTTACACGATGATGGGCAGTGGCGACTACAAAGGGATAATACCACGGTTGTGCGACAATCTCTTTGACATGATAGCGAAGCAACAAAGTTCCGAGCTCACGTACAAGGTCGAGGTCTCGTATATGGAGATCTATAATGAAAAAGTGCACGATCTCCTGGATCCGAAACCAAACAAGCAATCGCTCAAAGTCCGAGAGCACAATGTCTTGGGGCCCTACGTGGACGGGCTGAGCCAACTGGCGGTTACTTCTTTTCAGGTGACCGTCCCTCCTCTCTCTCTTTCTCTTGCTATCAACAATTTCCATATCTCTGCAGAAATGCGAGAAATCATTTATGGACCACATCCGAACGATCCATATTTATTGACGAAACGTTCAACTCTATAGGACATCGACAACCTCATGGCGGAGGGCAACAAATCGCGAACAGTCGCGGCGACAAATATGAATTCCGAGAGCTCCCGTTCGCATGCCGTATTCTCGGTGATTCTCACGCAGACTCTAACGGATTTGAAGAGCGGAGTCAGCGGGGAAAAGGTCTCGCGGATGAGTTTGGTGGATTTAGCTGGGAGCGAAAGGGCTGTGAAAACCGGAGCAGTGGGTGATAGACTTAAAGAAGGAAGCAATATTAACAAGTAAATACCTTTTAAGACTCTGTTAGAAATTGTCCTACGTTAGCTTAAACCTGAGAAACGCGTAATAAGCGTTGATTTATAGGTCTTTAACGACGTTGGGTCTAGTCATTTCAAAGTTGGCGGATCAAAATTCCGGCAGCAACAAGAAGAAGGACAATTTTGTGCCCTACAGAGATTCTGTTCTCACGTGGCTCTTGAAGGTACATTAGCTTTCACGTTTCACGACAGGGTGCTTTAAGTTATGCTCTCGTGTCAATTATCGGTCAAATATCCTTCCGGTCGAAACTTTTAGGATAATCTTGGTGGCAATAGCAAAACTGTCATGGTAGCCACAATATCACCGGCTGCCGACAATTACGAGGAAACACTGTCGACTCTCCGGTATGCTGACAGAGCAAAGAGGATAGTCAATCATGCTGTTGTTAACGAGGATCCGAATGCTAGAATTATTCGCGAACTCAGACAAGAGGTTGAAACCTTGAAGGAAATGTTGTTACATGCCACGGTAAGAGAACCTTCCTCATTGCGTTACCTATCTAGTACGAGCCTATAGCCTATACTCGTGTTAAAGTGATCGCGCGATAACGCTACGATGATTGATTTCGATTGTGCTCAGGGATCGATTGTCGGCCAACAACGCACAGACATCACGGAAAAACTATCGGAATCGGAACGATTAATGAAGGAAATGTCACAGACGTGGGAAGAGAAGCTAGTGAAAACCGAGAGACTGCAACACGAGAGGCAGCAGGCTCTGGAAAAAATGGGAATAAGCGTACAAGCGTCTGGTATTCAAGTAGAGAAGAGCAAATACTATCTGGTTAATTTGAACGATGATCCAAGCTTGAACGAATTATTGGTTTATTACCTCAAGGTACGCCCTATATACGTAGGCCGTGTCTCTCCGGACTCCGGAGATACATGGGCCATGTCTCATTCGCATCACCTGTCTCTGTGTCGCATATCTATGTGTTTCAGGAAAGGACCCTTGTAGGCGGCCGTTCAGCCAAGAGGGAACAGGATATTCAATTGCACGGCTTGGGTATTCTGCCGGAACACTGCGTTATCACGATAGAAGAATCAGGCCTGTACATGATACCGTTAAATGGTGCTCGATGTTTTGTCAATGGTACGCAAGTTGTAAACAAGACTCTACTACAGCATGGTGATAGAATCGTTTGGGGAAATCATCATTTCTTCAGAGTCAACTGTCCAAGAAGTGCTACAGGTACGACTTGATTTGATTATATTGATTTCAAAATAAAACGTATTAATTTCGCAAAGTAATTGAGAGTAACTGAGAGTAACATACATCTCTGTATCGCCTATATCGTTGCGCTGTCTGCAGCAATCAACAGCGAGCCGCAAACTCCCGCACAAAACATTGACTACAACTTTGCAAGAGAAGAGCTCATGCTTAACGAACTTTCGAACGATCCGATTCAGAGAGCTATAGCGAGACTGGAGAAACAGCACGAAGAGGATAAGCAGGTATACGTCTTGCATCGCTTTAATTTTTACATTTTCGTAATAATACTTTCGCAATCACTAATTACGCACATGTTTCAAAGGTTGCACTCGAGAAGCAGAGGCAGGAGTATGAACGACAATTTCAACAATTACGCAATATACTATCTCCCTCTACGCCGTATTCACCTTACGTACCTTACGATCCTCTGAGAGGTAGCCAAAGTGGAAAGCTCCCGGCTTGCACACCAACGACGCAAATGCGAGTTGAAAAATGGGCTCAGGAACGAGACGAGATGTTCAAGCGCAGTTTAGGTCAATTGAAGACGGATATCCTAAAGGCTAATTCATTGGTACAAGAAGCTAATGTCCTAGCCGAGGAGATGGGCAAACAGACGAAATTTAGCGTCACCTTGCAAATTCCTCCGAATAATCTAAGTCCGAACAGGAAGGTAAAATAATGAAGGATTGTGTACTGTTTCAACATCGTGCCTTTGTCATGTTTTATGTAGAATTTTTAAGTTTGTCGATTTACAAAAATCTACCTGATTTGTGATAATTGTTTAATGTATAATTAGTCATTTATTATACATATAAGTTTCTCGCCTTTTTATTCATTTACTTATATCCGCATCTTTATAATTAACATTAATGGTACATTATATTTGTCCTAATTTTTCTTTCTCTTTTATGTTTTACTTTTTATTCTTTGTTAATTTATGTTTTTTTTTTTATTCCTTCACACTCTTCGTTATGTAGAGTGTATTCTTTCAGCGAGGCGCGTTTGTCAGTGAGCCCGCAATTTTAGTGAAGAGGACAAATATGGGAAGTCAAGTTTGGTCCATGGAAAAGCTAGAAAATAAATTAGTCGATATGCGAGACATGTACGAGGAAAGAAAAGATCCTCACAATTGTCAACGATTACCTGTGATTAGGGTATATATTTTATATCTTTCAAATATTTCCTTTCAACAGCGAAATTACTTTCTTACGAAATTATTTTCTTACAGGACGAAGTACCAGGAAAAACACAAGATCCGTTTTACGAATCTCAAGAGAATCACAATCTTATCGGAGTTGCAAATATTTTCTTAGAAGTGTTATTCCACGATGTACGGTTAGATTATCACACTCCGATTATTAGTCAGCAAGGAGAAGTCGCTGGCCGATTGCAGGTCGAAATAAGTCGCATATCCGGGCAATTTCCTCAAGATCGGATTTGCGAGGCTGCTTCGGAGTCTTCCGCGGACTCGACGTCCTCCGAAACGGAGGATTATTCCGGAGGATCTAGCCACATTACCTGTCGTGTAACGATAAAGCAAGCCACCGGATTACCACTCTCGTTAAGTCATTTTGTGTTTTGTCAATACATGTTTTGGAATCACCCAGAACCGATAGTAGTTCCGCCTATGGTAAACGCGGAGCTATCCAACGCGAATTGCATCATTGGACAGAGGGATTCCTTGGCATTTAAGTTTGATGATACAAGAGATTTTACCATACCCATTACGGAGGAGTTTATGGAACATGCCGCTGGTAGGAATTTATTGCGCTTTTATCCGTGCGTTTTTTTTTTTTTTTAACGCGAGTAGTGATACGGTATCTCTTGTGTTATTATATTATTCACATTTGGTTATTGTGTTTTCTCACTTACTAGAAGGGGCATTGAGTATAGAAGTATGGGGCCATCGCAGCGCAGGTTTCTCACGTAGTAAACCTGGATGGGAAGTGGAACAGCAACAATTGGCAAAAGCTAGATCGCTCGCTGACCGGTGGTCCGAATTAACGCGAAAAATTGAATTATGGGTGGAGATACAAGAGCTCAATGAACAGGGAGAATACTCGCCTGTTGAAGCTGTAGTGAAGCAAGACACGTGCACAGGTGAGAATGATTGCAATACACTTGTTTCTCGAAAAAAACATCACGCGTTTAATCTACTTTTAAATGATCGGCACCTTTTCTTTCTTTTTTTTTTTTTAGGTGGTATTTATCAACTTCGACAAGGCCAACAACGTCGCATACAAGTTCGAGTAAAACCAGTACAAAATTCCGGAACCTTACCGATCATCTGTCAATCGATATTAAATATAGCCGTTGGGAGTGTATCAGTACGAAACCGATTGCAAATTCCATTAGATAGTTATCAAGATGAGGACTTGAGTATATTGAGAGACAAGTGGAGTGATGCTCTAATGAGAAGACGACAATACCTTGATCAACAAATTCAGAAACTCATCAATAAACAAGGTAATGTAACGAAATTGTCTCAGCGACGAAAGATCTATTAATGGTCTATTTAACAATTGTTGTCACTTTGTCCGTTTGCTCATCTTTATAGACAAAACGGAACAAGACATGGAGCGAGAACAAAGTCTCGTGGATCAGTGGGTCAGTCTCACGGAGGAACGGAACGCTGTTCTGGTTCCCGCGGCGGGTTCAGGTATTCCCGGTGCTCCTGCCGACTGGACTCCTCCTGCAGGGATGGAGCCGCATATTCCCGTATTATTTCTTGATCTCAATGGTACTGTAAAAAAAAAAAATGTTTTTAGTATGTTATCAATGTGCCTTTTATTTGATTTATTAATGCGTTTACTTTGACTAAATATTATACAGCCGATGATCTCTCAACGCATCAGTCGGGAGAAGAAGTATCGGTGACAGGATTGAACTCGATCCTACCTAAGGAACATGGAAACAAATTCTATAATCTGCCTATTATTCGACATTTAGAAAAAGACGTATGTGCCATTGCCGCTTGGGATTCTAGTATACACGACAACGTACATCTCAATAGAGTGACCGATGGTAATTATTCTTTACATTTTACCCAGTAGCAAATCTATTTGTAACGTGCGCCGTGCTTGTTTTTAGCGAATGAAAGAGTCTTTCTAATCTTGAAGACTACCGTTCGCTTGTCGCATCCAGCACCAATGGATCTTGTGCTGCGTAAAAGATTAGCTTTAAACATATACAAGAGGCAGAGCATTACAGATAGAATTTTCAAGAGAATCGTTCGAATTGACTGCTTGACGCAAACCGGCGTCACTTACGAGGTAGTGTCGAACATACCAAAGGCAAGCGAAGAGCTGGAAGATCGCGAGAGCTTGGCGCAAATTGCTGCCAGCGGGGAAGATAATAGTTTATGCGACGGAGAAACTTATATAGGTAAATTATTAATTAAAATTCGCGATTATCGCGCAAAAGTGCATCATATCGTATTAATCTTTCGTATTATCTCCATAGAAAAATATACTCGCGGGGTATCCGCTGTCGAAAGTATATTAACATTGGATCGATTACGACAAAGCGTCGCTATAAAAGAATTGTTACAAGCACAAGGTCAACCACTGATGCGTAAGACTGCAAGTGTCCCGAACTTTTCTCAGGTACTACTATCCCTTCGGCATTTTGGTCAGAGAAGTACTTTTCAATTAATTTTATATATAACTTGTTTTTCTCTACGAATTTTTTATCGTATTAATATTATTGCATCTGCGAAAGTCTGCTTTTTCTACATTCCCGTAATATCAAGTAATTCTTTTATCGAAACTTTATTCGAAGTCTTGTTTCAATTTGAAAAACTTTTTTTTTCCCTTCTCCATTGTTACGCATATAATTTTTAATATATCTTTTATTCGATTAAATGTGTATCCGAGATTTTTCAAATAGAAAGAGTTCCTTGGATTTTTACAGATTATGAGATTCGATATGTCAATGGATTCGTTGAATGTTACTCGGTCGGAGAGTGTGACAGATCTTAATATGGAAAATGGTCTTCCGCATCCGCGACGTGCATCCACAGGTCATGCAAGAAATGACGAAAACTTTATTTCTGCACCGCCAAAGCCATTTGGAATCGGTAAGCATATTCTTCTCTATTCAAAATATTAATGTGCAAATAACATTTATAGTTATTCATATATTCTATGATTTCTTAATTTTGTGAGTGTATATGTATGTGCGGCCGCGCGCGCGCACACACAATTTTTTTTTAGACTTGTTAGATTATATTAATATGGGGCGGGGAAATATGAAATGTTTTTTCGTAATTTGCAAAATGTTACGCTCGTAAAACAATATTATGAAATCATAGAAAGTAAAAAAGTCATACAAGTAGCGTGACACACAAACTCCCTTCATTCATACAGACATACATTCATTCATGCAATCATTCATAATCATTCATATTATATTAATCCATTTCACGTCAAGCATGAGATGTTTTCAAAAATTTTATGCTACATTTAATATAATACGAGAAATATTTCGAAGAAAAGTGATTTTTGTGAAAATAATCTCTGCTGGATTTAGAAATGGTCTACGCCTGATAGAAAATCGATAGGTTTTTACCAAATTTTATTTTGGATTTCGGCTATTTTATATGCAAACTTGTCGTATACTGAATGCAATATTTAGTTCGCTTAAATCACCATTAAATTCTTAAATTAATGGCTTTATTATTAAATTTAATAGCATCGTGTTTAGGGACTTTAGTCTTTAGATTAAGTTTTTATTTAAGTTAGAGCCACTAACCACTTTTTCTCCACCGCCTTAATCTGCTTCATCGAGATTTATTCAATGAAAAATCAACATTTTGTTTCTGAAATGTGGCTTATGCAGTGTTTTCGATATTTCACTTTGGCTATGACGATCACTTTACATTCCACCCTAGTTCTGATCGTCCCAAGCTCCGCCGTTACTCTTCGTTTGGTATAGAACCTGTTGATTTTGGATAATAAAAATGCGCCCTGTCCATCTGTCTTTTTAATTGAAATTCATATCATCCATCACTAGTATGTACCCTTTATATGTGTCTACGATTTCTGTTTTCTTGGCTGATTGATTGTAAAGTATCGACAGTATCGAGTTGTGAAACTTTACAAAACGCATATACAAATGAATTGTGCCGAAAGTACAATATATGAAAGATTAATGACACTAGGAAAGGGTACCGTTCCCATCATCTAACAAAATATAATTGACAATCTCATCATTTTTGAGAATAATTTGAAATTTTAATTTCCTTATTAGTAATTATAATATACTTATACTACATTGTGGAATCTTATATTATTACAATTCCAGAGCTTTTCTCTGTCATATTGTTATGTCACCAAACTATGTTCAACTTGACGATTCAATCTAATAACAATTTTACCGCAACCGTGTTCCCCGCTAATAGAGATTAGATCTAAATCGTATCGATCTAAATAATTTCAACTTTGTTATCACTTGATAACGAAGAGAGTTGAGCATGGTAAAATCTACTTTCTCAGATTTGCCCTAGTGTTATAGCAGCTACATTTAAGTGCGCTCTACCACTTATTACAACAAAATCAAACACTAACAAACTTTAAATAACGAACCCTACAGCAAAATTAATGAATATCGACTGATTAATGTATGCAACTAATCTATTCCTCTGTTTAACACTACGTCTACTACTTCTACAACTATTTCGGCCCACGCAAGGCTCCATTCTGAACTCAGGTAAAATGGAGTCTTGATTTGATATTTAATTGATGCCACACAGGCAATGACAATTAGTACATATGTTTCGTGAGTGGTTGAGTCTGTTTGTCTTTTTGTTTCGAAGTTTGCCTTATCGTTAGTACATCAGAGACGTTATCCGCGATAGTAATGTTGACAGAACGGGAATGCGTTTTGACAATTAATATATGTTCTCTCGTAAGCGTCATTTATTCACAAATCAGTTGGTTCATTTGGCTCAGAAGAAGTTTTAGCGTCGCCATGTCGAGAACACTTAGAATCTGCTCATCTTTTTTTTTATTTAAATCGAATGCAATTTTATTACGTGAACGTTATATTTCAGTATGTTTGTTTAGTTTGCATGCATATAGAATGCATTTCTTGTGTGCCTAGCATATTAGCAAGTTTGTTCATTGAACTGTTTACTTCTCTTATTTATCTTATTTTATGTAACTATTTGATATATATATATATATATATATATATATATATATATATATATATATTGTTCACGATTAACGTGTAAAACAATAGCAGTGACCAATTTTGTGTGTGTGCGTTGTGCGCGAAACCAAGTGTCGCGCAGTACACATATAGGCGTACGCTCAACGCGCACACGCACACGCCCTGTGTCGTCGCACCGTTTATACCAAACTCATCGCATAGAAATCAGTTTCACTTCCATATATCTATTTTCATAATTCGTACCAAGATTCGTATGATTCTAAAACCTTGCTTCTTATAAATGTTTAGATCAATCAAGATGATTTCTATAATTCGTAATGATTTGTTAAATGTACGCTGATACATATATGTATATTTGTTTGCATTTAACAAATTAATTAAAATATGTAAAGTAATAAAAAAAGATTGAACTATTGCATCACATATGTGGAAATTGCTCTGCGCAATGTTCCAGTCTTTATTATTATTATAATATATATTTGTGAATGTGCCATTGTGAGCGATACACTTTAGCTAGAGTGTAGAAAATTTATTGTAACACATATGTGTATATAAATATTTTCTATAGTTAATACATGTTAAGTGAGAGGATTATTCTCTCTGTGTTTATAAACGTGATGTGTACAATATGTAATTCCGTCCAAATAGCTAAATTTCCATTACTTCCATGTCTATGTAGCGCGATTAATCATGTGTTAATTAAAGATCGATATAAAGAGACAGAATAAACCTCCTATATGTAAGCAAACAATCTAGGGGAATGGGGATAGGAGAGAGGGCGAATCGGTAAAAGTCCTATAATAATATTTGTACTTTTGAAAGAAATCACACAATAACGTGACAAATATAAGCCATCTCTCCGTTATCTTTCTTACGAAAGGAGACTCGGTTTAAAGTCAAAGATACATTTCTATAAATGTGAAAATGAACGTGGACAAAAATATGAGAAAGCGTACAGATTAATTATGTATGGCATTGTATGGTTTAAACATAACACAGCAGCACTATGATAAAATTATTATGTACAATATAACAATAGCAATATATTTAAATTTTAAACAATATACATATAATTGTTTCTCTAAAGTTGATACTAATGTAACAAGGCACATACATTATTATCTATCTTCGACTTTTAACTTACCATCTCTGAAAACGTCATCTTAAATTCATTATGTACATTGTACATCATCGATATAGAGATGACATATTTCGAACATGTGCATTTTGAATTCGTAAATGGAATGGCGAGTTATTAAAATTGTTACTGAAATGTGGAGTATTTATATATATAGTTTTACACATAGTGCAAAAGAAAATGAAAAGTGAGATTCACACTTGAAATGCTGAAATCATAAACATTGATGTTTCAGTTAATGGTATTGTGACATGACATATACACATAATGAAACTTTCGTATTAGAATGCGCGTTAGATAATATACGTTACTTGTCTATTTGTCTCACCATCTAGCGTCTGTGGCCTGCAGGCATGATTTGTCAGTATATAAGTTCCGAAAAGCTCATACGAAGCTCGCCATTATGGGGAAAGTAGCGTTGACTAGTCGAGTGAAGGGAAAAGAAGTATAATCAGTGGCATCTATTTCCTTTCAGCGAGACCAACTTTCCTGAATCTGAACCTGAATCTCAACTCATTGACACGTCTTCAACAATCTACCTCTGCCAAGTGTAGGTGACACTCGTCGTCGATCATCCTTTCAAATTTTATTCTTTAACTCAACTTAACCAAGTCTGAACATTGAGAGCAAGTTAGATTAGAATCACAACACACAGTTGAAGGAGAATTCTAGCGCAATATAATTTGAAAGGATGAATTCGGTCAATAAATTTGTATAGTTTGGTTTCCTTGTTTCAACCATTAGAAACTAGTGTAGTATAGTGAAGTAGTATTTGGGTTTTGTTTTATTTTAAGTGTATTTTATTTTAGATGGTTTATGATCACATAATCACCATTGAATTGTTGTTACTGCCCTTAAAGTGCAGTATGTATGTAGTATATACATATATGTTGAATGTTCAT
Organism: Temnothorax rugatulus; assembly: GCA_035220575.1. Classification (NCBI taxonomy): domain Eukaryota; kingdom Metazoa; phylum Arthropoda; class Insecta; order Hymenoptera; family Formicidae; genus Temnothorax; species Temnothorax rugatulus. Next base: position 273,518 of record JASTWL010000141.1, read on the forward strand.
TACTTACAGTTATCCCGATCATCATGATTCACTTTTTTATTTCAGATTATATATTCTACGCCTTTATTGTCTTTATTGTCTGGATTACTTGATCTAAATTATCCGAAACTATTAATAATCCCCAGGCATATATATTCACACACACACACACACACACACACACACACACACACACACACACACACATATATATATATATATATATATATAATTCATACATAAATACGCATATAATTGGCAAATTAATGATGTCGTATAACAAATAAGCGTGGAATATGTAAGGTTTTTTGTTATTTTCAGGAAGAGCATGATCCTTCACATTTATAAGTGTACGTCAGAACCGACCTGGCACCTTTCGATATACGATTCTGTAATAAACCCATTAGCGTCCAATGTAATATCTGTTAAAATAAGGATTGCGAAAAAAAACAGCTATTTTGTAAAATTAATGATAGGATGAAGTTATTAGAATGGCCAGATCGGCCCTGATACTTTACATGCTATAATATAAAATTGTTTTACCCTCAATTATATATTATCAATCTAATCGTGTTGATCGTAGCGTCTCCAAATATGGTCAGCAGTAAATTGGGTCCTCGTATGACCACATTACATGAGGAAACGTCAAATGTGGGGAACCAAGCGTCTACTCCTATCAATGACGATGACGAGGAGAAAAGCGACGCCGATTATTCTGAATACGAGGCATATCAGGTAGGGTTTATTCTGAATTAAAAATGTCTAAAAAATTTTCACCTATTTTTATCTACTCGTAAAAAACAAAATTGAAACACGATAAATGCTGCACAATGCGTTTATAAATTACGATACTTGAATTGTTGCGTCAACTCGTTGATGCGACTGCAACGGAGTCAGCCATTAAGCCACTTTGTAATAATGTGCAATTGTAATCGCGCTAATCGAATCAAAGTTGTATAACACACGCCATTTGCGCTCAGGCTCCACCGAAACCGGTAAAGCCGCTAACTTCCTCACGCACATTGGATTCTCTGGTCGAACTGCAATCGACGAAGATCAATACGCCAAGTATGAGTAGCAGCGGGTACGGTTCTCAAGCTGTTTCCACGACGAACCTGACATCGGAAGATTCCATTTCTATCAAGTCCATCAGCGTGGATGAGACTCCAGATCTCGAATATCGTAATCTTCTCGATAGCAAGAAACCCGAGAAAATGGACAGTTCCCTCGTGGAAGAAACGCCGGAGGAGTACTTGAGCGAAGTAAACTCCGCGTTGGATAACTTGAACATCTCGCTAAGCGCTTGCACGGAGGGTTAGTTACGGGGGATGCTACGAAACAGTCATTTTAGGTATATCGATATTGTTCTGTTGTAAATATATAATAGTTCTTCGTCTTACAGAACACACTAGAAAAAATCTGGAAGAAATGGGAACGTACATGGATACTGATATCGATAGTCCAGTTTCTTCTACAAAGAGTGAAAGTGAGACCAATAGCAACATGTTTCACGTCGAGACTCAAAGGAAAAGTACACATGATCAGGTTCTTAGTGATAGAAAAAACGAGATGGAAATCAGTCAAACGTCCAATTCAGGAGACGATAGCCCCTTGGAGGGGACTTGGATCGTACGTACCAAACTGCCACCTGGCAAAGTAAGTATTATAGATTTTGCATAATGAGAGAAAAAGAGAAAGAAAGAGAGGAAAAGAGGGACAAAAATAATTTCCTCTAGCTAGACTATGCAAGTAGTCGATAAATGATTCGTGTTTACTTACTCTTAGGTCGTGCGAAGAAGAAAGACTTCTAACGGTACAGGAAGGCCTACCAGCTCGCAGCATAGAGCTTCGTTTCCTATGGTCCGTCCACAACTTTCTGAGAGTAAGGCTGCGGTACATTTGGAGCAAACGCTACAACCTAACATGTCGTATGAAAATGGCGACAATAGCTCTTCAGAAAGAATCGATGGTACTGCTAACGCAAGCAATTGGTCTTGAAAATTCTTCATATATTTTTCGACGACGCGTTTATTTTTTGAGAGATTATATACCATGTGATTCTTCATGTGTATGTGCAGCTCTTTAAAAAGATTTCTTTTTTGCAGCGGATGACGTTAGCGATAAAAGTTCAGCGTTTGGTTCAAGGCACGATTTAACTCGAGTGGAAACTCCCCTACCAGACTGGATCGTTGTTGGTGAATCAGTTTTGGTTCGTCCTTATAGTTATTCCGGAGTTATAGCATACGTCGGTCCCACAGAGTTTGCATCGGGAACCTGGATAGGAGTTGAGCTTGATGCTCCGACTGGTACGAAAAATTTTCTCCCCCTCCTCTCCCCCCCCTCTCTCCCTCTGAAACTTTATCTAGACTTTCCAAGTAGATTTTAAACCCGTCCATACTTTATTGTTGTAGGCAAAAACGATGGTGCTGTCAATGGCCATAGATATTTTACATGTCGATCGAAATGTGGTATATTCGTTAAAATGGATAAGCTAATTCAAGACAGACGAGGAAGGGCACTTAGAAGCTATACAAAGCAAGAATCTACACCATCCACATCAATGCGCAGGAGTATTAGTAAAGGTAGTTTCGCACCGGTTATCTTATTGCGTCGATTGGAATTGGAATACGTTGCTGTTGAAATTACGTTTATTGGAACAATATTGCCTTTCAGGCGAAGGATTACATTCCTTGCACCGAAGTCGCAGTCGAGGAGAAGGCCTCTCTACTACAGGTACACGTTCTTTTCCACGCGGCAAGTAAACGGATCACACACTGCTTCACCATTACTTCGTGTTAATAAAAGCCACGACATAAATATCCCAAGTGCTACATGCCTGTACGATACACATGTAGCAGCAATGTTTCAGTCCTTTAGACATTAGGGCAGCTATTGATTATTGAAATTACTATAAAGTAATATTTGAAATATTAAATCATTAATGTGTACTACGCACGAAGCATAGGGTATTTTCGACTTGTCATGTCCTATGAACAGCGTTATCCACTTCGTTACTTGGCTAGGGAGGGAGGGGGGAATAGGGGAGCATAATTGACCCGTGCATAATACATGTCGCCATGTATCGAAAGTCAGTTGCGATACTTATTGACTTACGAGCATTCCACAAGTTTACTTTAACGACCACGTATTACGAACCATTTGTGTTTTATGCCAGAGGAAGGAAATATACTTTGCGATTTAATTGTACATTTTAAACCAATCAAAAGTTAGCAGGACATCTTTCCTTTTCTCGATATGTCAATCTGAATATATACACGATAACTACAATTTGATGTACATATTCCACGTAATAATATTTTGTATTTAGGAAATCGGTCCGTGTCGATACAATAGACGCGATAATAATATACCGAATTTAATCTTGGCGTTTTTACAAATCATTGGACGATACACTTTCCAAAATTACCACATGGTAATTTATAGGCCGGAAAAGTGCCCAATGCAAGGACAAATGTCGAAAAACATTTTGCATACATATATTTTACCGCGTTATGCAGATTATTTAAAAAGATTTTATATGTATACAATTGTTTCATATATTGTATTTTTTTAGCGCGATTCGTTAAGTTCCTTTTTATTGTAATATACATCTCTTGTCACCGTTATCCCATCACGTGAACATGACATGCCTTAATTTATATACTGCATTCTAACTGCGTATTGTATTTTTTTGGAGATTGCAAACTGATTCTTAAATACCGTTGTTAATTGTTTTAAGAGACAAATTGCAAGTCCAAAGATACAGTGTCTAATAGAGTTGCAATATTAAGTTCGTAGACTTAAGTAGTAGAAACTAAATAAACGAGCTTGTTCCATCGTATCAGTTGCGTAACTAACGTTATATTCATCCAGCTTTTTGATAGATATTTGGATTACCCACGTTATATCACTTTATTCACGCACAGCATGGATGTTGAAGCGGACGATTGATATACATTTCGTATCCTGTAACGTGATTTGCTCGTTAACGGATATTTTTTTCACTTGTGGAGTATTAAACTTGGCTTTATGTCAAAAGCCATTACGTACGTAATCACATCTTGCGTGAAATCAAACGGCGAAAACTACTATATTTTTCTCTTACTTCACGAAATATAGATTATTGTGTCGTAAAGGAATATGAAAAAAGACAAAACGTAAGCAATTAACATTTAAGATAACTCGTACATTCGCCCAAATTGTGAAAACAGCTCCTGTCCAATTAGAACAATACTTATATTACCAATAATGAGTATATTACTGTATGTGTAATATTTATGGAATATAATAATATTAATAATAATAATAATAATAGTAACAACAATAATAATAATAATAATAATAATAATAATAATAATAATAATCGCTGCGGCGCAATGTTTCCTTATCGTGGCAGACAATCTTCCCCGGTTTTATGTACGTAAATAACAATTACCTCTGCGAGAAGGAAACCTTGCAACCAGCGGTATCTGTCCATTTTTAGTAATCGAGATTGTTGAGGAAGAAACACAAATTATATGAGTCCACGTGTCACAGTGATACTACATGTCTGCCCGGCATAACATTAATAAATTCTGCAATTATTAATTATTATGCATCTTCGGTTCTTGGTACAATCTTGGCAATCGACACTTGCATTCCTTTCGACGCATTGGAACTCGTATGTCATCCGTAAAGCAAGATTTACTCTCTTGCTCTTCTTACTTTACGGACACGCACAGTATCAGACACATAGGGAAAATGACTCAAAATTCAAAAAAAAAAAAGAAAAAAAATCACGATTCCACTGTGTACTTTGATACGTTATCGATCAATTCTTGAATAGTGTTTTTCCGAATTTCCCTTGAATTGTAAGGCGATTATATCCAGAGTATAATGTCATTCTTTCCTACAACACAAACACGCAGAGAGATACGGAGAGAGAAAATATAAATTAAATAGAAACAGAAGGAAATGTAATTGGGGGGGGGGGCGGGGGGGAGGGGGGAGAGTGAGAGAGCACCGACGATAATCTCGGAACAAAGATTTCTTTTAATCGCAGTCTTATGAGTGGTCGATGTTTAAGTATTGTGTCCTTACGTTGTCGGGAAAAACAATGTTCGAGAAGCTGCAGCGGAACATTTAACATTGAGAGAACTTACGCAGCCTATTCCATCCCGCAATAAGACAATGTCCATTTTTACCGTTACAATTGTCTAAAGATAATCGTTCATGCTATACTTTGTACCCTAAGTGATTCTAGAATATATTTTCGACCAATCGGTTTTACGAATGTCTCTAGAAGACTTCCGAGTTTAACATTATCCGCGATCGCTGCGAATGACATGATCGCTCGTGCTCACGGTCCAAGTTCCAAAGGGTCGCGGACGGGAGGTCCATGATTTAAATCGAGTCTCCTAACTATGGCTGTGAAATCAATCTATATTTTGCTGTTCACGTTGCTCCCTCGTTTTTATCCTCGTGTCGAAGTATCCACGAGCATCGAATATTATACGTGACTCCATTAAAATACCAAGTCGAGTATATCAAATGCGAAATTGCGAAACCAAGACGTTTTTCGAACGGCTGCCGGTCGACGATCACGATAACTCAATTTGGCCCCTTGAAACGTTAGTGGTTTTCGGAGGCATTTTCGGCAAGGAAAAATAGTAAAAAAAATTTTCCGACCAATAGATACTAAAGTAACTAACAATTAACAAACGAAAAGAAAGGAAAAAGAAAATTCCAGTCCGTAAACAAAAATCGAACGCGTGAGCAGAAATACACCCTTTATAACATATATTATGGTTCGGAACTTGAATCATCGTCAGAATTGTCGTCACTGCCAAAATCAAATTCTTCAAAAAGTATCCTTCAACTTTCCACGCGAACGTTCAATTTTCTTTTACTTGAAAGTAGACATTCCGCCTGCGGCGAAGCCTCTCCCCCGCATTAAAAAAAAACTAATTAACTCCAAGCCTATTTCTAAAAACTTGAAATTAAAATTTTGTCGAAATAGAGACAAATATTGATCATAGAATTTTTTTTCTTTTTTACTATTTTTTCCGTGTTCCTCGCCAAAAATGCCTCTGAAAACCAGTTACATTTCAAAGGGCTAAAGTCATCGTGATTGTTCCCAGCTGCCGATTAATTATGTAAATTAATTACGTATCTGTTCATCGACGACGCAGTCGCGCCTTTAATGAAGGGTACAGCTCGAGAGCAGTTTCTTTTCGATCGCGCTTTTCCGTGACACGTGAGCATAAAGTATTGTATAAAAGCATCGCGCGCATCGAACAAATTCAAGGATCGCATCGACAAGACGATCGAGGAGGACCATTTTTATAACAAAAGGAATGATATCAACGACGTCGAGACGTGTGTGTGTTTGTGTGTACAATTTATGCAGTATAATGTAATTTCGTTTTTTAGTTCGAAAAAAAAGACAAAGAAAAAGCTTTTCTCGACATTAATCTCATTTTTCTTTTTCGGCCAATAACGTGAATTTTTATCGTATATCTTAACGTCAAACGTGTCACGTTTATATAAGTGCGATACGGCTACGCTTTCTCATAATATTCTACGCAACACTTGGTTAATTCTATCCTTGTCGCGAAAGCGATTCATTTCTCGTAAGTGTCTTGTCGACCGCATTTGTCAGCGGCCACGTTTCATTGTCGTCAATTACACGAAAAAGTGCGAGAGTACGTATAATATTGAATTCGGAACTCTTCTAAACCATCGTCGCGTCGCGGTGAGATCGTTCGAACGGTCACGCTAATGTAAAACCTATACGTGTATATGTACAACGTAAGCCTCGAGATTGGTGGTTATATTTTAATGTAATGTATTAAAAAAAAAAAAAAGAAAGAAAGAAAGAAAAAGAAAAAAGTGAGGAAAATAACAAAGTATGCATGCGAAGAAAAAGTGACAAAACCCTCGTATTCGTCCTCGTACGTTTATCGACACAGTACTAACAATAAGTAAGAACACAATATAATGTAAGAAAAAGAAATAGCAAAGTGAGCACGTGCTTTTTTTTGTCTCGCCTCCTCATTTATTCTAGCTACGTTACGTAGATAGTGTATTTATCGCGACGACACTATTATACACATGGTTAGGTTCACGAGAGCTTTCACGCGTCTTGATGTGATTAAATGTAGGAATGTCAACCTGCGTGACGTCATTCTCATCCGTTGAAAATCTAAGCCGTTCACTCGCTAGAAACAATACATTCGTATTGTATCCGTTTGATCCACCCCGACTCTATACGCTAATTACTTTGTAAGCCTTCGTGGCTCCGAGCTCTATTATACACCCCTTCGACAAGTTTTAACGACAAGTCATTCTTCGAGTCATTCGTCGGGTCGACGAGATCGACTCGTCGCGACGCGGCGATGCACGTGATACATTGACAAAAAAAATATTTCGTAATACATATTGTTCTACATTTCGAAAAGCTCGACGCTGACATTAGCTCTGATCCATCGAAACGAGGAATCAGCCTTGTATGGTGTGTCGCGTGAATCAAACGGATACTTGGACACTTTAAACCTGCGAATCCTCGAATCGATCCTGTTTCCGTCTACTTCGCCAAATGTTTACGCAACTGGCAGGAAAGGTCGAAAATTCGGTTCGGCATAAGAGCGATGCGTAAAATCAAAGTGCGAAATTGCGATTATCCGGCGAAAGATGCGACGTGGTTAGTTTCAGACGCTATAAGTGTAAAGCTTCTGCGGGAAATAACGAATGATACAGCACGGAAAAAAAGGATTTGCTACTATAGCAAATCTATTCGTTAAATATGGGATAACTAACATTTTTTGCAGCGAGAGCTAGTAATTTTGCAATATAATAGCAAAACCTTTGTTGCAATAGCAAAAAGTTTTGCTGAACCTTTTGCTACTTAGTAATAATAATTGCAAAAAGATTTTGCTACTATTGCTAAATTATAGTTCTCGTAGCAAAAAATGTTAGTTATCCCTATAGTAGCAAATCCTTTTTTTTTCCGTGAGTCGATACTAGATAATAAGGATTTCGGAAATTCTCTGTAGATCGATAGGATGCGCCATGTCGTTTGATCTGGTTGTAGATAACCGGAAATAGGAAAGCCTATTTTTGCATCGTGTGTTTAAAGAAAAAAAAAAAAACAAACAAAAAGGTATCTAGCCGGTTTGTATTCACCGAATATATGCATTTGGATGGGGTGTTATATAAAGCCCCAAACCCAAACTATACAAAACTAACTTGTAGGATGTTGACTGTCAATGATTCGTATACAGTGACTTATATAACTCATTAAAATTTAATCACGAATGTGTGCTTACGGATATGCTTATTATCTATTTCTTCTTAACAGGCTCTCCCGTAGCCTTCCGCGTAAATCATTTGTATCATTTTATTAATTTGACTGACTCTCGATTAATCGCTAGATAAGGATCTCTTACAACTTATATTGCATATAATGTACAAATTAGAACTGCTCTAAAACACCTTAAATAATTAATTAGTAATTGTGTTGTACAATACGAAAAGCGATATCGATTAGCTGGAATATCGAATATCGAATATCGAATATCTGGAAGGTATTCACGCAATGTAACGCGATGGAATGATCGTCCTCGAGTACCACAAACGAGTATGAGTATAATCGTAAAGACCTACCTGTACTCTATACCGTACCATGTACTTGAGATAAATAGCGCAACAATAATTTTCCGACGTCACACGCCATCGGTATAAACTATAAAAGTATCTGGCGAAAGGCACACACGAATACGTACCTCTCCAAGTGGGAGCTGGAATCCTTGTAAAATTAATTCACAATCAATTCTGATATGTTTATTAGACATATCTGAATGTACCTCGAATCAAATAATTCTTACGAGATTGTCAAATAAACGATTATTACATGTACGAACGTACAGCTGTGAGCGAAGCTGTGAGTGAATCGACCAGATGCGTGTACAAGTACAATACATAAAATGTGGGAAGGCGCTTAAGTGACATTTATTTTTATTTCGACATTGCGCATAGTAATTCGAGCTGTACGTGTATATTGTCGATTCAGCACGATCTAAATTTCAATATTTAGAATATAGATAGCGATTCGACTAGTAAGTACCTCGGTGTGCACTGGTGCACTGGTGCTAGTATCTGTTCCGGCACAATATTTAGTGTTTACTTCTATGAATGTTTGCATGGAACATTCTCTGTAATCACGATCCATCCGATCTGGCATGTGCTACTCTGAAATTGATATCTTTTTAAATTGTATTTCCCTGGTATTTTCGTGATATTTTCTGGCAGAGCATGAGTCATGCGGCGTGCGCGCGCGCGCGCGCGCGCGTGTGTGACTCAAATATAAATTATATTTTCACGAGATAGCAAAATTTATCTTGCGCAATGAAATCAATAAACATTTACATATGAATGTTTCATTCAAACGTCTTAGGCTGCGGTCCACTTGACGCTACAAATGCTTCGAAGCATTCTTCTTCTCTTTTCTTTCAATGAAGAAAGAAGGAGAGGAAGAACGCTCCAAAGCATTTGTAGCGTCAAGTGGACCGCAGCCTTAGTCTGATTATGAGAATTACAAGATGGAATCTTTCATAGATTTTCTTTAATTCCTTCGTGCTCGGATCAAAGTGTACATCTAGTTCGTTTCGAGACGTTTTCTCATAAACCTTGCGATTCAGTTAGAGGAGCGCGTCCTGCTGTTTAACAGAATTTAACAGTAGGTGTATCAAAGATATCATTCGCGCGATATCATTCATACGTGTCAGATACTAGAAGCATAGATATACATGCACATCCAGTCACACACGTTCGCGCTAGAGGCATACCTGCTTTAGCGGCACTCGAGAAAAAAAAGGCAAAAGTAAAATAAAGAAAATATAACTAGCGAGTATATTCCATGTAACTTTTCTTCTAATTCAAATGAAAGTTATTCACCTTTTTCTTTTTTTCTTTTTTGTAAAACTGCAGTAAGCATTGCTACTCGAGCGATTGCCGTTGCCGCATCCTTTGCCCCGAAAGCAAGAATGCTTTTCGATCTCGTAGGCCAAGAGCTAATTATTATTAACGAATTAAGAATAGAACTGTGTCAAGTCAAATCAAGGGATGATTATTGTGTAATAGTATTATTTTATAAGCAGTCAATAATATTAATACCCATTGAAGTAAGCTAAACACCGTATCACCTCTTTTTCCGAAATCCTCCCGTTTGTGAACAAGTCGTATATTTATTTCATAAGCTCGTCTCGTCTCGAGAGTATCTCTATACCTCTATTGTTAAATCCCGCGTAATACATACCGCGATACATGCATATAGAAGCTGATACAAGTATAAACAGTAAGGTGTGTACATTTTAATTTTTATGAATATAATAAAAATATATAGTTTAATGTTCTAAATGTGCGATCTTGCGTGGTCGATCGGACTTTGCTGCGAGTTCGTTGCGAGTCCGATAACGACTTGTCTCGCTCGTCGTTAAAACAAATCAATATTTGGTTCTAAGGCATATGTCCTATGTATATAAATATACATATATCAGGCTATACGATATTATTCACTTATATATTATAATAAATTCCACAGTAGAGTTAGACGAGTTCTATTTTAATTTTTTTATTTATACATTTTGTCATTTTTAAGAAAGAATACTTTAGTAATATATATATATAACGACAAATACAGTTACGATATCCTGATATCACATCGAATTATTATCTATGAATGATTTAAAAGAGAAATTATCAATAATTTGTCTTTTAGAACAAAGTGTGATATTCGCAATAAGAAATAAGTTATATACATACATAATAATTAAGTTTGTTAAATATTAAGTTGTCGATTTAATATTAATTAAATGCACGATTAAATTTTAATTAAAAATGTATACGTTCTATGTTTAATACGATTAATTTTAGTAATTAATCTTCATCAAATTCATCAAATTTGATGCGTACAAATTTATTCAATTAATTATTATCTATTACTATCATTTTCATCATCATCATCATCATCGTCGTTATCATCATTATTATTATATTGTTGTTGTTATTGTTTATTATTATTATTATTATTATTATTATTATTATTATTATTATTATTATTATTATTACATGTTCTGCATTTTACGCTTCGTTTTATGTACATTTCGATATGTGTGATAATAAATAACGTTCAGCGAAAAGTATTCAACTTTCAAGCGTCATTCTTTCCTTGACTTTGCAGCATTAAATTGCATGAAAAAATCAAACATGTTGCACATAAGAGAGCAAAAGATAAAGCAAGTTGTGAAAAAATCGCACACTAATAAATGTTAAATGACAGATCGGTATTCACATCAAGCAAGCACAAGTTACTGCAAGCACAAGTACAGATTTAGATATATGATCTTTATGCACGATACTATTGACCGTAACTCTAATTGCTTGTAAGTCGAAAATTATTAAAATCTCGCCGTTTTCACAGCAGAATTTTTGGATCTAATTAATTTGAAGAATACACAAAAATATCGTACGATAATGGAGTATTTGCATGATATATATATATATATATATATATATATATATATATATATATATACTATATATATATTTGCATGATAAACCAGATAAACAAGTGCTATGTGTGAATTAGCTACACAGGTTTTGATGTAGGGTGTAGTCATCTAATTTAAATATAATGGAATGACTCCCGCGGGAATGTCGGTGACTCTAGTCGGATTTTTCAAGGTCTTTTTTGTCCTCGAAAACGCGCATAAGAGGAGGTAGTCCTTCTTTCGTAGTCCACCGCAAACAGAAACGCGCGCGAGCGAGTGCACTCGTGCGCTCTTTCCCATAGCCAAAGAGCGACTTATCGATGAGAGATGTCTGCAGCAATTAATATATCTCTTCAGTAACCTTGACAGTTGTTATTTGCCTTGATGAGGAGCTGAGGAGCTGTTAATAGCTACTAGACGTTTGTAATGACGATATTCATTCCGATTGTCGTTAGCGCATGGCGCATCGTGACATGACCCTATTCTGATAAGTAGGTAATATTCGCATAATCTCCAATCGCGAGATGAATCATTCAAAGATTAGGCTTTGAAGAATTACACTTTTCCCCAGACGGAAATTTACGTTAATCGGCAACACGCTTTCTTCCATCTCGGAAGCATAAATGCACAATTCCAAGTATAGTGAAGACTGACAATGGAGAATGGAATCGACGATTTCTGATTCACGAGATAGCACTGTTGGCACTGTTGGCACTGTTGGCAGTTTGGTCGTACGGAGAGCGACGCGAACGAATTTCCATAAATAACAATTACGAGACACCCTGAATTAAACGTACTTAAGGGTCACTTTGATTCTCTCTCACGGATCAACGGATTAGCTGAGTGCTGTGCTTACAAAGATGCGGTATGTGGTATTTTGAAAAGGCATATCTCGTGCATTCGTGTGCACGCGATTGCGCGTCCTTTCGACCGATATGATATTGTCACGAAAGCCGGAAAGCACGTGCACGTGCGGTTGCTTGTCTCTTAGACTTATACAATCGAGTGACGAAAGTCGAATTGACTTTGTCTACCTACAGTTAGGAAATTGAAATTATATATGCGGCTTGTGTGTGTTGTAAATCGTAAATCAGTGAGTGACGTCCCGCCGAACGCGACAGCTTGTATATATCACTTGTAAATTATGGCGAGTGTAATATTCATCCAATATTAATTCCTGATTTTTGTTTATCAAATAGCAAGAACGAGTAAGAATAACCACATTACAGTTCTAAAAGAGAGTATGTTTGATCGAGATGTTATAATTAAGCTGATACTGTGTTTAAATAATTTAACTCTTTCACGGAGGTCCAGGACGTGGCGAAGTTGGCTTATTTTACTTCTGGGAATCGTTTCAGGCATTGACATTCAGCAGCCGACGCGACGGAGCGGACTCCCGACTCGGATATAACGCACGTCTCTCTTTTACTTTCACATCATGGCCATGTTCTCTCTCGAGTGTACGAGAGGCTTCAAGAGTTGCCCTTTTCTTCTCATTTCCCCGTCTTGTCCCTCCCTCCCTCCCTCCCCCCCCCCTCTCTCTCTCTCTCTCCCCACTTTTTCTCGACGCGAGCGAGTCGCGAGCATATATTTCGCATCTCAAAGCTGCGCTGCGATGAAAGAGCGTATGCTTCGAAGACGAGATGGGATCAGTGAACCTATCCATGGTCAGCACCGGCCGCCGTCTCCGTCTGCTCTTGTCTTGGCAGATGAAGTATACATAATATATGCGCTATAATGTATAAATACGTAGTGTCAGGTTTTTTTCTCGTGAGGCCAGTAATGTGCGAGGGATCGTAAAGGTGGTGCAGGACAAAAGAGTCCGCACGTTTTATTCCACGTCGATGCAGATACGTCTCTCGAGACAATGTCTTTTGGATTTTGTCTGGAGATTACGCGTGCGGAACTATTGTTTCTTTTCTTCATTCTCGTCAACAATCGCCAACAGAGTTAATACGTCGCGCAACCGCATCTGTGCAGCGCATCGTGCAATCGGCAAAGAAGCCCCCGCGGCCCGGCAATAAAGAAAGGCCAGGTAACTTGATAACAGTTTGTTGGAATAAAAGATAACAACTTTCTCAGGTTGTCTGCGGTATAAATATATTCGAATGTGCGCTGCGGTAGGTGCATAATATAGGAATGCGCGTGAACCGTTTCTTTATATGTCAGTAAAGAAGGAACGGTCGCCGTCCACCAAGTCCTTATACCTTATACTCCCTCAGATGAAACGATGAATTCTACCAAGTTTTCAAATAAATAATTGCGCGATTGTCAATCTCAGCAAAAGTCATGTATTTTCGAGAGTACCTAGAACGCAAATGGTTGGTCGAAATGTTTACGCGAGGCATAAACGACACGTAAGTTCGGGGAAGCTTCTCTTCTTCTTCTTTTTAATTTATTGGCTCCTGCCTCTTTTCAGAGGACAATACGGCCAGCATTTGCTACTGTTTGTTTAACAAAGTCTGGAACACTGTTAGCGAACGAAGTCTAAATGGAAATTACTGGAGGTCTGAGTGGAAATCAATGCAGACAGTAACAGTCGCAATACTTAAAAAAATTTTCCTTCCGGACGAAACACGTCCGAACTGATCCGCGCACGTTGAGCGAATAGTTCGGGGAAGCGACTGATACATAATAGAACGTCTGGAACTTTGCACCGGACTCACGCCGGAGCCCAGAGCCACGCTGCCGAGTGCCGACTGCGCTTCCCTTCCGGCTGGATTTGTTCGACTTCTTCCTTATGCGAATTACCGACATATGTATATCGCCACACAATGCATTGCATTGCATTGCATTGCGCTGCCATTCTACTGGCGCCGCGCCGCATCACGCCTCACGCGCTAATACGCGCTCAGAGGCTCAGTCGCTCAGACTCATTGTCAGGTCAGACGTCAGACACCGCGGACCGCGGACCGCGGACCGCGGACTACGCGCAGACTACGAAATAACCGGGTATATGTCGTTCTAGCTACAAACAGTACAAACACAGGATGCGTTTCGCTTTTGCGAGAACCGTTTTAACGACCGGAAACGAAAATATTTGCGCGCGTCGAATTACAAAGTTGCTACAAAATAATAAAAACGTAAGAAAAGAAGTCGCGTCGTAATAAAAGCGTAAGAAAAGGACTTGAATTTTATGCAAAACAAACGGCATGCTTACAAATCCGTTATTTTTATAGCGTAGAATGCGCCGCCATGCGAACCGAGCGCTGACGGTTGCGACAATTTTCGTGAAACGAAAGCGTGCAATTGAAACATAGCCACGATAATTGCGACAAAGTCGTATGAAGCCATCGCGAAATCAACAGCGCCACATTTTTCTCGATATATATAATAGCTGCTTTACGTTCAATGCCTCTGTCAACATCGATCTAGTGGAAGAAACGACACATTTCGGCGGCTTTATTTAATTTGAAAGCCCACAAGAATCTATCGTATATAGACTGGCGCAGCGCGGCGCGGCACTTGCCAAAATGTCGCTCTTCGACAAGATGAAATTATTAACGTTTGAATTATTAGCGTTTCTTTCTTCGATTTCTAATTGATCCGGACAAGACAATCAAAGGGAAGGGACGCTTGTGTTTGTTCAGTTCAGAGATTCAAGTCTCGTAATCACTCGTAGAAATTTGTTCGTTGCTCAATGCTCTCCGTGCAGTGACAGTTTGTGACAGTTTGTGACTCAGAAATCTGTTGCTTTCGTTCTCAGTTTTACAATTCCTTGGAATTGTATATTCCGCGAAGATTAAAAGCGTGTTACCAATTAAAACAATTAAGTTTTTATCTCGAGAAAAGTTCACGTTCGATTCGCAAAGTCTCGAATGATTCACTTCACGATCGAAGATTACGCGGATACGATAGTCACGAAGTCGCGCGAACGTTTAAACACCGTCAACAGTGGAATTAAAGAATCGCATCTGTCTCGTCTCTAATAGGAAGATGGTGCAAAAACAATTTCCATCGAGATGCGTCGTAGATTTATCTGGCATCGGTGCGCGCGGTGACCTTTCGGACGGTCCATCGTGTCGCATGTGAATCAAACGGGAAAGGGAAATACGATGCACGTGCATAATTACATACGCGAACGATATTCGCATAGGAATGATTTATTATAGCAGCGGTTAGGTTCCCGAGGGCGAGCCTGCATGTTAACGATGTACGATGTACATAACAAGGACAATCTCGCGAGCGACATATCTCTCGCGAGAAGATGAAACGTATATACGTGAATAATACGTGCGACAACGAGAAATTCTGGGAAAGGTGGACTTTGGTCTCCCTTTCAAACAAAAATTTCCCGTGTTCGCATAGGTATACGGGAAGATGTCTTACTCTAATTTGCATAACTGGCTATAAGAGAGCGTAGAGACAGAGACAGAGACGTGATTTTCATCAACTTTTACACTTTCTGTCTCTTTTGTTGGTTTTATATGTTCATAGGTCACAGGATTAAAGAAAATTCTTAGGAAAAGCAAGGAAAAGATCTTCTTTGTAGATCTTTTCCAGAAAGATACCGGGAACGATTCGCTGGACAATTCCCTGACTCATCGGTCACGTTGAAAACACCCTTCAATATTTATCGCGCAACAAGTGTCGGTATTTCCGTATGTTGACGAAACGAGGGTTAAAAATCTTCTATAGTTATTACTCGCGTTTTACGCAGGAAATAGAATACGCAGGAAACCCATGGACAGCACAATGTCCAAAATCGGGACATAAGACGTCTAAAAGACGATATGTGTGTGTACTGTCTGGGAAATTTCCTTACATAGATAACAGAATTGTTAGAAGAGGGTATCATTTGTTACTCGTTGCCGCTATTCTCTCATGCAGTTCGCAAATTTTGTATTCCAACGAAAATTTGAATGCGAATTCAAGGAAATGATTCATCCCCCGGTTATCCGCAGTCGTGGAATTTTTCATCACGCGAGCACATCTGGTATACTTAAAGTTTAATTGATAGTATAAATCTTTATAAGAGAGCGTCTCTTTGGCTGATTTTACGATGGACGTTACTTCCGAGTGTGTCCGTTTCTCTACGAAGAATCGCGCGACGATGAATCACTCACATAAACGCACAGAGAATGAGTAGCTTTCAGTAGTAGTATACCGTGGTTAGTTTCCGCAGCCTGCGGCTCTCATATGCATAATCCGTCCAACACATACTCTTTCTGTTCTTTGGAGCAAAAAAAAAAAAAAAACTTTATCACGTACGTCTTACCATGGATTGTCTCTACACATTTCGTCAAAAAATTAACTTGAAAATAGTAACCTTTTGATTTTGCGCGCTCTCTCTCTCTCTCTCTGTCTCTCTCTCTTCATTAATATTACGTCATAAACGTTACAAACATATTAAAATAAAATGTCATGAATAATCAATGATTCGATTATGAAATGTGATAAAACCAATGCGCGAAACCAATCAAGGATACAAGCAATCTCCATAAATGATTCTCTAGGAAATAGGAAAAAAAAGCCCGTTGGGAAACAATAGGAGTTATTATTAATAGGACGAGACAAAACGTAGATATCTACAATTCATTTCTTAATTACACTCGATGCAAACATTCCGCTAATTTTTATGATTAGAAATGGGATGAGTCGCGAATACGAGCGAATCGACGTGACGATGGCCTTGACTAGGTGAATCCAAGTCAGGAAGAACGACCGAAGGGATCGGAGAATGACCGGCTGAATAAACGATCGACAAACGATTAGGATTATAGCGCAACGTTTGCAGCTTGACAAAAAAGGAAGGAAAAATAAATGAGAATTAGCGCGAGCAGAGTATAATTTTTAGGTGCGGCCAGAATGGATGCGATCGTCTCAAGCTGATGTCTTCGTCGACCTATCCTTACTCTCCTTCTCTGTTGAAAAGCAGGCATCACTGCCCTACTTCCCACTCCCCTACGAGGGGACTAACCTCACGGACAAGAATGCTTTTTATCTTTTGTATGCATATATATGCACACAACACACACAAAAGTTGAAATGTTTTTCATTTTTATTGTAATCCCCATTATAAGGTATTAACTCGCAGTCAGTAATAATATGAGAATAGAGATATGACTTTTTCAAACTTGCAATTGCTATATACACACACCCGCGCGCACACCAATAAAGTTTTGCACCCAACATACGATCTATACTAAGTATTAAAGAAAAAAGTAATATTTCACGTTGTATATAATGTTCATAAATAAAACAAGTTTCTCAATAACTATAAGTCTGTAAAATGATATGCATGTACGTAACGACATAATAACGTACTTTCTGAAAAAATAAACGGATTTCAGAATCGAGCTATTCTTTATAGACGATTGAGAAGTTCTACCACGGTATAACCATAACCATACCCAGCAGCGACAGTGAGCGTCGGCACCTTTGATGTAGTAGGTCCCGGTCACATGACTCGCCGCCATCTTCCGAGATGTACGAACGCTTAAGAGAGAAAGAGAGAGAAGTATCTTTCTCTTTGTCATACATACAGGCCGCCATATTCCTAGATGTACGGAGTTGGGACTCACTAAAAGCGTTCAGTGTCGATGCTGGGTATGGTTATACACTATGGTTCTACTGTGTATGTGTAATACTTTGCTAAAGTCTCTCGATTTCATTTACAAATTATGCATCATCATCAGTATATATTGAAAGGTACTAAAGATGTCACGCATTTTATTCTTTGCTAACAATAAGATAAAAATAAAATTTTATGAAGCACCTTCTTAACATAACATATTTTCCCGCATATTTTTTTATTTTGAAATCCAAATAAAATTGTCGGATTTTTGTTTACGAGTCGAAAAATATTCTCATGAGAATCACGTTCGCGCAAAATAAACGAACATAAAGTCTTTCGTTCGCGTAAGGTAAATATTTACGGAATTGATAAAAGATTTTGAAATGATGATTACAGGTGAAATTCGGGGAGAAAGAAACGAGAGATCTCCCACACAAATTAAGTAGGAAGAAAGAAGAATCGAAGGAAAAAAGAATGATAACTCTTTATTCATTTAAAGATGAAATGCAGAGCGGCAATCGTGCGCATCAAAAAAGTCTGATGCTTACTCATTCGTTCAATGTACTGTTGTGAGCCATTTGCATTCAAGTTTTGTCTCCACGAGACTCGCGGTTTCAGTTAATATACATAAGTATCCTTTGTAATATCTATACCGGTACGGATAACTAACAATAAGAAGGAAAGCATTTTGCTTGCTTACGATAGGCTGTTGGATTGATAAGTAGAGCACTTCTAAAAAAAAACATGTAATTATGGCGAATATGGGCACCGTTTGTCAATTAATTTTACCGACATTTCTATTAATGCGAAAAATCTTACTACATATTAATTTACGTAAAGAGATTTAAATGAACATTTTAAAATTTAAAATATCATAATCGTCGAATGTCAGAGCTAATGCAGACTCTTGTCTTCATGCCAGCGAAAAATTACTTAAAATCTCGCGCGGCGTGGCGCGGCGCGGCGCGGCGCGGCGCGGCGGTTCATCTACATATGAAATTCATGCATCAATCCCGACTTGGGATCGAGTCTGCGGTCGTCGGCATTGCTAAAGGAATTCTTGGGAATGGAGAGTAGCCTAAAACCCGAATGAGTCACAAAGTTACCCACGCAACCTCCCGGGATATAATTTCCTTCGTCACAATAGATATTGAAAAGAGGATCCTAATGTTTAAACATACTATCGGAATATCATGCAGAGTGCAAGATATCGCTCCATTATTCATCGACTTGGTGAATCGGTTCGCTGTCTCCTGGTGACTGAAGGAAAGATGGGAAAAGAGTAATAGCACCAGTACATATATATATATAGTATATAGGTATATCTATATATATATATATATAGTATATAGGTATATCTTGCCCATTTTCGCAAACACGTCATTGGGACTCGATATTTACCACAATCATTTAATCAAAGATTTTAAAGGGTCCATCAGCGAGAGGTATGTAATTAATGCGAGCCAAAGATCTCTCGTAACATCATCATCTAGAGTAGTAAAAAAAAAAAGAAAAATGGAAAAAGTGCGACCGCACGAGATGTTTTGTGTGTCAAATGGCAAGTAAGGGATGATTTCGGGATCGACGTTTCTGAGATCAGGAAACACGGAGAAGTTGGTAATTTTATCTTGAAACTTTATCCTTTGCACCCGATCTAACTAACTATCGCGCACGCGAAGGCAGCAGCGCGCGCTGCAAGCTACAACGCCTGCAACATGTACCTGCACGTGTAGGAGCGGCGTCAACCGTCAGCCGTGGTGCGCGATTGGTGACCGTGGCCATCGCGGCTATGGTGGGAGATCTCGATAAAAGTCAGTGGCAGACTGATTACGATTCAGAGTAGCGGTGGACTCCGGATAGAGAGCGGCACCGCGTATCCGCGTGTTTTTGCACCGTTCCCATTCGGCTCTCCTCTTCTTTGACGTGAATCGCCAGCCTACGTGATCCATCCTTGCTCGCTCCAACCTTTGTATCGTATCTCTCTCTCTCTCTCTCTCTCTCTCTCTTTCTCTTTATATCTTTGTCTTCCTTCGTTCCTCGATTTCGAGTTCATCGAAACAAATCTCTCTGTAAATCACGGAAGAACAGGGAGGTCTTTGTCGGACTGAAAATCGAACGAGGTGCATGTAAGGCGCGTACACACGAATACGCGAATACGCGAATACGCGAGGAGTACGAAGGTTCACGTTTGAAGCAACAGAGCGAAAGAGCCCTGGGGCGAACCATCGTTCAGCGAGGAAAACACCACGAGATCGATAGTGTTGTGGCAACCACGTTTAAGACCACCACCCTGCCAAGTGGTACTCTGTCGAGAACTACAGTGGAACTACGTGGAAACGGTTGAGATATCGAGAGTCGAGAGTCGAGAGATATCGTTTCTTTCGCGAATAACAAAATTATAACGCGAGAAGTAACGCGACGCGCGCGAGAACCCGATAGCTCGCATACGCGAGACGATTTATCTAAACAAGAGGATAAAAATTGAGGATTGAAATTGAAAGTACCTATCATCGTCTGACATCGTTCGACACGGGGTGTACCCTAGACCTAGAGAAGCACGTGCAACGTGTGTATTCAGTGTTTTTCTGGGGGGGAGGGGGCACTGTAAAGAAGCGAGCACTGCGAGGACGCTGTATAGAAAGTCGCGTTGATCCATTCCGTAGCGGAAATTCAGCTTAACGGAGACACGAGTTGGATCGAAAGCAGCGTCGGTCGAAAATATGACGAAATGGATCGAGATTGTTTCGCGACAGCGAAGAGTCGACGTCCACCTGATGGTGATAGCGTTCCTCGTTTTGTACACGGATACGGAAGCGGCACCGACCAATGTCGTCATCAGCGACACCACTGCCGCTGTAAGTAAATTAAAATAATTATTTTCTCACATATGAAAAGAAAAGAGATGTATAAAATACACACAGACACACACACACGTATATATATACACAACCGCGACTGTGAAAATGAAGTTACTTTATCGGTTCACTGATGCTGGCACAATTATATGACGCCATGCAGCAAGTTGTGATCGCGCGATATAGCGAGTTTGCGCGCCGATATTCGGAAGAAAGGAAGGAATGGTCCGTGGAACTATGTAATCCTCACGATGCGTCACATATGAGTAATACAAGATCGCATTGCGCGTACGTGTATATTCGCGTTAGAATGGTACGAGTAACATTCCAGGAAGGAAAAACGTTTATCTCTAAACTCCGAAGTGCGATTACATCGGCCACCCCAAACTGTCTTTACGCCGTGCAATATCCTCGGTTTAATATTGCAACGAATCGAGCATTTTGGGGAGGATCCTTTCGTTCTTCGTTTATACATTGTCACGCAAAAAGTCTAGCTCTGTGCATCTATATGCATAAGTATACAGCAAGCTCTGTATTAAGATTTTAAATTACACACATTTAGCGATAACAAACTTAATTATCGGTTTAGGTAAACACACGGCCTATCACTTTGTGCTATCTGATGTTCTTGAACAGATAGAAACGCGCGCGCGATCCCTTGCATTTACTTATTCTCAATTCAACAATTGTCTTGAACGAATAATTTGAAACGATTTGAAACTTTGAAATCACAAAGATTCGGGTTGATTGCTTAATTTAATTAATCAAGGTGGGTGGGTGTGTGTGTGTGTGTGTGTGTCCACGTGAATAATTGATAAGGAAAGCCAAGACCTTAACTTTTATACGTAAAAGAATAACAACGTTTAATAAATAATTTATACCACTGCGCTACGCGTCATCGCACGCTTATTTACACGACCGTAGAAAAGTCATTTGCAATGTCAAACAGTAATTACCGTGTGGTATTGATGAGTATGCATATTAAGTAGAAAAAAATATATCGCCACGTGTGTCTGCACTCTGCGAAAATTATCACGATCATAAATAAAAGTTAATACTTTCGAAACAAAAGCGTTCTTTTCTCATCTATTTCAGTCATCGCTTCCATCGCTTCAAGCTTCTCGTAGGATCGTAAGGTAATACGGTACGAGATTGGCAAAATTAATTTTTTCGCTGACCACCTGATGCTCCAATTTTCGGCAAGGTGCCAAGTCACCGAATCACCGAATCACGCGCGTACGTTTCTCTCGTTAAATTTATAATTCTCGTTAATAATAAAATATACTAGGAAATTGTAAATAATGTATGTTCCTCAACACGGAAATACACTGTACAGAGATCGCGTATGTTGGCCTTTGTCATCGCGATCGTCGTCGGATTCTTAGTCTGAACACGGGCGTCATCAGCCATCATCGGAATAGTAACGATCCGATCATAGATATTCTCATCGTCGCTCGATCTAGCGATCATTCGCTCTTTTAAGCCAGCGGTATTTTGACATTCCTTCTTCCCGATTATATCGGATGTAAGATAAAAAGATAATTTTCGCTTAATTTGCCGAGAGAAATTACATTTGCGGTTTTAATGTCGTTGAAGCCTTCGGGGGGAACCTTCTGCCATGGCATAAAATGAGTATACAATGAGTAGGTATACAGATAGCAAAAGATTGTCGTTGGACAAAAACATCGTATCTGTAACAGGACTAACAGCTAACAGGATTTTCAATCGTGATCGCGAAGGCTTGGGCTCGATCGAGTTTAATACGACAATAATATATAATATTTTCGCGAATTTCGTCAAATAGATACCGCGTGGACTCTCCGGCGCGGGCGCGGGCGCGATGTTTCGATAGCTTTCAACGCATGAACAAAGCAAAGATGCGGCTCTTGCACAAGTCGGAACACGCTTGTTTGTTCTCAAGCACGAACGATATGTTAGCGATTAGCAGTGGGTCGAGCACACGTGGATGAGAAAGACAAAAAATCCAAGTATGCGATTAGTGACGCCATGCATCCGACAATTCCGACACACTCGCGGAGATGACTATATACACGTCGATATACCTGTCGATAAGACACGTATATCACGCCTTCAACAGTCAATGTCGTAGATGATAAAATTTGAACCGTTCCTCCTTATTACCTTAGAATAATCGGTTTAAACCGTAAGACAATACATTTTAAAACAAATATAGGAAAGGTATAGACGGAAAAAATTTTATTCGAAAACTAACGGAAAGTACTTACATTAACGAAGCGATCGAGCGCCAAAACTATCGGTCAAATTTAAAAGAAACGATAACGAGATATACCTACATATATGTTGAAGATAAAAAAATATTTTTAGATTAATCGTTTGTGTGAAATAACGCGGGCGCGCGCGTGCGCGTGCGCGTGCGCGCGCGCTAATATGTAATCATCACGTGTCAAAGTGACTGTCTGATTTCTCGATGAAACCGCTATTGCTATTTCCGCGAACGTATCCGTGTAGTTTACGTAATAAACTCGACACGTGGAATCCGCACGTGCGTCGTTTGTTATAGTTATGTTATGTAATAATACACGCTCCTAACGGTTACTCTAAAAATTGTTCCCGGTGCAACCTGTATCACATGCCTACCTAACTTTTAATCTTAATTCGCTTAAATATCCGTCTTTTAAACGTCCGGTCGCGTCACCGTCGTTGACATTACGTCGCGACATCACGAACGCGTCTCGGTCGTATTTGTAAGACAACGCCCGAGCCCTCTGAGCGTTTCTTTTTCTTTTTAAGCAAAACGCAATTCTAAAATTAACAATTGCACCGGCCTACCCCTTATACGCATTAGCATCAATTGACATTGACGCGATGTTGAAACTCGAAACATTGGCTTATCAATAAAAAAAAAAAAATAAGAAAAATTCGCATTCGTGTCATTTGCACCGCAACGATGACTCATATGACGTATAGACTTCAGTCGCGCGTTACTTGCACGAGTTGAACTATTTTACTTCCGTGCCTGTTGAATCAGCGATTTTTAAGAGCTTTTTTTATGAATCACTCGCTTCCATCACTTACCAATCTTGCCAATGTTCACAGATGAAACATTATTATCGAATTTTGCAAGCGTAAGTTTTATACACACACACACACACACACACACACACACAGGCACCGACATTAATCAATTTCAATCTTTCATCAGGCAAGCTCCGTACCTATATCTACAAAAGGTAACTTACGGGATTAGCGAAATAGTTGTAATAATATTCTACAATCCATTTGTCGTAAAAGTGGTATCGGTTTTTTTTAAATTTTCTAAAAATAACAGTCAATCGTGTATTTTCTACGTTAATTTCTCTCATTTATATTTGTTCTTCGAGTTTTGACTTATGCCACTTTTATAAAGGATAAAGGCTACCGTGAAGTTACACACTGAAAGGCATATTGTACAAAGCAGCGGTAGATCGGTGGATGGTCGGAGAATTATCTTTTATATTCAAACAACGTTCGCGCGCGAGAGCAAAGGACGTGGAATACCGATGGCGTTTGCGTCGACAAAGACGTCGGCCTCTTCAAGGCCGGTGCGATTACTCGACACTTTTTTTATGCGCTCTTTCCTTTTATTTTATAATCAACAAACTTGAAAATCTTACAATCGGACAGTATTTGGCAGTCAAAGAAAAAATTGCTCTTTGTGCAGAATTATATCTATATATTCTTTGCATTCATGTTATCGTCATCGAATATACGCAATGTGAAAATTGTTGCGAAATTTTCGATTCCGAGACCTGAACAAGTTGGACAAGTAACAATTGCGTTTAAGTTTTTATATATATTGGACCTTCACTCGCTATCGTGAGAATTTTATACATATATATATACATATATAGAAGATTTGATTGGGAAGATAATACAAGAGATAGGAATTTTTTCGAAGATTTGGAACGTTCAGGAAGTCCTGCACATGTGTCGAATTAAGATATGTATGTGCAGTATATGTATTCCATTCGCGTCAAATTCATAATGCCAGAATGCCCTTACAAATGCAATAAAAGACGCGTTGTATTTTTTCACGTCGCGAGACAAAACTTAGTCTGTGCGCGCTAGTTAACCTTTTAAATTATCTCTTTGTTTACCAGACTCATGCTTTCATCGTTAGACGACCAGGTATCGAACGTATACTCGACGAGTAGAAATCTTATCTGCATCATTCCACGGTTATATGAAGAAATAAGATATAACTTGCGAGATAATTAGGAACATTAGGAATAGAGCTTGAACAATTTAGGGATAGACAAAATACGCACAACACACACACACACACAAAACAGACATCATTACAAGGGTTAGAATATGTGTAATTTATATATTACAAGTTATCTGCGTTTAACTGACGAGGAAAAAAATAAACTTTTATGGACGGCGAACCAGGTCGTTATCGTTGATAACGCGACAAGATAAAATATCGTGTACGCAGACTCGACTATTTAGACGCATTTCATAAACTAAATTAAATTCTCTCACTACATTAAATTCACTACATTAAATTCACTACATTAAATTCTCTCAGCCCTGGACACAGTAGCAAGTTGCGTGATGACTGCCGAAAACGAAACCGTGAGATAAAATGAATAACCATGCGACGACAATATTCATTACAATATTAATGATAATCGTAGAAAACAATTATAAAATTGATCGAATGCAATTTGTCGGCACGGTTAATATCGCGAACACGATTCTAACCAGTCAGTATTCGGAAGAGACATTACGTTCCGCTGAGATAGAGTTGCTCGAGTTTTCATTAGCATGAAACACTTGGCCTTTGCGGTATCCTGCCATCTACTAATCGTACAAGTTGTACAATCGACGGTTGACCTAGATACCATACCTTTGTCTATTTTCGTCAGCATCATGTAAATTTTCAATCTATTTTAATTATAAGAGAAATAACAGAATTATTAAGATTAATGACTTATAATTTGATAATCA
The DNA here is from genome assembly GCA_035220575.1 of Temnothorax rugatulus. Lineage (NCBI taxonomy): Eukaryota > Metazoa > Arthropoda > Insecta > Hymenoptera > Formicidae > Temnothorax > Temnothorax rugatulus. Next base: position 299,371 of record JASTWL010000141.1, read on the forward strand.
GCATTTTTTCAACGTCTCAGATTAGATACCGCTTGGAGAGATTAGGTCGCACCGTTGCGATCCGCTGCAAAAGACAGTGATCACGATATGTCTGCAAGTAACACGAAATCTCAACGACCAAAAATTCAGGTCATGGAAACGAGCATTGTACTTTACACGTGCGTATGACACGAGTGAGTATAATTACGTACGATAAGCCCGTTCGTCACTGCAAGAGGATTAATAGGTATATACGGAAGAAGAGAGATATAAAAAATTTCTTCTCCATATATTGAATTACATTATTGTAGCACGATTGTCATGTCGCTGAAGCTAGCAGCGGGAGCTAGCAGCGGAACGTCTCGCGGACAGGGCCGAATATCATGTGGGTTCCTCAGGGGGTCCGAACGTATTGTAGGTTAATTATTATAACATAGCAAAGAACGATTTTCTCCAAATTTTTAGGGGATCACGTTCTTGTGATAACAAAACGATTCAGCAGGTTTTTGCGAGGGGACGCGGTTTCCCTTAATTGTTATTAATTTTTTATTAATAATTTACACAGTAGCGACCGATCGCAAAGAACGATTCTCTCCAAATTTTTAGGGGATCATGGTCTTGTGATAACAAAACGATTCAACAAGTTTTTGGGAGGGGACGCGGTTTCCCTTAATTGTTATTAATTTTTTACTTACAAATTATTCTCTGGCGGTCGATAGCAAAGAACGATTCTCTCCAAATTATTAGGGGATCACGTTCTTGTAATAACAAAACGATTCAGCAAGTTTTTGCGAGGGGACGCGGTCTCCCTTAATTGTTATTAATTTTTTATTAACAATATATTCTCTAGTGGTCGTTCTCAATCTTTGTTATCACAAGAACGTAATTCCCTAAAAATTTGGAGAGAATTGCTCTTTGCTGTCGACAGCTAAATAATAAATTGTTAATAAAAAATTGATAACAATTAAAAGAAACTGCGGATTGTCGCAAAGACTTGCTGAATCGTTTTGTTATCACAAGGACATGATCCCCTAAAAATTTGGAGAGAATCGTTCTTTGCGATCGGTCGCCGCTGAATAAATTATTAATCAAAAATTAATAACAATTAAGAGAAACCGCGTCCCCTCGCAAAAACCTGCTGAATCGTTTTGTTATCACAAGAACGTGATCCCCTAAAAATTTGGAGAAAATCGTTCTTTGCTATGTTATAATAATTAACCTACAATACGTTCGGACCCCCTGAGGAACCCACATGATATTCGGCCCTGTCCGCGAGACGTTCCGCTGCTAGCTCCCGCTGCTAGCTTCAGCGACATACGATTGTCTTCGATGACAAACGTATAAACGACAGTATTCCCAAATCCACAAGATCAATAGCATAGCACTTTTGGCGCAGACTGTACTTTTGAAAGAATATTATCGTGGATATTTACGTCATACCTTGAACGACGGATTCAAGGTAACCCGGATATAAAACATTTCGTGTCTAACGTAAGTTCCGCTGTGTATAATTACGGCGGCAACGACATACAAAAATTACAAGTTTTACGAGCATGAGATTTCTTAGATTTCTGGATTTCTCGACGAGGAATGCATATGATGATAAAGAATTTCTCTATCATACCAAATTCGTTGTGTTAATTCACAGATAATGACACGAGCGATATTTTAAAAAATTCATACAGCATTCGGTGACGCAATTAAATGATGGATATTCAATCGGTTTTAAGAAGATATGGGGATGATACAACTAGAAAGGAATGAAAGAGAAAATAATGAATTTCTGCCAATCGTCCGCAGACGGAATAATTATTTATTATTTTTCAGAGATACATTTTTTCTCCGTCGCGAAGGAAATTCTTACAAGTTTCCTCTTGTGTGCGCACGCGCGCGCGTGCGTATGTAAAAAGAGGAGAAAAACTCAAAATAAAACTCAAATTAAACTTGATAGATAATTGCCGCGTGTAGGCGGTTCGTCTTTTTGTGTAATGTAATGATACATGCTGTGGAAAACTGGAAAGATCTACTCTGTGCACTCAGCAGATCATTCTGACGCGATTCATGCGCGGTCATAAAATATAATTGTACCCAAGGTTTCAAGTTGCAACCAATGTATTGTGCATCTTTCCGCGCGTACATTTCCGGTTACACAAGGAACATCCGGATAATCATCGCGTGTATGTGCCTTCCGTGCCCCAGAGGCCTATAATTGTATCTCTCTTATGTTTAGTTACCAAACCGCTACAATTTATTCAAAATGCAACGATTAATTGAATATTTGACAATATAAATACAATATATACATATGTATAAAGGTGCGCGTATCCATTCTCATTCATCTTTAACATCCGTATATTTTGCGAGCACGCGCGCGCGTGCTAGCGACAATAGATGTTGTAATCATCTCAGTGTACTTCACCCACTCGCAATTAATTGAAGACAATCGCTGCCAATGCCCGCCGATCGATGATCAGCATCCATTAGACTAGACCTTGAATTCCAGCGACACCTCTACCTCTACCTCTACCCCTACCTCTACCTCTACCTCTACCTCTACCTTTACCGCGCCGTGCAATGCTGACAATGAATCAAGTCATGATCGGATACGTGGAAAACCACTTGGCTGATTCAGTCGCGCCGTAGAACCGTACTAGCGTACACGTTGATTCTATACGTATTATATATATGTATACGAACGCAAAACACACACACACACACACGCACGCATGCACACATATATGCAGTATAATATGCGCAGAGAGAGGGGAGGGGGAAGTAGAAAGGGAACCATTCCCGCGTGACACATGCACGCGTGGATACGGACGCACTCCACTTACGTTCATTCATAAAAATCTCAACCTTTGCGGAAGCTGACTTGTCTAGAGCATATTACGAAACTTGTGTGATTCGTAGGAGCACTGACTCATTCTCATTCATTCGACCGGAAGAAAGTGTGATAGCCACAAAATTAAATGTTAATATTTAACCTGGTGAAGATACCACCCAGTCTTACGAAAGTAAGTTCTTATCAACGAGATATGGTTCTGGAAATTCCATAGTTAAGGTAAAGGTACCAATACCCGGACACTGAAGCATAGGAAATGTACCAATACCTGGACACGTATCTGTGTCTGAATACCTTTAAAAATATATAAATTTATGAAAATAAACGTTTGGATATTATAACTGAAGTTTCAAACTACAAGGAAAAATACTTTTATTTTTTATTTTAATTCGCGTTATACTTATAAATAATAAAGGTGTCCGGATATAGGTACATGTCCGGGTATTGGTACCTTTACCTTACACGCGCGCGCGTCATTCCCTTACGCTGCATAATTTGGTAACGGAATTTTGTTAAAGAAAAAAAACATCGGAAATTATAATCTGCGATATAACGATTATTGTATTTATAACACAACGAAAACAGTTCTTTTTTATATTAATTTCAAAACACACATGTTTGTGTAAGTATAAATTTTTTCCTAAAAAAAATATGAATCAGCGACCCAAGACTACGCTCAGAAACTTTGCACTGTTATCAAGGGATGCATCGGATTACCACTGCGAAAGCATCCGAATGAATATACGCTTTATGTGCCTCCCCCCCCCCTGCAACGGCATGATTCACGCCATAACTTGGCAATTACACTACAGATGACCTTGTTGCCGATCAAATTTACAGTATAACAAAATGCGATCGTTTTATTTTTTAATCTGTATGTACGTAATTTTGCATTAATCATGGAAAGTCATATTATCTTTCCTTAAAGAATCTCCGCGTGTGTGATTCTGAAATACGACAAAATAAGTATATTCTCAACAATACACGAGGCAAATAACATGGAATATAAAAAGATGAGTAAATGTAAATCGCCCGTCTTCTTTTGCATGGTTCAGCAACGAATACGTGATATTTTGACGTTCGTCGTGCGATTCATAGAATATTAATGAGGACATAAGTGTGCGTAAGTGTCGTTAAATAACAGTAAATCCCGCTGTCGGTTAGGTCAGTCTCCTCGTTCAGTCCGTGCTGCTTGCCTAATCCGCCTAAATCTAGGAACATGAGTACTTTGGTCATTCTCGCGTGACTTACATCCGACTTATATACTTACTCCTTTGCGCAATAATAATGTAATTTACGACAAATTGCCGGATTCTTTGCTCGAGTCCTCGATAGCTCGATACCATCCCTTATATAAATATAAATGGTTGTCAAGTTTCAATATCTCGTCTCTCTCTCTCTCTCATTTTATTCAAATTTGACATTATTCGAATTATCGAATATACTTTCTTTATGCTAAACATCTCGAGTTTAGCCGTGATATAAACTATAAACGCGGATTAGGAATACGCGTAAGTTCGTGTGGCGAGTCGCCGCGCGGGTAAGAACAAAATCAATACGGAGGTAGCTCCGAAAGAATGCACGCGACAGCAAATCGATCGACTAACTCTCCACGCAACGGTATTATCCTACTAGCTAGCATATTAGAAACGCGCGTGCTCGTCAAGATGGCTATTTTACGCGAATCTAGAACGCGCGCGGGAGAAGCAGACAGTGCTTTCCGTGCCCGATATGAAGGGATGAGTCATTCTCTTAAGGAGGTAATCTGTACTTCGAACGTAACGTCATCCGAATTGGCTCTAATGACGATCTTGTGCGGGTCGTATCATTCTTGCGACACGCGCTTCTTCTCGCGAGAAAAGAGCACGTCTCGCGTAACATCGGATCGGTAATATTTTAGTTTGTGGATTAGAAATATGTCACGTACGATTGGCATTCGCACGTTGCAAGCGCGGAACGATAAGCGACGCGTGTATTGGCAAAAATCGCCGAAGGCTTCAACGCGATCTGTGTATGACTGTATGACGATGTAACGATACAGCCGTAACGAAACACGCGCAGAGATTTCCCACCTGCATGTAATCGCAATTACAATTATATAATTGTACATTGTACAACGCAAACGATATCGACGAAAGAAGAGCGACAAGCCCGAGGGCGTTGGCAAATTTACACGCGGATTAACCAAGTTCCCCCTATCTTTATTAGTTATTCACTTTCGAAAAACGAAGCTCGTAAAATGTCAATGTTACATTATATTACACCGAACTTAAAGGCCGATTCGTTGCGAAATGCGTTAATTTCGCCTGCGCGATTTCGCGATATACCTTTATCTCGAGACTCGGGAGAGTCAACAAGGAAATATCGATATACGTACACTGCAGTGATCGCGAAATACTGGGAAAAGTTGAACGATACCTACGTAGATATACATACATTGTTACATTAACGAATTCAAGAAAGGTGTGTTAAAGAGCGTATTTAAATATTACAGAATTATCTGGCGCAATACGGATATTTACCGCCGATAAATCCGGAAAGTGGTGCTTTTTTAAGCGAGGATAAGCTGACGGCAGCGATAGAAGAATTCCAGGCGTTTGCCGGTCTTAACATAACAGGTATGTTAAATTTCATCTACTTGTCTAAATTTATATATTCTTAAACATTGACGTATTTGTATTATTATTATTATTATATACTACATTATTATATACCGTGTACGCATGTATATCACAAGCACGTATGTATAACGTATAGGATGAGTATACTTGAGTTTTTTTATCTATTGTCGAGTCTCAGCAGGCGCATTGGTATTGATGATTCATGCGGAAAATTATGGAGAAGATGCGTTTACTCGATGCTACATGCTTGTGCACCTCGTGTGATTCAAGAAAAGAAAAGAGGAAAAACATATCAAGTTTTATATATACGTGTCTCTTTATGTACATGTCAAACTGCTTGAGGACTGACTGAGGAGCGATAACAAAACCCTGTTCCCTGTTACGGGCCTTTCCCCTCTTCCTCCTGTCGATTTAGACCGTTAATGATAATGAACAGCTCAACAGCGATGATTCAGGATTCGATGAAACTCATCGCGACCGAACTCAACCTGACGCTTCAAGCAATGAGTCATTACTATAGCGAGTGCAATGGTCCCATCGCTTCCGCGATCGCGAGCGATCATTTTGGGAAATACAATACTTACATTATATGAGAAATATTGATCGAGAAATATGTTTGAAAAATACGCGACAAGTCTTAAAACGTCCAAAAACTGCCTTGCAACCGCGATTAATAATACAGACCGAATAAAACTTTTCAAAGAGATGAAATGGAATCGAATGGAAAAGATGAAGAATGTGAACGCGCGCGAGTAAGCTTCGTCGGTCATTATAGACATTATAGTGGTACAGTGGTGCTATACGAGAGTCCATGACAGGGCGAAATACAAGCAATGGAGTCCAATAAAAACCGAAGGTAAACGGAAGAGTGACCTAACTGTAAAATTGTAGGCCATCGGTGGCGGCATTATCCGAGATGAAGCGCGTTTATCGGCCATAATCTACTAGTCGCCGCGCCGCGCGCCGCGCGCCGCCCGCGCCCGTGTTGACGCGTTTATAGCTGCTAATAAATGTAACTCTTAAAAAGAAGTACAACGAAAACGTATACAGAAATTACGTGATTTTCACTTTGAAATTTTGACATAATTTTTTTCATAACCATCATCAGAACTAACACGATTCGGCTGCGTTCGTCACTTTCCTTTCCAAGACCTTTTGCACGATAGAGGAAAGATGTTCGGAATATATGTTAAAACAGTGCATTTAATTAAAAAAATTTTTTTTTTTAAAGAAAACTACCAATGAAAAGCGACAACGTTGAAAGTTTCATCAGAGTTATTTCGTAATAAGTATAGGATACGTTTCTCGCAAAATTGAGGTCCGAAAAAATACAATCTTTGTCGCATATCGCGCCCCGGCGTAAAAATACAATCTTTGCGCCAGATTGCAACGATGGATCCGTAAATGTCGCGTTCGAGTCGCGTGACCACGCTGCGAAACTATAGTGATAGCGCGTATGCACGAGTACTCCCGCGAACTTATATGCATGCATATTGTGCACACATGATGCATGAGAAATTAATACGTGCACAGGATGCGAGAAATATATGCGTAATGTGTCCAGCGCGAAAATACGCTCTCCGCGACAGGCTCTCCAATCTCCATCTACATCCTGACAATCAATAATACGAGAAAATCCGCGGGCATTTAATTATTTTTATCACGCGATTCACGTACACAGAAGACGATGATAGGACTGATAGGAGACGGCAAAACGCAAGACATCGATTTTCGTCAAGAGCAAAACGTGTCTCATCTCCTCGGTTCTACGGGAATAAATATACGGGAATAATCCCCAAATTTATCTCGATATTTTTTTATTTCAGGTGAAATGAATGAAGAGACCGTTAAGCTTATGGCTACACCAAGATGCGGTGTTAAAGATAAAGTTGGACCAGCTGCCGATGGAAGATCGAAGAGATACGCTCTTCAAGGTGAGCAAAACTGTCGATATTTATAAAATGAAGCTTGATCGAAAGATGAATAGATTTCGTCACTTTGCGCGGCTAATCGGTAATTGACAAATTTAAGAAAGTTTAATGCAATCGAGAGTGTAGACGTAATCGCGCGAGGCGTGACACAACTTTACGTTTGATCGATCGCGCGGTCGCGATTATCTAATCATTCTAATCGATCCGCATCGACGCGACGGCGCGCGGCGACGGCGACGGCGACGGACCGTCGAAACCGTCCCTATTGAAACTCGTGGAAAGTCTACATAAAATACATTATCGCGTATACAACAGAAAGGGTTGGCTGTTATATGTTATATAATAATAGCCGCCGTCACGAAATAACGAGAGGAATGAAAGGTTACGCGTATAGAGATACGTAAATTAATTATTTAACACATTATAGGCCTACAGGGTCTTTGGTCTTTTTACAAATGAACAATGAACGTATCCCGCGCGTTTCTGTTGTCTGGCTACCACTATACGTGGTACGTGGTACTAGAGTCGTTGATATGGAGTCAGTCACCCTAAACGAGTAACGTGGATTTATATCTATATCGCGATAACATGTCTGTCGGATGTGCCAAATGCATTCTAAATCAGCCACGTGAATTCGTTCGAATCAACTGTTGCATTCGCAACTTTCGCATCATATATACTAAATTCACTTTGCGAGATCTAATGTTTCTAACCTAACGTAAAATAGATAGAGCGACGATCGGTTAACGGTTAACGAATCGACAAGATCCTCTTTCGATTCTTAAAAATATTTTCTAGTCAAATACACATGTAACGGGCGCGTATATGTATATTTCTTTGGTAGGTATATTTACAACCGACGAGATATATATATATATATATATATTTACATTTGTATGCGATGAAGCGTCTCGCTAAAAAACGCTCGATACTTAAACGCTCGTTGACTCGTCCACGTCAATCCTTTCAATCCTTTCGGTCACGTTGTATTAAAAATAAAAAACAGAGTGGGCAAAAGCCCAAAGGGGCAAAGACATTCTTACGCGTGACTATCGACGGAATAATAAAGCGATCGCAGCTTCACGCGGGCTAACCGTGACTTTGAACCCAAGCACGTGCGCTTCATGTTTCAGTGAACTCTTGGTGCTAAGTTCGGCCATGCGTGCATCCTACGGAATGTCAGTCGCACAAAATTCGACACACCCGGTGATAATCCAATATAACTATACGCTACACAGTTACAGTCCCTCATTTTGCTCATTCGGATCTCGCCTATATATGTATATATATGTATATATGTATATAGTGAACGGATCGAATGGATCGTTGCGTAAGAGTCGTACTTACTCGAGATGCGCGCAACTGTTGCATAAATCGTAGCTGTGTAACCGTAACGAGCACGTAACACGCGAGTCCCGATTTTCATACTTACGAGTAATAAACAATTTACGCGCCATGATACAATGACGACGCAACAGTGTACACGTAGATTCGCAACATCGGGGAACAAATAATCGAACAATATATATCGGAATCGGAAGTTCGGAACATGACGCGCGTATCCTAACGCAGCCGAATTCCTATAGCGTAGATCCTCGCGTTGCGTTGGTGCGTAACGGACTTACGTGCACACGTTAATAGCCGCGCAAAAAGAACAGCTTGTGCGTGCGTGCGAACGAGGCTGCATCGCAATATTTTTTAAACAAGACAAATATTCCCTCGCTCTTTTCCATGCGCGCTTGAGTACGTACATATTAAAACGCTTTATCGTAGGATCTAGATGGCGTACGAAGAGCCTGACGTACAAAATTAGCAAGTATCCAACTGGTCTGAACAAACAAGAAGTGGACAAAGAAATCGCGAACGCATTCAGCGTTTGGTCGGGTGAAACTGATCTGACATTTACCCGCAAAACAGGACATGAAAATGTAAGGGGCTCATACACAATCGAGATACATATATATATCCACTTACTCATGTCATCACTCGACGCGGGTAATATTTTTTTAAGAAAAGGTGTATTAATTCGCGTTTAGGTTCACATCGAAATCAGATTCGAGGTAGGCGAGCATGGCGACGGTGATCCTTTCGATGGACCTGGCGGCACCTTGGCGCACGCGTATTTTCCCGTGTACGGTGGTGATGCTCACTTCGACGACTCCGAACGATGGACCATCAAAAGCTATCGCGGTACCAATCTCTTCCAAGTCGCGGCTCATGAATTCGGGCACTCGCTCGGCTTAAGTCACAGCGATGTCAAGAGTGCCCTAATGGCACCTTTTTACCGCGGCTACGATCCACACTTTATCCTGGATCAGGACGATGTCAGCGCGATTCAGGTACGCCCGTTAGACGACCGAAATCTCCTATTATGAGTTACCCTTCGTGGATGCATGGATGATGTAGCGTGCTTCTCGAATAGCGATACGAAATTCATTTCAGGCTCTATATGGAACGAAGAGCACGTCGCGAGGATCGCGACCTTTGCCGCCTGCCGAAGAAGATCCTGAACTGTGTAAAGATCCCAAGGTCGACGCGATGTTCAACACAAAAGACGGCGAGATAATTGCGTTCAAGGGTACGTACCACGAGTTGTGGAATCTTTCATTAGTGTTTAGCGTTTGGATTCTCTAGCAAAAAGATGCCGCCCGCGCGCGCGCGCGCGCGAGACTAGCAAAGAGGCGAGAATGCTGATATACTACTGTGGTGGAATTTCCAGGAAAATATTACTGGAAATTAACGGACAACGGTGTGGCTAGCGGCTATCCTAGACGTATTAGCAGCACGTGGAAGGAGCTTCCGTCAAATATAGATGCTGCATTTACATACAGGAATGGCAAGACTTACTTCTTCAAGGTAACCGTTCACCTGACCACAACTTTCCCTGACAATGAGTGAGATCCAAAATTGATTTCGTTTTTCTTTCTTTGCCATGCTAAATATGTATTACATGTACATATATGTATATATATATGTCGATGCAAAATGTATCGTAAATCAACATGCATGCAGATTTCATTCGCTACAACTAAGCCTATTTACAATTATTTTGCCTCAGGGCACGCAATACTGGAGGTATATTAATACGACCATAGACGGTGACTATCCGAAGGAAATTAGCGATGGTTTCACCGGTATTCCCGATAACATCGATGCGGCTACCGTATGGACTGGAAACGGCAAGATTTACTTCTACAAAGGCGCGAAATTCTGGCGCTTTGATCCAGCGTCGAAGCCACCTGTGAGAAGTAACTATCCTAAGCTCATTCAAAATTGGGAAGGCATACCGAATCACGTCAACGCAGCAGTGACCTACAAGGGCTACACGTACTTCTTCCAAGATAATGCCTACTATCGATTCAACGACCGAATGTTCAAGGCAAGTACGATTTGGATTTTTCATTGATTTTTTCTTTTACTTCTAGCAGCGTTATATATGGCAATATATATTTCGATCGATAAATAACGGCTGGAAAATAACATCGAGCTTACGTAATAACACGCGCGCCTCTTCTTGCTCTCTTTCTCTCTCGTCCCGTCCCGTCCCGTCCCGTGTTACGTCCCAAATTACGGGACGTGTCTCGTTACATAGAGTTTCCTATATAGAGAAATAAAGATTCTATAAAAATATCATATTATATATGAAAAAAAAAAAAAAATCATCTCTTGGATTTGTCAGGTGGACGACGCTAATCCCGCCTTTCCAAGATCGACAGCGTACTGGTGGTTCGGGTGCAAGTCCGCTAACAGAGGGACACTAGGTAATGATCACTGGCCATTCGCATTTGCCAGTAACCTGGACGTGGCTGATACTGATACACACGACGATTACGGTAGTCTTGACAGCGTTGGCGACATCATTCTAGACGCAGGTACAAAATCTTTATCGAATCCTGCCTCGCCTCGAAAAAACTTGAACATGTCCATTGTCCGCGACAACCTAGTATCCGCGCTTATCTCAAATCGAATATATAATATCTCTTGAAATGGATATATCTCGAAGAATATAGCTCTCGGTTCTTCAACCAATTCATAAAGTTAATTTCTCTGTTACCTAACAGCTCTCGGTTCTTCAACTAATTCATAAAGTTAATTTCTCTGTTACCTTTTCGTATATCTTATCACAGATTTTATTCTTCGTCTTTTATCGACGTGTGCGTTGGGCGTAATTATTGTTACTGTACTTATTAATTGCCATTAATATACCGTCATACATAATAAGAATGTTCCAAGAACAACGAGATGATTAAGTTTCCGCGAAGCCTCCTGAATTGCACTTAAAATTAATGCCCCGGAGAATCGCGACAGTGGATACCTAGTAGTCTGCTTCGTTCGTTCCAATTCGTTGAAAATAATCAACGTGGAAACAAATAATTCCCTTGGTACGGACTACGGAGGCAGGCAGGATGCGCGATATTAAAAAATTTAGTGTTTCGTATACCTGGCTACTACGATACTAAGGCTACATCAAAGACGCAAAAAGACACGTGCACGCAATACTTTAAAATAAAGAGAGAGAGAGAGAGAGAGAGGAGGGGGGGGGGCGGAGGGATCGGGATTAATTCCTCCCTCTCTCCCTCTCTCTCTCTCAATACCTAGTACAAAGGTCAGATACAATATTATGTTATAATAAACTGGTAGGTTCAAACTAGAATGTTGTAACGTTGTCCCGAGATATTACGAGCATGACGATTCGAAGTGACTCTTTTGTATCTCGTGCGTTTTATCGAGTCACAGATCACTAAAATCGGATGTGACGCAACGCTTATGCTCGCTGGATAACGAAATGTATTTTAAACATACCAAACGTATCATAATTCAAGCTCTATATATTTACACGGAAGTTACGAAATCAGGTAAGTGGGAAACATGGGAAAATAAAGTAATGCTTGCACGATTAGTCTACGCGCGTAAAAACATTGATGGCATTATTTTGGCAATAACTGTTCTATGCCTATTCCCATCACTAACCAAGCGTACTCGAAACTGATAAGTATAAATAATCACTTAATTAATCGATTAATTATAGTTTTGCGTTTTATAAAGCTAAATTAACATTTAACTTTATAACGCATAAAACTTTAACTTATTATAATACATTATAACGTTATCATTCGTTAATTGTTAACATTGCCCATAATTTTAATCATATATGATCGTTATTTAGTCTCGTCCCATCCCGTAATGCAGATTCGCGAATCCAAGATTTTTCGTTTTGAATTCGTCAACATCATTTCATGGCTTACATCGATTCTTTATCACAAAGGTTTACGAAGAAAATTTTAAATTAGTATAATTTCACATACCGTTGATAACTTTGCTGTACGGAGTGTACGCTAAAGCCCAGAGTATTTATTAGCCAGGCGACGGATAAAAACACAAAGTATTTGATTTCTGAGAATACCGACGGACTTTGAAAACTAAATGGTGATCGTGCGAAAGGTCGCAGTATATCATCGTCGCCGCATCCAGTTTGACAAGACACGAGTAAATATATTCTAGAAATAAGAGACATTTTTTACGTTCTCTCTCTCTCTCTCTCACACACACACTCTTTCTCTTTTGTTCTTGTTTCGCTTACACGGACGGCTTTCATTCGTTAGCACATTACGATTATGGTTTCGCGTACTATTTATTCGCTGCCTCTTTTGTTTCCTTACACGCGTACTCTATCTCTATTTTCGTCCTTGCCAGAGTGTGACTTTTATTATTATTAGTAGATAAAAAATATCACTTGTGTATAAAGCATGAATCTTTCTCCGTATGTTGCATCATCGATCATAACTTAAATGACACACGTCAAATAATAGTAGATAACACCAAAATTACACGTCTCATCAATCAACACGCACCATACCAACTTGTTCTAAAATCCATGCACGTGAGAGCACACGCGTGCACTCGCACACGAGCGTGAAACAGGGATGAGGTGCATGAGACACTGGTCACTGCCGTTGGCAGTTGCGTTGTTTGGAACTTAATCTAGCATAAAAGCGTGTTTTCGACTTGCTCCTTCTCTCTAACAATACGTCGACTCTTACGGTCTTACGGGAAATCCTTGTTCCTTCCAATTCTGATTTTCACACGCACACACACACACACACACACACACACACACACACACACACACACATTTATTCGTTCCTTTCTTCTTATCATTCGTTTTCCGGATTAAAAGATATCTTTACCCGCAAATAGTCTTTTAGGCCGATATTCATAATCAGATTTTATATATAAGATTGTCTTAAGTTCATCCTTAGATACTCCGTAGCCAATGAAACGACGCAGTGGCATCTCAAGATAAACTTAAGACAACCTTAAATATAAGATTTGACTATAATACCGGCCTCACACGCACGCCTCGCTGCACAAGTACTTAATCTCAAGTATTCGTCGTGCCCGTTGAAAATTAATATTTTGGAAACGTACGTAATGTGTGGTTTGCAATCGTGACACGCACTAGCCCTAAATCTTTCCCTCTGACGTTCCTTCGGGCCATAATCCAAATTGATGGGATTTTATGAGAAAATAATGCACTCTCTTCTGACTCTTAAATACTCAATCTAATTGTAAGTTTCCCTACTTCTCTCTATGTTCTTTCTCTGTGCTCTATTTTTTTACGACGCGTACGAATCTATGAGAGGAGTAACAAAATATTTGTTTGATGTGTTTATGAGATACTTTTTACTTTTACTTTAACTATACGTTTCGATTCTAATGCAGTTATATAAATTTGTTTTGCAAAGTAAATAGGTAGTAAAATAAAAATAGTACAAAATAAATATATAATTTTATATAGTTAGTCTTACTAGCTGCCGATGCGCCACGGATTTTTTAAATATGGGCCCGTAAATTGCTTTCGAGCGAGAATGGTCACGAGATAGAAGATAGAAGACAGAAAGCTTAAATTTGTAAGATTTAATTTAATGAAGATTCGCGTCTCATTACTTGAAGATTCGACATACTCTCATTACTTCTGTACTATGTTTAGCATGGGGATCTTTAACACACAAACACACAAACACACACACTTAATTACTTACCATTACAATAATAAGTAATTCATATGTTGACATTCTCATGTATTTGGTGCTTGCCAAATGAATGCTGAAATGGCTTGCCCCTCGCAACAATCGTCGGCTTCAAATTTGACGTAGCCTGCGAATAAAATATTGAATATAGTATAGTTAGAAATTTCAATTTCATAATCAGTTCGAAATCAGGCAGCCATATTACGAGTAAATCAATCAAACGTCGAATTCTTTATCCGCGATGTACAGACCCGATATACATAATATGATATACAATATACATATTGCATATAACTTGTCTGTCTGGTATAAAGAATTCAGGCGTGTTTTTAGAGTATATATAATATAAATACAAAATAAAGGTTACGCATTTATGTGAGAATAGCACTAAATACTGAGCTGTGTACAGACAATAACGACGATGTCTGCTTACAAAAGATAGAAAAGAAAACGTGAGAAGGCGACTCACCTCACTCAGTGAGTCAATAAGATGATCCACCACCCGCATTAACCGGGAGCAATCACCTTTTCCAGACGACAACAATGTACATCCCGAATTCGGGAAAAAGTGAGCGGTCAAAGCGGCGCGACCCACGACCGATACACGTGCCAAATACCCCGATTATTTACGCGCGGAAAAAGCAAATAAAGTTCCAAACAGCGGCAACCGGCAAGCGTCAAACGTCAAACGTCAACCGTCAATCGTCAATCGTCAATCGTCAACCGGCAACGGCGGCGCGGCGAGAGCGAGGGCTAACGGGCGACATCTCTGTGGCGTGCGACACTCCGCGGCCCGCGCCCTGTTTGACCTCAACTGTTTCGCGCTCTTGAGTGTGCGCATGCGCATGCGCGACGCGCCGCCCAGTCAAATTGCTCTGCAATTCCGCATGGCGCCGGGCGCGGCGCGGCGTCGCGCGACGCGCGACATTACGCGCCACTACGATTCCAATTTGAATTCGACAGGAGGAACCGACGAGCTCGTCACATCATCGAATCACGATCACGGAAACTCTGGGGCATCCGCGAGTTTGTTACATCCGTCGGGAAGGACGCGGCAGCTTCTGCTCAGCATCGCGACAGGGATCATCGCGAGGTTCGTCGTGGCTACGTAAAGGCCGGCATATCCATGTCACCCCGATCGATTATTTTCCTTTTCTGCTGTGAACGTGTCTGTGATCGGCCGCTTCGGCCTTCGAACGCCGATCCTGCCGATCCTGCCGATCAAAACCGTGTCATTGTCGTTGACGCGCGGCGCGGCGCGTTCTTCAGGAACCTGCCTGATAATTATATAATTTATAATAAATAGGTAGCTAGGAAATTTTCGACGACCAATATTTTCGTCGCAATTAAACTGTTGAGCCGCGTGTTTGCGCAAGAAGCGAAAGCGCAGCGCGGCTGTAGCACGTATTTTTGAATTTGCACACATTTTTTATAAATGCAAGCGCAAAAAAAAGATAAATATTATATGTGCGTGCGCGCGCGCGTGTGTGTACGCGCGCACACATACACACGCACACGATACCATTATGCTATCTTTGAATGATGTTTCACGCGCAGTAACGTAACGTAGAACGTTTTACACTGCCTGTTTATTCGCGTGTCCATCATTTGCAAAGAACTTTAAACGTCAAAGGCACTTACTGATTCCTTGAGATCCGACCGTTCGATTAGATCGCGAGATGTATAAAGGATATTAGGATATTGCGACATGACAACTAATAATTAATAATTAATAAAGCAATATTCGGATTCTTTACTGACAATATTGTAAGTAAAAAATGTGTATTTGTTGATTAATGAAAGTATTATATGTGAATATTATAGACTCTCCTATACTTATGTAATGTAAAAAATGCTACTATATTCTATATAACACTAAGCAATTATAGCCTATATATATATATATATATTATTTTTATTCAATGTCTTTTTGTTCAATTTCATTTGCATGCGCGAACCATTTATATGTATATAAATATCTAGTACTAGTATCATGCTGCGTTGCGATTATACTAAAGCGACTATTATCTAATGCGCAAGTGCCTTAGAAAATATTTTTGTAATTTATACAACTCTCTAAAAGGAATTGTAAATGCCAGGTCTGTTCAAGCGCAACTTTTTTGTATACGTCGCTTCAAACCGTACGTTTAATTTCGCTTCCATTATCGAGTACGTTTGAAGAGAAATAGAGAATTCTTGTGTTGTTTTATATAAACATTTCTTTCGCGGTTTCTTCCAATGGTAGCCTGTTGTAGTTTTATACATAACTATATTATTACAACTGTATGCTAATGGTCAGACTGATCTCTGACATTAATGGTGCTGTATGTATGAGAATTTATACATCTATACAGTTCTTATGAATTAAGTACCCCTTTTTCTTTTCTAGATTTTACAAAATAAAAGTGCACTTTGACACGTGTTTAGCAAAAACATACACCAATCTTTTTGGTAAGAAAAGAAAGATTATACACGTCAAAACTATCTTCGTTCAGTATTCCTGTGTTCAGTATTGACAAATGTTGAAACAGCTCTAATAATTGTGTATCTCATATATTTCCTTATATTTCAAAAAGTATCTTAATGTCTAATAATACGAATGTTTGACCAGTACTTAATTGTTAAAAATTATACTTGGCCTTTAAGTATTATCAGAGTACAAGAAGAAAGGCTTTGCACTTTTCATCAGTATTCGTTGAATAAAAGAATTTCTGTTCACAACACGAAATTAACTTTTTTATTATACAATCTTGTTTTTAACTGGTTAAATGATTGGTTATTGTTTAAGGCAGCTTGAACATTCCCATCTAATATATATAAATTTAATTGTGCAATGCCTTTCTTTGTGTTACTACTGACATTAGGGTATTAATAATTCATATTGAAACTTGCCACGCTATTGTGTCGTGCCTTGAACAAAATCTCTATTGTATTATATTTTTCATCGTCATACAAATAATATTAATAAATACATGTGTTTATTTTAATCATTTTTCAATGCATATTATTCGCTATATGCGCATTTTGCTTACACATTCCACACGCACGCACGCACACACACAGAAATACGTACCGATTTGTTATGTATTATCCAGGAAGTATTGCGCGATTCATTTAACGCTCGTACAAAATTATCACGACTATATTCACTATTCCTTTCTAATGTTTATGAGATCTTTCTTTAATACTGGTTTGTACACTACAAGTTTGCTATAACTTTTAAGAAGTAGTTTCCAAAAATACGTAACATCTGACATTCGCAAATTATTCCATATAAAGTCTCTTCCGCGATGAGCAATCTTTTTTGACAGATCGTCATTGTTCCTTGCAAATTCAATCAAATCCCTGAAAAATATAACAAAACAAAATAGACCAGTCGATAGTTTAATTAAAGACAAACATCAATAGCAATGTAGCAAGATTAGATTGTCGTCTAGCGACAAAGTTAGCTTACTCCAACTCTTTTTGATCTGCATTCTTAGGAACAGGTATGTAATGAATCCACGGTTTCATGGCATAATAATAAAATTCCATCCACTCGTCGCCGACATGAAAGACCAACGATCGGCATAAAAATAAATGTTTATATCGAAACGAAGCTGCCACACCTCGAAAATTGAATAAGTACTTATACGTACAATGCGATTCTAAAGATACCTCTGATGCTGGTGTTGCATGTAAAGTATCCTAAAATAAAGTTGAAATTTTCTTACATACATTCGCGTCGTATGTAGAATATATATGTAGAATCCGCTAAAGCGATTCAGAAAAAAGTATGACAATACCTCATTAGATTTCCATGCTTGATTTTTAGTATATTGAGCGTCTACTAAGTGAGGTTTATTACGACTTAATAAAATCAAATTATCGCGTTCCGAACTCGTTCTTGACCCGCGAAAGAATCCTCTACTTTCTTTCTTTTCCCATGGAATTTCCAAACTCGCCTTGTTCAAAGATTTACGATGTCGATCCCATCTGCCAAGACCACGGGGATACAACGATATAGCTGGACCACCTTCCCAAAATGCCCATGCTGGATACATAATATCATAATATTGCGGTGTCTATAAATACATTTTGCAAGCTGCACAGCTCTTATTAAATTCAACAAGCGAAACATAATTGCATCGATAAATGTACATGTTACAGTTATGTTATAGTTGTAACAAAGGTTTTAGAATTAGATAACGGAATTATCCCTCACCTTACTAAATGAAAAAATAGGCATGGCATTTCCAAAATATTCGCTGGACTGAGGATAATCTCTGGTATTTATAACTAAATCCATGTCTGACAAATTACCAACTACCTTTAATAGGAAATGTTCAATTCCAGCACATCTGGCTGGAAACATACAGTCTTTCTCTCTGTACAATTTACCTTTGATTATCTGGTAAAATGTACCCCTGCGGGGTTACAATTATCATTGAATTTAGAAGAACTTTAGTGGAGACAAAGGACAAAGGGCAAAGGGCAAAGGATACTAATACTAAATCGCCGATACTTGATACCAGTGCGATAGTGATACCGGTGTGATAGATACCTAGTTCTGGCAGCTTCAATCATTTCTTCGCTTATGCCCTTCTTTCTAAAAGGCCTCAGATCTCGCGCGATGACACCTTTGAAACATTCGTGCTTCGTGTTGTTGCATTCCTCGTGGTTTTGCTCTGCATTTTGAATTGCCACTAGATATTTCTCATATCTTTCATTTGTTTCTAAGAATAGGAACAGATATATAATATATGGAGGATTTTATAATAAATAACAACATCGTATATATCGCATCACAGAATCACTTGATATCCCAGATATATCCCAGAATTATCACAAGTTAATTTTGATCTGAGGTTGTGCGAACGATACCTTTCGCGTACAATGATGATCTTCGATGGTCAATATTTTCATTTTCTTTACAGAATCTTGCGTCGTTATCTACCGAACAAAATTGCTCTTCGCATAGGCGACCGGCGAAAATTATCAAAAATATGATGTAAATTAATGCCAACATATTGAGTCAACACAATTTGATTGTCCCAAGTCCCAAGTATGTACTTACGCATGGACAAACAACAAACACGATATTCGCGTAAGGTGGTTGGTTTTGTAGCTAGCGATATCTATGCGCGAAGAAAGCAACTAGAAACGTCACACGTCTGTTAGATAATGTAGAAATATCAGTTGTTGATAACGTTAAATCTCTATAGATGTCG
Source organism: Temnothorax rugatulus (assembly GCA_035220575.1). NCBI lineage: Eukaryota > Metazoa > Arthropoda > Insecta > Hymenoptera > Formicidae > Temnothorax > Temnothorax rugatulus. The sequence continues at coordinate 318,988 of JASTWL010000141.1, forward strand.
GTATATGTACTACATTTTTTCCTAATGACTAATTTTTTCGAATAACGCGAATATACATCATATATGTATAAAAGTACACTAGAGATATTATAATTATTATCTAAATATCTAAAGTTCTCAAGTTTATTATCTATATATACATATATATAGATATATATATATATTATATACATAATACATTGCACACTCGAGAGAGTTGAGCAAAACTTTTCTAGCTACGTATTTGTATTCTACGTATTCTAGCTTTATATTGTGTGCTTTTCATTTAGCGACTCAAGTCGACAAAAGCGTCATTCTGTCTCTTTTCAACATCTAGTGAGCAACAAAGATAGAATGACGCTTGTGTCGACTTGTGTCGTTAACTGGAAAGCACCTATTAAAGTTTATATATATATATAAAAACAATGTACATGTATATGTAGATCCGTTTGTAGCTAAACATTCTCATATAAAGCTTTTCTCATTGTTAACAATAACAATTGTAAAAGAATGTTTATATAGGTGAATTGTACGGATACACTTCCAACCGAGAGACAATCAAACAGTGCTGAGAAAACGGAAACTTAATTGTGCGAAGAATAAGATTGAATAAAATCCCTCTTTTGCATATGTTCTGACTTTGCATCCTTTGCATTCACTGTTGTTCGCGGTATGATCGTCCCTCGTTTACACGGAAGGCATATGCATGATATAAAACAATGCCACGCAAAAATGACGGCGAGTTGATGTTGTTATGTTGTTAAGCTCGATTTCCGTTTTGTCTTTTATGTCACTTTTGATTATATGATACTCGAGAGTATTCGCCGCCGTTATCGCGAAAAAGTAGACAATTAGCAACAGGTGCGAAGGCGATCAAGGCGTAGCGTTTTATGCGTTTTATGCGTTTTACTTGTTGTGGTTTTACTGAACGTTTTACGCATTTTACGCATTTTATGCATTTTACGCATCGCTTCTCAGTCGGATATGAATCTTTATCGGATGCACATTCGCATGCATGATTTCCAGTTTCCAGAGTTCGAACCTGTGAGAATAATTATAAGAGATTATCCTACCTCTTGGTTACGTGCATTATGCCACTGTCTATATCGACTATCGGAACATCAAGAGATTCTATGAAAATAAATCAATTGTAATTAATAAGATTATTCTCGCTTCCCTCGTCAAAGGAGCCGCCAAATCAAAGAGTCTAAAGTACTCTAAAGGATTGTAGGAAGAATTATAGAATTATAAAATATAATAAAAATTATGAATATATGTGTAACGAGTAACGCGAGTAACGAGTAACGAGTAACGAGTAACGAGAAGACACACACGACAGGAAAAGTTGAGTGAAATTTGAGATGGTGTTATTCGTTGCGTTATATATCGTAAAAATAATCTATATTCTATATAATAGAAATAGAGCAAGGGATTTTTCATGGGATTGGCGACAATCGTATAGCCATATTTAGCCATCATGGCAAGGTAGGCCACAGCTTCGGCTAGTGCCAGCCTGCCACAGCCGTAAGTATATACTTCTGCTTTTGCACAAGCAGCGAGAAACAATAGCCCCGAAAGGATCGTCCTACTTGTGCGATTCTAATTGTAAGATATTCACGCGGTCCGCCTACCAATTATATCGCTCTGTATCCCCACGATTCCGCGGGTGCGTACTCTCTTTCTTTTACGCTTACGGAGAGTTTCTCTCGCTATTCCGCAACTTTTCTCTCGTTATCGCGCGCCCGCCGCGGCGCGGTTGGGAAACGTCTGCTTGCTTTTCCGCGAAAAGCGATCAATTACGACCGTACGGTCGTACTCGCGTGGGAATACTGTAAGAATAGTGTGGCTTGTCTAGTTGTCTCGATCTAGAAACCATTCTTAGTTGTGTACGCACAATGCTTTTTTTCTCGTAATTACAAGTACGTTTACCCAACAACCGATCTCTCTCTCTCTCTCTCTCTCTCTCTCTCTCTCTCTCTCTCTCTCTCTCTCTCTCTCTCTCTCTCTCTCGATCGCATCAGCTCTGAGCAATTATTAGGGATGAAGAATCACGCGCGTGAAAATCGATACATCAAGTACTGCTAAACAATCTCGTTCTATACTCCTATACTGTTATTTCACTCTCGACGAGTCTACATATATCGTTCTTTTAAACTTTACAGGTATCAAGTTTTTCAGTTTACAATTAATAGCAAAAAGAAATCTCGCGCAAAGGACGCCGGAACAAGTGCGCGATCGCAAGCGCACAATTAAATTACATAACGTAATATCGGCGGAAGCTAATTATAATGAAATTATAGGTCGCCGTACTTTTTTGCCTCCTTCACTCGTTCGTTGAAGGGGGGGGGAGGGTTGTGAAAGACCCTTCGAACGGATGGGCTTCCTCCCCTTGTCGGTTCCCTGTTTAGGAAGTTTGTTACCGTTTCCTACGTTGCTGTGTGGTCCGCAACAACCGTTTTTCGCTATTTCTATCATATATATATATATATATATATATATATATATATATATATATATATATATAGCAAGTATTAATTCTATGTCATGGATTATAAATTTTCTATCGTTCACTTGACCGAAATTTATGATATGTACATCGATACGGAGCGAGCACAAAATTGTCATATGTCGCTCGCTTTGAAGTAACGAAGGAAAAAAATGGCAAACGCAGAGAGAGAGAGAGGGAGAGAGAGAGAGAGAGAGGGGGGGGGGAGGGGCGAGAGTAAATTTATTGCGAATGCAAGATACAAATGACGAGCATTAACGTGTCGCGTATATACATAAACCGACAGTTGCACACGCACATATACGCTCATAATACCTACATATGTTGCATACTGCATGTAACATATATATCTCACGCGCAATCATGAAATCGCTTCCGTTTCGAGTCTGGATGTACGTACGTAGCGAATAAGCGACAAGAAAAAATTGGCTCGAATCGACGCGAAGAGAATAACTTGCGGTGCTAGGAAAGATGCGAGGTGCGAGCCAAAAGCGCGTTGTGCCGGGGTGGTCCAAACTCCAAACCAAACACGTTCACGCGTGTACATACTTACGTGTCTATGAGCAAGCGTGCGCAACTTTATACGCGACTTTATATTTAGAATTTAACCATTGAACGCAAAACTGGGAATAAAGATCGAGCAACTTCCGGAGCAACTTCTCCGTTAGACGTGGCCCGCGCCGTTCGGGCGGCAGGAGAAAAATTTCATCAGAGGAGAAACCTCGATATAGGTACATTAGTACATACGATGCCGATCCGAGATCCGAGTCGCGCCCTACTGCGCAAAAATCGACAATAAATTTATCTCGAGAAAGGAATGCTTCTTCACTGGTGCTCGTCGCACGTCACTGAAAATAATTTCAAAATCGCAAATTTCGCATCTCAGCACGATGAGCTACCTAATAGAGATTAGAGAGAAGCGCGTCTTTGCTTATCCAAGCATTTGCCGCCGCGGGCGCGGTACCATTGCAACAGCGACATAATTATATATACGTATATTTTCACGAGGTGCACACGTACGCACGCACGCACAAGCCGCGCATCGCGCCAACGTTAACGAGTCATCTCAATTTCTCAATCGTAGGAAAGGTACCGCATTGACTGATTGGCCGCGCTCAATTTTCATGACGCGTTCACCGTTCGCACGTCCGCGTGGCGCGTACATATACATATGTATACGTCGCGTCGCGGCGGACTCCGGCGATATGACGCGATATGACGTGTTATGACGCGATTGACGCGTAACGAGTGCGAGAAGCACACTCGATTGCACTCGATGCCGCGTACATACAGCGCACACGTGGCGCACGCGGTACGCGGTACGCGGTACGCGTGACACGTGACACACATTGCGCGCGCCCACAGGAATCTCAAGTGCCTCCAACTTCAAGTATACGCGATACGCGAGTCGAGTCAAAAGTAACAATTTCGTCAATTTCGGCATACCCGGCAGCCGGCCTCGGATGCCCAATATGCTCAATGCCCATGCGCATCGTCAGTATCGTGTCACTCACGTCACTGTGATTACTTATTATTACTTAAATTAACAAACATTTGAAATACATATGTTTCGCAGTCGATGGCTGCATTCCGATATTCACTGTCAGTACTGCAAATCTATATTTTACGTCACATATACTATAGATTTTCAGTACTGAAACACTGAAAGTTGCTGACAGTGAATATCGGAATGCAGCCGATATCGCGACTCGCGACGAATGCTAAACTGTCAGAATAAACTGTCTCGTCATATCTCCGTTTATCATATACGTCCACGTCCGCGGGCACGTATAACACGTAACCGAGAGTGCTAGCGGTTCTCGAGGAGATGGAGGAGATGGAGGGGACTGAAAATCGGAAATCCGACTTTTTCTCTCCGCGGGGTGATATGATTGCTGTTATGTCGTTTCCTGCCGCGAATCCCAATTCCCTATATACAACCGAACCGGCAGCGTAACATTAACGGTGAAGGGGAAAGGGGTGTACGACCCTACGACCCTACGACCCTACGACCGACCGCGACGGCGCGGCGCGCGACGTGCAATGCTCTCGCGTCCGAGAGAAAACTCGTAGTTTTCTTCGCAGAGTCGTTTCACACACGCGTTTTCTCCTATATAACAGTACGTTGGTACTTGGTACGTACGAGTATGTTCGCCGGGCAAGTACAAGTTTTACGGCCCATACAACGTACGAGATACATACTCGTACGTTAGATATATCGAGAGCTTCGCGCTTCCGTCGACCGGAGCGACCGGAGCGACCGGAGAAACGAGAGAGACGGCATCGTCGATGGGCGTCGATGGGCGTTAGAATCTTAGAATTCTAGAGCGAGATCTATAGACTCCCTGAACTGCATCAGTCGAGATCGGTTGAGAAAAAGCGTAACGCGCGATAGAGCAGAGTTATTAATAAGGCTTCCACCTTTCCTCTCAGGAACGTTCTCCGTGGCCGCGCGCGTCGCACGTCTACATCAGATGACACTATTGACATCCAACATATCTGATTATTATCTGACATGCATCGCGTAGATCGGATATTTTTCCAAGTGAGATACCTAACGATCCGATCCTCTCGCCCGCTATTTCAGTAGGGTCGATGACAAAGAGGAAAAAAGAGGCAAGGAGGAAAGAATTTCGCCGTCGCGTCGTCGGTCCACACGCTACACGTTAATTGTTATCGTCGTTATCGATTGTCACCGACGCGACACCGACTTGCTTCTCATTCGTCTTGCAAAGAAAAAAAAAAACAAACAAACAAATTCGTAAGCGAGAAGGAAAGAACGTTAACTTTACAATATTGTAGTAGCACGTGCGATCTATGGCACATGACGAATGACGAATGACGACGCGACCGCGACGTTATATCGACATCTCACCTTGGCCGATCATCCGTCCGGCCGTCCGGCCGTCCGGCCGTCCCCTCGCATAGTTTTACGACGCTGTTGTTGACGCTGAATGACACGAAACGATGCACGTGCTACATGCATTACGGCTTACGGCTCGGGGACGCATGCGCGCTAAACGTAAACCGTACGCGACTGTCACTACCACGACTTCATTCATATTTTTTCCTCGTAACCGCTCCACCCGTTTCATTCACGCGCTCGCTCGATCGAGGCGCGGCGCGGCGCGGCGCGGCGCGGCGCGGCCGCGCGTCGTGACTTGGACTCGCCGCTCGCCACCACCTGCCAATCCTGCCATGCACGCTGACAATGCTCCACCGTCCACCCTCCAACTCCTGGCTGCCGCGTTTATGCGCGCATCGTCGTTCATACATTTTTCTCGTCCTCTGTCGAGCGACGGTTATTGTCGGTGAAAAGCAAGTCCACACGTCACCGTACTTATATATTACTATCCAATATATGTAGGTATATTTCTAACCCGTCATCGGTCATCCAACAGTCTCTTTCTTCTCTCTTACCATATGTTATTAATATATTATAGTATCGTACGATGTGTCGTAATACAACTTCGTAGGTCCGTAGTCCGTAGGAGGTAGGACATGGTTCATTTGTGTAATTTTGTAATTAATCCTAAGAAAAAAATCTCTTAGCTTAAATCTTGGCTGAAATTTAAATGGATCGCGAGTCGTTTCCTCTCTTGATCGCGTTTTGGAACACTTTCTCATCTCACGCGTACGACGTACGACGTGCGACGTGCGACGGTACGACACGTAGTTGTTTTCCGTCATGTTAGCTTATTCCCACTCGCATTCGCGTTAGTTCAAGTTCAAAGGCGGTAGGCCTATTTCAAGAAGCTTATTTCCGGCGATAAGGAGGAGGACGTCGAGGATAATGTTTGCACTTGCTTGCACGACGCGGATGCGATGCAATTAGTTTTGATAAAACGCCGAGAGAAGCCAAGTCGATTTGATAGCGTACGTATCTTTAATCAATTCGTTTATCGTTACAAAAGAATATATTGTCTTATTGTCAGATAAGACGTACAAACGTTTTCCGTCATGGAGGATAAAATAGTATGGAGCAAAATTAAGTTAATTGACGTAATTCGGGTTTTATTAACGTACGGAGGGTGTTGCATGGAAATGTGAGGAAGTGTGACGATAAGACATATATAGAATAAAGAAACGAACGAAAAGCCATGATTCTCTTTTACCTTTTACCTTTAAAAGGCGCGTCGCGGAAAGAGCGAGTATGCGCGCGGCCTGTATATATATATATATATACCCACGTGGGAAAATCTTCCGTGAAAGTCTTGCAAAAGTATACGACGCTAGTTACGCCGAGAGAGCTAGTTGCTCTCTGCAATCTGCATAATATCATAAATCTTTATAATTAAGATCTAGATAGCGATATGTCGTCAAGGGGGGAAACTCGAGCATCGACGCGCCCGCGCCCGCGCCCGCGCCGAGAAGAGAAAGAGAAAATCATCCGTCACATTATACATTTTTCAGCTCACGGAGATTTTCACCCCAGAAATTAGTATGATTTCAATGTGCTTCAAGCTTCAACGTGTTCGATACGATCATTTCCAGCAAGGAGGTAACGCGAGGACCAGCTCCTTGTGTAACCACCTCGCGCTCGTTCGCATGCCGAGGATTGCCGAGGCGAGGCTGGCACGGGAGCGGGCGCGGGCGCGGGCGCGGGCGCGGGCGAGGCAACAAAGGGGAAAAATAGCAAAATTCTCATTAAATCGCAAGCAACGTTAGTGGTCTCAGGTCTCAGGGCGTCTTCTCTCTTTCCCTACGATATCTATCGATCCGCCAACTTATACACATACATATTTCGTCGAGGTCGAGCGAGATACTCTGATACAGTGACTTTTCCCCGAAAGCAGCTGGGCGATGGCAATCAATAATCTAGTTTTTATAGATTGTAAAAATTTTGCTGCACACGGCCACGCTATATTTTTTCTTTTCTCGCGGTTCGCGAGAAAAGATATCGCCTTTCCAAACTCGACCTTCCTAGTGTTTATCTCGATGTATCTTTGTGAAATCTTTTATCTTAAATTCCATTTCGCAGATCTGCGTTTCACATATACTATCTTAATTATTCTTATATACTTACTAATAAATTTCGTGCGCGACAATTCTTGAAAAGAGTACACACGTACCAAGACTTGCACAATATAAATACTTGTATTGTGTATTTGTTGTTAATAAATGTACGGAAGAGCGAGAGAGAGGGAGGGAGGGAGGAAGCGGGCCATTGCGCCATCAGGAAGTGGCTCACCACTTGTACACGCGCTTAGTTGAGCGACGTAAACCAATGCCGTTGCCGTCCCGAGTACGCGCGTGAGCATGTAACGTTCTCGCCGGCGTGAGCATGTAACACACCGTGCACAAGAGCAACAAACAGCTATAGACTTGACACACCAAAGATAAAGAAGGAATATATAGGTATCGACCACCCACACTCACACACAGGCGCGCGCGCTCGCTCAAGAAAAAGATGAGACGAGTCGCGCGAGCAGTGGGTTTAATCCTGCGCTCATATTTATGTACATGTGCTCACATCTCACAATTCTCACATCGCGAATGCAGCAAGCAGCAAGGAAAGCGTGATGCGCGTACGCACTACGCACCTTTATATATCAGTCACCCGGTATACACGCCAACCTCGTAGCGAGTGGCAATCGCGCCATAGGACCCGCGATCGAACAGCATTGACGACTCGTTGCATGAGAAAATAAACGGACGTGTTGGATCGTTGAAAAAATATCGCGCATATTTCTCTGTCGTACGTAACGACAGGTATAATTTCACTAATTGTGAGTGATATAACAATGTGTGTAGATAACGAGAGAGAAAGAGAGAGAGGGGGGGGGGGGCACAATTGAATGCATAATTGAATAATGTATAAATATAACAATTTACGTAATACGATAAAATTCTCTTCCCGGCAATTTCAACCGTGTGTGTACAGTGTACACAATACACATGGAGAAGAATGCTTCTTTCGCGAAGCAGAGTATAGAGAGTAGACCGTTTCGCGTTGCGCCATAATATATATATATATATACTTGATTTTGGTTCCGAAAAAAAAGATGAAACGGGACCATCTAATTTTATGGGTCATCAACAACATACATAATAGCTGTTTCATATCGTTAATCAGGTAAATTAAGATTAGCGATACTATCAGTCAAAAATAATTAATCGCTTCCTTGACTCGTGTTGCCTACGTTCGCTAATAACAATTTAACGATCTCGCGTCATCTTGTAAAAAACGAAAATTAAACAGGATGTATCGCCTGCAGGCAATTCGTACCAATTCGTTTCGAATTCGTTGTCGAATGTCGAAATATCATGCCTCATGCCCGCTTATCGAAATGTACCTAGTAAATGTACATACGTACACATGTAATATATACGAGTACATAAAAACGTAAATATATACGCGCATTAACTTATCGACGAACAAATTCATTCGGAATAACTTATTTTTGCGTTGACGCGAATGAGAATAATCTATCGTTAATATCGTTATATCAGCACTATCGATATCCGTCATAAACCAGAAGCGGCTTTTTCTCGCAACGATCTTCGCGTATTGCGGTATTGCATATTCATAGTTGCAGATTATCGATTTCATTCGCCTAGTGAAAATTCGTCGGACAAGTGTCAATTTTCTTGACGCGGCGTGCTACGATATGTATTGCACGTATATATGGGGCGTTCCACGCCAAATCGGACGCCATTTGGCTTTTGCATCTCCGATTTTTTTGAAAATATTTTATGTTATAGTACCTATTGGTTAAAAGAGGCCTTCATGATTTTTTTCAAATTTTTTTGTCGAACCGTTTTCAAAATATCGATTTTTGAAAAATTACGTTACTTTTTTTTAAACGCCTATAACTTTACGAAAAATGGGCCAAATGGGACGTTTTTTTTCAAAATTTTTCTTTTTAAACACTTTTGATAAAAAAGTATCAAAAAATTTTTCAAACTGTATTTCTATAAGATTTTCATATTTTTGACACAAATTGTTGATTTACAAAAAACACGTACTGATCGATTTTCTCCAAAATTTTTTGTAAAAAACTATCATCGATTCCACAACTTTTAAGCCTAAATTTATAATGGGATAATGACGGGATCTATTTTTTTTCGATTTTTTAATTTCCATCTTTTATTTATCCGTGCTGAAAAATATCTGAAAAGAAAAAATAATTTACACAGGAACTACTATTAATAATTATCTGAGACATAGTGATTACTAAATAGTTTACAAATTGATTTCAGGAAAAAATACAGTTGAATTAAATTTTTTTTTATTAAGTAGCGTTTATTTTCTTACACGTTTAAATATTTTAAAAATTCGAGATTCAACAGATGATGAAAATTCTTTAAATCTTAAAGTGCCTTCTCCGTCTGGAATTACACAATGATGTTTCTGCGTTCCTGTTATTGTCTTAGCTCTAATATATCGCTTGTCTAATGATTCTTTGCTCTGAATATATTCAGAGCTCGAATTTTTAAAATATTTAAACGTGTAAGAAAATAAACGCTACTTAATAAAAAAAAATTTAATTCAACTGTATTTTTTCCTGAAATCAATTTGTAAACTATTTAGTAATCACTATGTCTCAGATAATGATTAATAGTAGTTCCTGTGTAAATTATTTTTTCTTTTCAGATATTTTTCAGCACGGATAAATAAAAGATGGAAATTAAAAAATCGAAAAAAAAATAGATCCCGTCATTATCCCATTATAAATTTAGGCTTAAATGGAATCGATGATAGTTTTTCACAAAAAATTTTGGAGAAAATCGATCAGTACGTGTTTTTTGTAAATCAACAATTTGTGTCAAAAATTTGAAAATCTTATAGAAATACAGTTTGAAAAATTTTTTGATATTTTTTTTATCAAAAGTGTGTTTAAAAAGAAAAATTTTGAAAAAAAAAACGTCCCATTTGGTCCATTTTTCGTAAAGTTATAGGCGTTTAAAAAAAAGTAACGTAATTTTTCAAAAATCGATATTTTGAAAACGGTTCGACAAAAAAATTTGAAAAAAATCATGGAGGCCTCTTTCAACCAATAGGTACTATAACATAAAAAATTTTCAAAAAAATCGGAGATGCAAAAGCCAAATGGTGTCCGATTTGGCGTGGAACGCCCCATATATATATTGTGTGTGTCTATCATGCACATACATATTTCCGCAACTTATATAAATATAACATTTCTAGTAAGGTACAAGATAATTATAAGGGTCAATTTCACCAACCACGGTTAGCTTAACCGATGGTTAAAGTTAGCAGGATGATTGATGACCAATAGAAATGAATTCACCCTGCTAACTTTAACCGTCGCTTAATTGTAAGTGACGTAATTATAATTCGATACTCGTATACGAACGAGTCCTGCGTTCAACGAAGCAGCATCGAAACGATGAAATAAAGAGTAAGTAAAGTAATTGCAAGTGACAACACAGTTGCGCGGAATGCGCGGGCCACTCGCGTGACTCGCGTTTCCGCGTGTCGCCTCTACGTGCGGGCGCTCTCTCTCTCTCTCTCTCTCTCTCTCGATTCTTTCCATGTATAATGTATTCGTAAAGCGCGAGTAGTAGACACGAGCTTGGCAAGAGCGGACGTAAGAACTGTAAGAAGGAAGTAATGGCATCGCGTGATAACGGGAGGGGATACGGATGAGTATTGCGGAGTATCGCAGACGCAGAGTCGGATGTCGGAGATGGCTACTGGTACTGGATCGCCCGGGACGCCCGGACCGGATCGACACGGCGAAGACGCCGAGGACTGCGGCCTGCGACACGCGGCACTAGCGGCAGCGGGTGCCGGGACTGCCGGGAGTGCCGGGTAGACTGTAGGCAGCGGGTAGGGTAGGGTACTGGGTAGAGTAGACGCTATAGAGACAGGGTGAGGGGACTGGGGACTGGGGAGAGGGCGCTGGGCGCTGGGCGCTGGGCCCCGTGCCCCGTGCCCGCTGTTACGGCCCTGGCTTAGACCCATTCACAGAATGAACGAACCGCTTGCGTTTCGTTCGTGTAGTCACTCAGTAGTGTCATGGAGGTAACATGGCCGAGGAGACGCGCCTAGTCCGCGTTGAAGAGAGGCTAAGGATCAAAATCGGTAGGAAAATGGGTGGTGTGCGGCGGTGCCGCGAGTGATTGACGTGAGAGCGTGATGCGTGCGTTTATGACGGGCGTTTATCGCCACGGTGCGACCTCCGGCTCCGGGACGTGATCGCGGTTATACAGTGTCGGTCGTGGGCCGTTTTTCTCGCGCCGCGCCGCGCGTTCGGGATGTCACCTAATTCAACTCCTACGGCCGTATCCGTCGTATCTTCTGTCGTTTCTTCGAGCGAAAGCTTGAAAACGGCTGACGAATGTCGGGCTTTTGCGTCCGGCAACCACGGTAATGTGTAAATCGATCGAGGACGACATCCGATTTTCACGCGAAATTCGCTAGCGATGGGCGATCGCTGATCGCTGGCGTACATTCCCGACTCCCACGCGTCGTTGTCCTCCTACGCGCGCGCGAGCGCGCACGCACGCACGCACGCACGCACGCACGCACGCACGCATCGTGCATTGATAGGCGCATGCATGCATGCATCCATGCATTAGACGCGCGGGTGCGTGTGTATGCGTGATCTGTGCCGTCTGTACGACTGTGAGGAAATTGTGCGATCACGGACACGGACAGAAAATGTGCCGAAAATGTCTTCAGTCGAATGTAAAATCTTGCCTTGATCACAGGTATTCACATGAAATACGTGAAATGATGTGCGTTCTTCGCCGTTCCAACTATTCGAATCGTCTGAAACGTACGGAGAAGCAGTGTACTTTTCCTAAGGCTCGTAAACGCCTTCCCGTTTTTTCTAAATTTCCGAAATTACCATCTTCCAACTTCCAACTTCCAACTTCCAACTTCCAACTTCCAACTGCATTCGACAACCTGCTTCATAATGAATAACGAGCGAATCGACCGCGTTAATACGAATTGACACCTTGACACGAATGTTTGACACAATGGCGACAATGGCCTTTTAGATTTAGAATAAAGTTTTCTGGATTCTAATGGTCGTAAAAATTCGTTTCATCAGTCTCGTCATGCTTGCGAGAGTACGGGGGTGAAATAGTTTTAAATTAAAAGTGCAGCGTGCAGCGTGCTGCGTAGCGCGAATTATTGGAAATCAATGACTCGATAATTACATTCGAGTTACTTTACGTATCTTTACCTGTGTAGCATTCATTTTTCTATTGTGTGTGTGTGTGTGTGTGTGTGTGTGTGTGCAACGTGGGTGATGTAATCTGATATAATGTAAACAATGTAAACATATATGTTATATTTCTATATAAATTTACCAGTACTTTTCTTGCGCGCGAAATCGTTGCACCAAGTGATGGACACTTTCTCAAGAGAATCTGTAATGACACTATGACTTATTGTTAGACACGGTTGTAAGACTGAGACGTGTCTAACGATATAGCATAGTCATAGTCATAGTCCATTTAAATGTAAATATATAATAATCTTTCCTTCGCCTAATCATTTCTCGAGAAGAAATGATTAACGTGAATACCTGAATACCGGTTTAAATGTAATTCGAACGTAATTAGTGAGTAACTCGGAATTATTTTTCCCACCTAAGAAACATCTGTTATTAACTGCGCCTACCGGCGCGACACTTTTCCTACAGGAGAAGCAAAGAACCTTCAAAGTCGAAGTCATGGGTCGCCAGGTACACGAGATGTTTACTGCACCTTGTCGCTGGATCAAGAAGAAATATTCAGGACGACAACTATGGAAAGAACCCTCAAGTAAGTCTGTCAAATCAAATCTGCAAAATTTGTGTTTCACCTCGTGATATAATCCATATATTTAAATCACTTACGAGGAAATATATTTTGTGCCCTTTATATAGTCCGTTTTTTGGGGAGGAGTTTCAATTTGAAGTGCCCAGAAAATTTCGTTATCTTGGCATTTATGTATATGATAGAGATAGACATTTGAAGCAGGATAAAATTTTGGGAAAGGTAGCGATAAAGAGAGAAGATTTAGCTACATATCATAATAAAGAGCATTGGTTTCCTCTGAAACCAGTCGACGCTGACTCTGAAGTCCAAGGCAAGGCTCATTTGGAACTTGCTTTGCAATCTCAAGTCGGACGCGCTCAGCCTAAACTTACAGTAAGGTGAGAGACAACGGTACAGTGACACAACAGTCGTCGTATCGCATATTACGTCGCGACGACTGTCCGACGACTGTCTCGTACATAAAACTAGAATATACAACATATATATGTGTATATATATATATATATATATATATATATATATATATATATATATATATGTATATATGTATATGTATACACACACACGTCCTCCAGTAATATGTGTTTGGCTTTATGCATTACAGAATAATAGAATGTAGTGAATTAACCATTAAAAATGGTAGCTGTGATCCCTTTGCAATTGTTACAGTCATGTATAGTAATGGTAAAAAAATATCTAAGCGCACAAAGGTTAAAAAGAAAACAGCATCTCCATATTTTAACGAGACATTTGTATTTGAGGTAAGAATAGCCTGTAATATCATCTCTTCTCGGCTTATTCTCTTTATACGTTATGCATATGTACACATATATATCTGTGTGTGTGCGCGCGCGCGCGCACGCAGAGTATGCACGTGCACAGATGCAGCGTACATGAACAGTGCGGTAAGTGTGGTTTCTTTTACATTGTAGCCAGAGTTAACCGAGACCAGAGACAAAGATGTCTCCCATTATTCTATTGAAGGAGCTCAAGTTGGAGAAGTAGTTGTTGGTTTGTGGCACGCATCTCCTGGCATGGGGGAACAATCGGTGTTTCTTGGCGAAGTGCGAGTTACATTAAAAGGAACACAAAAAGAAGAAACTAGTACAACAACCGCATGGTACACGCTTGTATTATTGCTTGTCGTATGGTCATGGATTCTCGCACGGTAGTCCGAATAACGTGCATTGTTATTTTATTTCGCACAGGTATTTTTTACAACCTAGAGCAGCAAAACATCGTCCAAGTAAAATTTCTAGTAATTCAACACCACCTGGTACGTTACCAGGTTTGGGATCTTTACGTTTGAAGATTCATTACGTAGCCGATCATGTCTTCCCATCTGAAGTGTACGATAGACTTAAAAGTCTATTGTTACAAAGCGTCAATGTTCAGCCGATAACATCATCGGCTGTTTACATATTGGGTGAAATTGTAGCTAGTAAAATGGAAGCTGCGCAACCATTGGTTCGAGTATTGGTGCATCATGGACAGCTGGTATCTGTGATGCGAGCACTTGCTAGTCATGAGATTTCTAAATTGACGTAAGCCAGCTAATTGTGTTGTATTACAATAATTTAGATGTCGTATCTTGCAAGTCTTGTTGGTCTTGATATTCACTTACATTACCTACATATTGCAGTGACCCAACGACCATCTTTCGCGGTAATACATTAGTGAGCAAGATGATGGACGAAGGCATGAGATTAGCGGGTCTTCATTATTTGCATAGCACTCTTAGACCTGCAATGGAACAAGTCTTTCTTGAAAAAAAGTCATGTGAAATAGATCCAACTCGGGTAAAGGATGGCAATACAACAGAGACGAATTTGACGAATTTGAAGGTATTGAATTTACAAGTGCTTGTAACTCTAACGTTCTTTTCAAGACAACGAGAGCCATATACTAATAGCCATCTTTTTTCATAGGAATATGTTGAAAGAGTATTTGTAGCTATAACAACGTCAGGAGTAAGATGTCCGCCTTTAATGTGTGAAATGTTCTGGTGTTTGAGAGAACTCGCTGCAACTCACTTTCCAAAAAACAAGGAAGTGAGATATTCGGTGATAAGTGGATTTATCTTTTTACGATTTTTCGCTCCTGCAATATTGGGTCCAAGATTATTTGATATCACTACCGAACAAATTGTAAATAACTGAAGAAACGATATGTATTATATATGAAGAATGTCTTATATACTTTCATATAGCAGTTCTCTGTTGAATTTACCTGTAACGTATGCTGTTTTGTAGGATTCGCAGACCAATAGGACATTAACATTAATATCTAAGACGATTCAAAGTCTTGGAAATTTGGTGTCTTGTAGAGGAGGCGCAGGCAGTGTATGCAAAGAAGAATACATGGAATGTGTGTACAGGTAAGGTTTTAATAAATATTCAAGAAAAGTATCAGAAATTTAAAGATAAAGTATTAAACGCAACAAATAATTTTTTTTCCTTATTATATGTACAATTTGATATTGTAGAGAGTTTTATACGGAAAGACATATACAAGCAGTCAAGCAATTTCTAGAGATAATATCGACTAGCAGTAATAGTAGCGGTATCACAAAACAGCGTCCAACGGTATTGCAAGAACAACCAGTGGTACTCAAAGAAGGGTACATTCATTTATTTATTTATTTATTATATAATGTAATAAATATAATAAATGCTCCTTAAGAGTCAGATTTTGTGTTAACTTGAAAATATAGTATTCAAATTACACAAGTAAATGCTTAAAAACTTTGTATATTTCTAATAGAATATACTTTCTCTTTATGCATACTACCAATTGTAACAAGAGGTTGGTATCATCATGTAACATTTATATTTGTCTATTGATAAATTAATCTTTCTACAAGAGTATTTTTTAAATGCAATTTTTTAATTGTAATAAATTTTTTTAATAGAGTAATGATTAAACGAGCACAAGGCAGAAAACGATTTGGGCGCAAGAATTTTAAGCAGAGATATTTTAGACTTACCACGCATGATTTGACATATTCTAAAACCAAAGGTGAATACCCTTTTATGATTATATCTCTTATGTAGATTCTTATATAGATCTCTTTCTCTTAAGGAACAGTATACAAGAACAGTAAATACAAATTTTTATATAGAATACTTAATAAATATACAGGTAAAGAACCTTTATGTAAGATACCATTAGAAGAAATTTTAGCAGTGGAAAGACTTCACGAAGATTCTTTCAAGATGAAAAACATGTTTCAAATTATTCAACCACAAAGAGCATTGTATGTTCAAGCTGGTAATTGTGTGGAAGAAAAGGAATGGATTGACATTCTCACAAAAATATGTCAAACAAACAGTAACCGCTTGGAAAAATATCATCCAAGTGCATACATCAATGGCCATTGGCTTTGGTGAGTATCGAGTGGTGGAGATCGAGAAACATGTATGTATGTATGTATTTCTATTCTAACTTTTTGCTCCTGCAACATATGTAGCTGTCGGGCAGTTGCTGAAATTGCACCGGGATGCAGTCAAGTATCGCCAGGTATAGAGGCTGGACTGCGAATGGTCTTAGACCCAGATCGCGATTTGCAGAGAATACATTCGTTAATCTTCACAAATCTGCCACGTCTCGATACATTGATGAATGCATGTGAATGCCAGGCGGTTTATGGTGCTAGCGATATGTGTGTTATTCCGGATGGTGGATCGCCTATTGAAGATGTACCTTCGTGTTTCAAGACTTTAATCGCACTTAGAGATGCTGCATACGCGTTGCAGTGTGAACATAGAGCCTATTTTAGAAGACTGGCACGCGACACCAAATACGGCAGCAAGTATGTGATTATAGCTCATTGTTTTATCGGATGTGTGTTGGATTTTCGCTATTACAAAATAATATTTGCGTACTTGGCTCTTGTAGACAGGCTCCCATCGGTGATGACAACTACCTCCACTTAGCTAGTAGAGCAGGTTTCGATAATCAGTTGACAAAGCGAATGTACGAGTTGGATGGTCTAAATCAACGATCCATAGAGACGGAACATTACGACATGGGATTCTCTAGAAAAATTGTCGAGAGTCAAAGATATGACGATACATTCAGAAAGTGTCTTGATCCTGACTCCATTAATCGTAGGTATGAGAACGAAAATCATTTGTTGCGAGGATACGAAAACAATAGCGATACTACTATCAGAAGTATCCAAAATGATCTCAGAAAATTCGATCATAGCTTAAACAATACATTAAGATCTGATAAATCGGAAAGAAACGCTAACGAATGTATGGAAAATCATAAAAGACTAGACAGCACCAGTCTACTAACGGCAGATAGTATTAATTTATCGGGTACATTGTCGCGAAAATTGGGTAATTATGACAACATTAGAGTGCTAGGCGAATGTACATTGACAAAACGATTACAGGACGATGTCCCTGACATATCTTGTAATTCGATGAGTGAGCGTGGTAATCACTAATTTACCTATGATGTACAAATGTAAGTTGCACGTTTCTAGAAATTGAAAAAAAAAAAAGTCACGGAGGAATGAGAGAAAATACAGAAATTTATATTGGTCGCTTTTTTAAAGGAAAAGTACAATTCCTCTTGGCTACTTTTCTTATTGCTTATATATATATATATATATATATATATATATATATATATATATATATATTGTATATAGGATTATATACGTATATATAATCTTTCTGTTGTGCCTAATTAATGACTCTGCTGCTGTTGGAGGCAGTTTTTTTTCTGTTGCATATGTCTGCCTTTTATGATGAATCGTTTTAATTTATCTCTTGGACACCAGATAAATGAGAGAGAGAGAGGGGGGGAGAGAGAGAGAGGGGGGGGGGGAGAGCGAGAGTTATAACGGAATGTAATTTAACGTATCCTTTGATTTGTTACCATGCTGTGCAGAGAACGTAACATCTTGTCATCACAGAAATCTCTACTATTTATTATTTATTTATTTTCTCATCTCATTTCAATATTATTGGAGATGTATGTGCATAAATATGACATTGATTGTGTTATTGCACAACTTGTAATCTCATTCATTGAAAGGTCGAGTTCTCGTCGATATAAAACACTCAGTTATAGCTATGTAATATTACGTAATGGTTATTGTTATAGATTGTAGAGAAATTTTTTTACTGTAATTGAATACAATTACCGCTATCTTTGATTCATATATTATTCTATCAATTTTGAGCCCAATTCTTTCTGTATTAATTATAAATACGCACATGCTTAAGATAAGAATATAGTAATGCCTATTAATGTCACAAAAATAGAATTAATTACCTTACAATTTGATAAAAAATTCTCAGGATTTCTAAACAAACAAACGTATTTTTTGCTCTAGTGTTTGCACTTTTATAAATTCAATCGAGCCATATGGTGGGAAAGATGTAAACAACATCTAATCGTACAGGCGCTAAATTTATTAAATTTATTCTTTACAAGCCTAAAGTAGTCGCAAGTAAATTCTTCTACCGCATTTATCATTGTAGACTCTCTTTTATTATAAAACAGTCTGAATTTACATTTATTCAAAAATATGTCCTATTATCAATTCTTATATTTTATTAGTTATTCTAATATAGACTTTTACATAAAAACGAAAATGTTAGATCTATTAAAATTTTAATGGAAAGAGATATGTGACAAATATAACAAAAAGATCTTGCAATCTCAAACTCTGTGTGTGTGTTTGTTGCTAAATGTTACTTTAATAATGTTTTGTTTTCATATATTGTTCGTGTACTTTACGATGCTATTATAATTGATTATACGTTGAATGAATATTTGATCAATTTCCTGTGATAGAATATGAAATCAACATTCATAATAACTTTTAAGCTATCTAAGCTACAAATTTTCTATATAAGATGTATCGTTCATAATTAATTTAAAATTCTTTTACATTTCTTAGGACATATTCGGCATTTATTAAAGGGCTATCTTTAATTGCATAATTAAAAGATGATGATAATTATAGATTGCTATCAAAGCAGTTACTATTTTATTTTAATTTTTTAAAAAAGATTAATGTGGGATAAGTATATAGAACACGTATGTAACATTCGTATCAAATTATGGTTAACCATTTTTAAGATTTTTTAATTAATTCTCTGATTCAGATCATTCTCTCGTGATGTGAAGCAATTAATTAATATATAATTTATAATAGAACACATATACTTAAATCTATATATAAGAAAAGATTAAGTTTTTTTAGAATATTTTTTTCAGAGCAATTCTGAAAAGTTGATAATATTCGGTTTCTGTTGCAATAAATTCTAATTATTTAAGTAGAGTGAGAGAGTGGGAGAGGAGGGAGGGAGGGAGGGAGGGAGGGAGGGAGGGAGGGAGGGAGGGAAGGAAGGAAGGAAGGAAGGAAGGAAGGAAGGAAGGAAGGAAGGAAGGAAGGAAGGAAGGAAGGAAGGAAGGAAGGAAGGAAGGAAGGAAGAAATAAAAAAAGAAGGGGGAATTTATGCGCGGCGGGAGCGTGTGCGTGTGTGAGTGTTGTGTGCGTGTGTAGGGGGGAGATAATATTGTGTACGTTTGTGAATGAACCTAAAAGCGTTTCTTTCCATGTTCCGATAAAGTATAAAGATGACTTAAATATAAAAATATCCAGTTGTTTAATTGAGGCTAAATATAAAGAGATAACTTTTATTATACGTATATATTCATATATCACAGTGATTTATAATATACAAAGTTGCGAAAACAACTGCAATCGAAAATTACATGTTTCGTGATGTGAAACTCGTATGTCAAATAGCTCTACAAGCCATACTAATATTATGACTATAATCCCTCCATTTTAGTAAAGAACAACTACAATAACACACAATAACACACAAGAAAATTGTTAAGACAAAAAATGTACATAGTTATCGTTCAACAATTATTGTTCAAATATTATACAATTTATAAACATTAGATGTACAGTGTACAGAAATCTCTTTTCCACACGTGTAGGAAATAGATCTCCATCTAACATTTTTATCCATTTTTGCTAGATGTAAGATCTAAGATAATTTTAGTAAATCTGTAGATAAATCAAATATTGTTTATAAAATAGTTGGATTATCTAAAATTTAAATATTGAGCGCGCGATTAGAATTCACTGTGCGTGAATCTAGTTTGAAAACTTAACATATCTATGCAAGGCCTATGTATATACTTGGTATATACAGAGTTTTTTTTTTCCTGTTCAATACAGAGAAAAAATATGGAGATAATATTATATATTATAAATTATTAAGTAAAACGCAATTGTTAGACGCAAATTAATGAACAATTTGACACGATGTTGGTTTACTATGATATATAATGTCGATTTTTCTCCTTCTCTTCGTACGTTATTACATGACACAGAGAAATACAAATATCTTCCTCAAAGTAAAGCGCTAAAGATCGAGTCGACTCATTCAGAGTTATGTTAATGTCGCAAGTACTTGGTACTTGAAGGAAAATGTAATCTTGTTTTGTTTATATAATTGGTTATTTAATTGTTACAGTTGCCACATATTTTCGTTGGAAGGATTCAATCTTGTCCTTTCTTTTGTCTTCCGATAATATTAATTCTGCATTGCATTTTTAATTTACACAAATTTAATACAACTTTCTTACGTATTAAGTAACAAGCAGATAATCAAGAAGTTTACAAGAACGCTTACATTATCGTTTGTAATTAGAATAGAAAGCACCGTTATGGAATTTTTGACGCAAAAGTTGGAGGTTGAAAACAGAATTCCATGACAAGTCGTTATATTAATGCGATTCATGTCCCATTTCTACCAATGTAGATTAACTTTAATCTCGATTTAACTTACTCTCCATCTTTTTCTAACTCTTGAGAACTAGGAAAAGACGACAGGTAAGTTAAACCAAGATTAAAATTAATCTGCTTTGGTAGAAAAATGGACATCGGAAAGTCAAATTATTTCAAAGAAGCTTGGAAAACTGCATGGAAGATAATAAATTTGTCTCATAGTACATACGCTTTCGAAAAATTTTCGAAAATTCGATGCAGGTTTACATGTGGTAATTCTACTTACGAACGGTATTATTTATATTAATTTTATATTAGTTTTAATTTAGTAATATTTTTATATCTCTCTCGTTGTGTTCATCAAGTAACTATTGTTATCTTGTAGAAAACGTTAGCCTTAGAAATAGATTGTGCCTTAAAATATATCGAGGATTCGAGAATATTTTCTCTTGAATCTGCAGAGCATTAATATATCCTCTTCTTTTTCTTCTTCTTCTTCATGATTGGATGGCACCGGGCGGAAAGTTATTAGGGTTCAGAGAGCATTAATATATATATGTATATGTATACACCACACATTATTTAATTAAAATGAAGAGAGAGAGAGGAGAGAGAGAGAGAGAGAGAGAAAGAGAAAATTAGTGCTCTGTAGCATACACTTTTTGTGTATTTTAATATTGTACATAAGTTTTTCTTGCAATAAACGAAATAAGTCCTCTGCATGCAAAAGTCCTATGTATAATAATATAATAATTGTCGTTTATATATATATATAATAGTAACAATTTCGTTTCCATTGACAACGTATCATCCACATTTATTTAAAGCCGTGTTAATAATCTCTCATGATTATACACAACATTCGAATTAATACATTCTTCGCGACGATACGAAAAGAGATATCATTGAACAGTAAAACACGATCGAAGGATACTTAAAAAAAATTCTTTTCGATTTGAAGATATTTAAATATCAAGAAAAATGCAAAAACAATTTATCTTTTATAATACACGTGCAACGTATATGGCAGATGGTCATTTATAAACGTTCTAAACGATTTTTATACGAATGAAACGATTCACACACGTAACCCACGTAACTTATTTTACGAAGCAACTCCGCGATGAGCCTCTTCCGTATAGTTTAGAAGGCCAAAAAAGGGTCGTGCGATCTTGAAAAAT
This sequence comes from Temnothorax rugatulus, assembly GCA_035220575.1. Lineage (NCBI taxonomy): Eukaryota > Metazoa > Arthropoda > Insecta > Hymenoptera > Formicidae > Temnothorax > Temnothorax rugatulus. The sequence goes on from JASTWL010000141.1 coordinate 341,171, forward strand.
AATTCTTTTGTTGTTAGTCGTATCGATTGTCAATCGAGAGGATCTCACTGTATAGAGAAAACAAATCTTAAAGATACCTATATACATAATTACATACAACAACGTCACAATAGAAAATATGAAGAAATGTATGTATGTACAATATGTTGTGTACATACATACCTACGTGGTGTGACGCGTCGGTATCGATTTATCGATAAATTTGGTGGTGTGGAATGGTAGGTGATACGATACGTTCGATTAGGCCGGCTTCATGGTCGTATCATAGCGTTGTAAAGGCCGTGGCACATAGAAAAACTTGAGCAGTAAGGAAATCAACGGTATGGATTCGCTACCGCTTAGGGCCGTGCCTTAAGTTCTTGACTGTGATTGGCTGATTTGCTTACTGCTTAAGTTTTTCTATGTGCCGGCCCTACTTTTCCCTGTCGCGCGATAGGTGGCGTGGTGGCACGCGCGAGAGAGACGCGTTAGTTATTCTAGTGACATGGAATAAATTTATATAGGATGTTTCGCGCTCGGCGCTCGGTAAGTCGGTAGCGCCTAGCGCCGAATGCGCCGAATGCGCCGATCTACCAACCATCCGCGACTCGCGAAACAAATTTTTGTAGAGTGGTGGGAGTGGTGCGGTGATCGTTGGACGTTTGAAAATTCAAATTCTTCGGGACGATCGCGACGATACGACGAAAAAGCGTTCGCTCGTTGAAAAATGTCCGGCGATGTGCAGCCAAGGAAACGGAAGGAAAAACGACGTAAGAAAGGTAAATAAAATGGGCGAGAGCGAGAGAGCGGGCGCGCGTGACACACGTACACCGCACTTTCGTAACACACGACTCCCGACGGTTATACGATATTTTTAGCGCGACGTTTGTTTCCTTTATTTTTATCCCCGTGTGAAATCCCTACTATCGACTATATATATATATCCTATATCTACTATCGCCGCTGCTCGCGGCCGCGGCGTGATCGTTAATCCTCATCTCGTTTCTCATCCGCGCGCCTATATAAAATAGCTCGACGTTTGAAAACATAATCCGATCGGAGCCTCGCTCGAATGTCTCGATCTCGATCGATCGATGTTGCGCTTAATTACGCTCTCTCTGCTCTTTACGTTTCTCGCGCGTACGCGCAAAATTGCTCGAAATGCGCGACACCCCGTTATACGTGCAATCTCGGTCGTGATTTCACGCCCGCAAACTCGACGATATCGTCGTCGTCGTCGTCGTCGTCGTCGTCGTCGTCGTCATATTTACGGACATGCATTAAATTGGAACAAAACGGCGGCGCGGCGCGGCGCGGCGCGTGGGCCAAAGCGGATAGGTAACTCCGTCGCGCGATATATCACGGCCGCATAATGCAGTTTTATATTCTTACGAATATTTCTGTCGAGTTCCAAAAATATTCACTCCTCTCGCAGCTTGTCAGCCATTATTGGCAGCCGCACTGGCGACTCGCGCGCGACCATGTGCGCGCGACTCGCACGACATAATATATATATTTCATTTCGATTTTCCGATTTTCGTTCATTTCGATCATTTTACATCCATATCTATAGCTCGTATACTAACTAATTCCTCCATCTTTCGAATACAACCAGTCGTGACGGTTGATAATATTTCAGATATCGCGATATAGTCATTTTCTATTTATTGTTAGAAATACGCGATTGTACATATAACGACGATCCCGACTGTAATCGTACAAACAATAATCAATAGTCATATCTTGTACATACGTCAATCAATTGCCGCCCTACGCGCATCTCCAAAAGATTAAGTTAAGTATCTTACCGCCACGCTATAGAATAATTTCCGCGCGTAAATCAGATATTATTATAGAAATTAGAATCGAACTACCTATAAAAAGGAAGTGCGTTTTGTGCGTGTTTGGAATCTAGGGGGCTGAGGGGCCAACTTGAAAATATTTCATGCCGTTTTATATATCCATCACGATATAAATAACCAATTAATCGCAATTAATTCTAACGTAACAATATAGATATATGACGATTAACTGTTGCCTCGTTATAGTTGATGTGTGTTGCAGGAGAGATTAGTCTGTTATTGGTTTTGTCGACATTGGTGTAGTTCTTGATGCGTATATATTAAGTCTCGGTCGACCCTAGAAAATTTGGCAAAGCCATTCAAATTACAAAATGTGGATTTTAGTAGCTCCCGAGCCAACCTATCCCTATCTTTAGCTTTTAAAAATAGATTAAACTGTATTATCCAGCCTAAAAGCATCTCTTGTTCAACTATAATCTTTCAATTCTGTTCTACTTATTCTTATATGCGCATTATCGTGCATCTCTCTCAGATATTTCACGATACTCGTTTTACGCTTTCATTTAAGAGGTCTAGGGTTAATTATATTAACCGAAACAATTACAATAACACACTTATTGTATCTGTATGATTTTTAATATTACATTTTTAGACTTTTACTCACATATTAATAAACTTACTTAAACTTTGAATGTATCGAAGTAACTGAATATAAAAAGCTATGCTCTTTATACGTAAATCTTCTATTTAAATTTGGATGCTACGTACACATCTATAGTATCGTCTATTTTTCCTATTTATTTCCCCCCGCGATACAGGGAATATTCAACGGTATAACGGATATAATATAAAATCTCCCTTCCTCTCTCCCTCTTATTCTTCCTCTCATCCTCTTAATTCTAAACAAATTTCGAAAATATTTTCGCTTTTTATCCTCTCGTATCCTGATTTCTTCATCTGTCAAGTTCATATAGAAAAATGTTGTTAATGATTCAAACGCTCTTTAATTTATTACATTTAGATGATGAAGATACTGGTACCCCACCACCTACTTTGATCAGCCCAACTGATACTTGTGCCGAAAATATTACCATTCATATTTATAAAGAGAGCAGCACGGGTGGACATTGGTGTGCACGAATTATATTTTTCGTTTTATTGGCTGTTCTCGCAGGATTAATTGGCATAATAATTTTTGAACATAGAGGGACTACAGATGGTAAATAAAAAAATTATTTTTCGATACACACACACAGTACAACAATTATAACTCAACTTAAGAAAAGACTTATGCTAAAAGTATATGTCTTATGAAACATTTTATACTTTTTAAGTTGATACGCCGATAACATCGTCACGTTGGGCAAGTATATTTGAAGGCTGGGTAGATGAAACGCCATCCAATCATGGCGATACATCGTACGAGCTAGAAGAAAAGCTGGAAGTAAGCGAAGAAGCAAAGGAGGAAGAGGAGGAGGAGGAAGAGGAGGAGGAGGTAGAGGAGGAGGAGGAGGAGGAGGTAGAGGAGGAAGAGGAGGAGGAAGAAGAAGAAGAAGAAGAAGAAGAAGAAGAGAAAGTAAAAATGGGCTACGACAAAGAAAAATCGACAAAAGTTGAAAAAGAAGATGACAGTATAGAACAAAATACAGAAGAAATTAGCGACGAAGAAGAAACAAAAGAGGAGGAGGAAGAGGAGGAGGAGGAGGAGGAGGAGGAGGAGGAGGAGGAGGAGGAGGAGGAGGAGGAGGAGGAGGAGGAGGAGGAACAGGAAGAAGAAGAGGGGGGTGAGGAAGAGATAGAGGAAGAGCGACAAGAGGAAGAGAAAGAGGAGAGAGAACAAGCAGAAGACAAAGAGAAAGCGGAAAAGGATAACATAAAAATTGAAAAGACAGTAGATGGTATGTGAATTATGCGATGTTATAAAAATATTTCAAACATGTTTCGCTTTGTCTATTAAAATGATATTTTCAGAGGTTCAAAATAAAAGGGAACAAAAGGAAGATGAAGATCGTGCTGAAGAAATTGACGAAGGAAATGATAGTGACGATAATGTACAACGAGAACTCTATGCTACTGGCATATTGGAAGAAGTTGACGAAACAAATGAGAACGAAGATTCAGACAGGGAAAATAGTATGATGGATCACCCTGATATGGAGCTTGATGAATTTAGCACAGAGACAGTTGACGACTCTGCAGAAGAGAAGAATAATCATGTTTCTGAGGAATTTCCAAGCATACCTGGCGTTAATGAGATTGACGATAATAGTGCTGAACCTCTAGAAGAGGTACATATACATCTAGTTATCTCTATTATTTTTACATATCGTTCCATTTGTAATAACTGTTTCTTTGATTATCTTTCGACATTGATTATATTATGTATATTAATTATATTTTTTGTCATTAATGCCTTTTTATCAGATAGAAGGTGAAGAGGTTGAAGAAGAGAATTTAAATGATGCAGATAGTGAATCCGAAGAAGAAGAACAAGTTGAAGAAGAACCTACCAGTGGTAAGAAATCATAACCTATAACAAAATACACACATTAGCGATACTTTTAAATAATTACATAAATATATAGATATAGATATATTATATATGTGCTCCTCCATGCTCTTATTTAATTTAATTTTAAATAATATATAATCTAAGAATATATAATATAGGCACCAGTAATATATAAAATATATATGAATAAAATATTAAAATATATATTTGCTTTGTATTGATCACGGTATTTTTTTTATAATAAAAAGGGTAGCAATCAGAAATAACATATGGTGGTTGCAGTGGCTGTGAAGTTCGGGGTTGGTGTTGCACTTGTTGTCGCTGCACATTTTGTTCTCGTTAGACGATGGAATAACGGTAAATTTTTCATTACACACTATTTTATGTCAGCACATTTCTTATAGTTATAACTATAGGATATATTAAAAACAAAGAGTTTATTTATATCAGATGTGAATTAAGTTGGAATAATTGTAACATTGTCATAATTGGAAAGATTAAATTGAAATTTTACAGGTAAGTAAGTTTTTTTTATGAGGACTAATTTGTTATAATTAAATTAAGACATATTTGACGCGCTTGAAGAACAATTTTAGAATTAATAAACGACTATATTATATATAACAACGACGTATTTATAACATGCAATATCGATCAATTTTTTAGTTGATATTGGTACTTTTCGTTCTCCGCATGACATAACCGACATACCTGATTTATCAAGACGTGATACAATAATTTCACCTCCTCACCTTAAGCAAGTAATTAAGTCTATTGAGAACGTTGAAAATAAAACATCGCTACAAGTACAAGTGAAAAATTATGAAGATTTAAGATCCAAATATAATAAGTTGCAAGAAGAAAATATTTCTTTAACTGACTTGACGAAATTAATTCCACAAGATGAAGCAGCACAAGTAACAGAAAAATGGTCAGGTCAAAGCACAACTAAAGAAGAAGGTGCGGTGTTAATATTATATTGTTTTTCCCCATGTGTATTTTCTTGAATCTCTTGTTGAAAAATTATACAACGAATTGATTTATTTGCATTTTTCATTATAGAAATCAATATTAGACATGGCCAATCTAAGATATCATCTGAGGAAGAAGAAGAAGAAGAAGAAGAGGAAGAAGATTATGAATTAGAAACATCAGAAGGCGAACGTATTTCCGGGATAGAAGAGTACGATGGAGAACAGATAAGGATGAAAGATGAAGATGAACAAGAAGCTGGAGAAGAAGAAGAAGTTGATGAGGAGGAGGAGGAAGAGGAAATCGAAAATGTTGACGATTTAGAATTAATAGCTAAACTTGACGCAAAATATGGAAAATTACCTACCCCGCAAGATAGTGAAGTTGAAGAGGAAGAGGAGGAGGAGGAGGAGGAGGGGGAGGAGGAGGGGGAGGAGGAGGAGGAGGAGGAGGAAGAAGAGGAGGAAGAAGAAGAAGAGGAAGAGAAACATAAGATGCCAAAAGAGAAACGTAAATGACAAATTATTAATCTTAATATCCTTTTTTATCTCAATGATCAACAGTATGATTTTTTTATATTTAACAGAACTTTATATATATTATGATTGTATAAAGTATTTTACTGTCATCGTCATTATAGATTAAACATTACCAGTTATAAATAATTGAAATTGAAAATGTGAGAATTAATTAAAATGAGTACAGAGGATCTTTGTTTTAATCACAGAGTAAAGGCCTTCTTAAAGGCCATTCTACAATAGCGTAAACGTAATCGTAAGTGATTTTAGGCATAATTGTAAAAGTAGTACTACCGTTTGTAAAGCATGTTGTGGAAGATGGTTAAACTTCATCTTTCACGACTACGAAGATGTAAAACGTAAAAGCCAATCAGAATGCTGTTATTCACGTGACACAACGCCGCTATCATTCTTTTTGTCGAAATAGAAATATAAACGTGAAAACATTTTGTACAAGACTTATGACTACTACTACTCCTACGATCCTACACCTACGTTTATTGTAGAATAGCCTCAATTCATAAAAATAATTTCGAATATACAGAAAATTAATTAAACATTTTTTTTAATACATATAATAAAAATATAGATTTAAATACAGCACCATTTTTTGCGAAATTATTACTTTTCATATTCCATAAACAGGTAGTAAAGATTTAAAGGACTCACATGTGGAACCTCAAGCGAGAAGATCCACTCGACACACATGGATGGAGACTAAACAAGCGGATAATAAACAACCTAAAAGTGGAGAAAAAGCTTATGATTTTAGTAAGAATACTTCAAATGTAGATGACGTAATAACATACGAAGAAAATAATTCTACAGAATCCTAGGTTGGCAAAGAGTCTTACAATTAGCACACACACACACACACACACACACACACACACACACACACACACACACACACAAATAATTTTTATCAAAGATATTAGCCTATTACAAGGATGAGTGAATCGCGAGGTTCTATGTTCCACTTAGGAATAAAAGGAATTAATCATCATCTCACAAGGATTGATGTAGTATACGTCCAAATCAAGTTGACTGTAGAAGTAAAGAATAGATATTCTTTATAAAATATATCACAAAACTTATTTAAAGACAAATATGATAAAGTAAAGTATAACTATATATATATATATATATACACACACACAACACAGGGCGCCTAGTTATTAATTAATATATTCCTATCTTATAAAAAGGTTAAAAGACAAATGTGTCAAATGATGTTTTTTTTTAATATATAAAATGATTTATTCGAAATGTTTACAATGCAAGAAAACAATAATATTTTTGATACATATAAGATTATTTTATTCCTTTCTGAAATTTTCTCAGCATTTAAGATAAAGAAGTCATATTCTTGGCATAAACTTAAAGAAGACCATTTTCTATCTTCATGTTTTATAATTAATATATACACTCTCTCTTCGTCTTCAATGCGTGTATTTAAAAGATGATAAATCATCACAACGCGATGCGCGTTAGTTTCGATAATCGATAAAATATCCCTATACGTTATGTCATGCTTTCTTCAGAACTGCATGTAACGCGCGCCGTTTATAACTTTCTTGCCACTCAGCATAAAATATATTTTACAGTGTAAATTATAATAATTTTATATTGAATAATATATAATAAAGTAGTGAGAAATTTAACTTGTATTTTTTTTGGAAATATAGGCGAATTAGTTGTATCGAGCAGAATCAGAGTCGTCGAAATGTTAATCTTCACATTTTTGGTGTCATATCAACAGCATATCTACAAACTGTGACGCATCGTAAGACAATAAATGTGAGATCTAAAAAATAATGTCTAAAAAAATAGCGTCCTGCGGAAAAGGTAATTCGTGCAACGGCGTATTCGGTGATTCAATATTTATGTTTATGTCTGTGTTTACGCGGAGAAGGAGATGGCGGACTACAAGCTCTATGTTTAGAGGAAGTACGTGGAGGCGGCGGGGGCGACAAAGAGGGTGATCTGCGCCTTTTTCTGTCACAACGCTCATTAGTGGGCGATCTGCGTGATCCTCTGCCTGAAGAAAAGGAAGGCGATGGCGTACGTCGAATACGAGGAGGGGACGGGGTAACTGGTACGCGTTTTTTATACGGAGATCTTGATCTGCGCTTGCAGCGCGGCGATCTACTGCGTGATCTAAAAATATATTACGAGTAAATAAATAAATAAGGCGACGCGCAATTAATTGACAAATAATATCGACGTAAAAATTTAATAGTATGCTTTTGTTAAATTACATGCAGGCGCTTACTTATACAGAATTACCAATCAGTTAAAAAGTTTGCGTCATAGGGTATCTCTAGAGAATCTCTAGATTAAATAATATTTCGATTTGTATCGTTAGTACTGTTAGACACCAGATACGGATACGGATAGAGAAACAAACGTATATACAAATCTGAGACAGCCTTTACCTATATCTTGTAATTTTTGCCGACGGACTTGACGACCGTCTTCGATCTCTGTAGGTGTGACTAGGGGATTCCGGTGTCGTACTTCGACTTCGTTTCTTCTCCCTTCGTTTCTCATCATCTCGTTCTTCGCTTTTTATATCCTTCATTTCTCTCTCGCTCTATAGAAATTTTTATTTTATATACGCGTGTATGTGATATAATTATACCGGAATGAGTAAAAAAATTATGTTTCTCTTACCTTTCTTATAAGTTTCTTCCTATAATGTTCTACTTGTGCCTGTATCGTCATACCAGACTTCAACGTTCTTCTACCGCTTTCTAATTCATCTTGATACTGCATGATTTTTACCTCAATCTCACGTAATCTGTTTCGCCTTTCTTCATTGTAATCTCTACCACTGTTAAAGTAATTTTTATGAACATATTTTAACGTACATATAAAATACTACGGAAAGACAGCATTAACAATTGTCACACAAAAATTGTACCTAGAATCCATACTAGTATCTTGAGAATTGGAATCTTCATTTTGACCTAATTCTTCCCATTTGCTGGTGGTCATTGCTTGCGCCTCGACCTGACGATTGAAAATTGTATGTAAACATGATATGAGCGAGAAAATATCAATTGCTTAATTTACTGAGATGGAAATATTTCGAAACCTGATCAGGATCGACGGTTTCCCATCGTGACGGAACGAATCCAGCTGGCATTGCCGATTTCTTTTCGTCATCCTTATTTCGCGCGTTTGCGCTATCGTCATCATCCATTGGAACGCCATCGATATCTTCATCCACTACGCAAATATACACATACATACATACACACACGCATATACGTATACATATACATATACACGCATATACGTATACACGTGTAAATAAAAGATTGCTATTTATTTATATATTATTATATAACTATATCGATATGTTTATTTCAGGAACGCATATGTACTGGGCACTCCGTCAATATCGTCGTAATTTGAAGTTGTTTGAGATGTGAGACCATGTTTCATGGCACCTTTCAACAAGGCTGCACCATCAAGCGGTACTCCATCCAAATCTTCAGCACCATCGCCATCAACATCGGACAATGGTGCACCATCGATATCTTCATCATTCTCAGGTTCAGGTTCGTCCATCTCAAAAGGAAATTAGAAGGTACATCATAAGGTTTAATCTATAAAATATTACACACTGTAAATTGAGAATTTACCAAAACAAGTCCTAGGAAAGTATTCTGTAACTTGACCAGAAAATCTCTTGGGTACACTGCCCAATCTTCCCACGCTCTGAACATTCGCATAACGCGGACTTTGAATCCTTCTGCTTTTAATCTACTGTCAAACTGCTTGTACGCTTGGTGAATTTCGTTAAAAATATCCAAAAGGCGCGTCTCAAATCTGTAAAATAAATGAATATGAAATTAATATTATATATGCGCTCGTGCATATAATATTAAACACACACGCGCAGCGCACACGCACACGCACACACACATATCACTTACGCCTTCCTATAAATAGTGGCATTAGTCACTTTGACTCCGCAGTTATGTAATATGTCAGATATCAAATACAATCTTGCAATTTTTTTATTCACAGGAGTTTGCAATATTGATAATGACTCTGAAATACAATCACAAATCTCCTCTGCTGCTTCCGCATGCTCTATACAAAACACCATTGCTTCTGCAACTTTTATTCTTTCAGGAGATATGTTTCGCAATAAATCTTCTAAACGATCTCGCTGACTATGAAGAAATAGAACATTTTTCAAAAAATTAATATTATATATATATATATATATATATATATATATATATATATATATATACACATCATGTAGTGTGAGGTAAAACTTAATGGGCAATTTAGTTCAATTACAGTTTTGATGTATCTTATCTCGATGAATAATTTTATATGCTATTCTTTGCTATTACCTATTTGAGAGACTACCTCTCCTAGGTTCTTGCCTTTCTTCCATTTCTATTAATTCGTCTGGCATGCCTTGTGTCCAAGGATTAATCGGTGGTGGTCTCCATACACTTCCACCTTTAAACATTCTAAAATCTTCCGTGCGCCATTCTTTCTGCACATCCCCTTGTAGAATGGAATATAGTTTCCAGCGGTAATAAGTATGCGCGGGAGAATAATTTTCAAATAGAAATCTAAAATTAAAAATGTTCCTGTTAGTTCAGTTATGACAAAAGTACGCGCAGTCATACATAATAAGATATATACCTGAACATTGGATTATTCAATTCTCTGTTCATAATCATCGCTTCAAACATTGGTCCTTCTCGAATTACAAATTCCACCATTCTATGTATTAACATGACTAAATTCCTATAACGCACGACTCGATTAAGTATGCATTTGTATTTTGTGTCAATCCCTATTGACACAAAATATTTCATTCTCAACAGAAGCATAAATATTCTTCACAGTTACATACTTACAGATTTGTCATTATGATATTAAAATCAACAAATACCTTTCTGTTGGTATAACCACTTTGACAACAGCATTCTGCAAAACCTTATAGTCCAGATCATAGTGCAACAACGATAGATGACAGGGGACGTCCCAATCCAAATGCCAAAAGGTACAAATGTGAGTGTGGTCACCAATAAATTACCACAACGCAATTCGTAAACATAATTAGAATTGTTATTTTACAAAGATTAACAAAGATAATTCATAGTATAATATTCTACACTATAAATTAAAGATAAAAATACTCGTTTTTACTTTATCAATAATGTCTTTAATTAAACATATAAAAAGTTCGCATCTGTCGTAAAAAACTTACCAATTTCAATTTGAAAGAAAATATTACCGTTTTCAAGTTCTTTTATTTGTGCGTGCGTGCGTGTTGACGCACACGTGAATAAAGGAACGGGATTAAATATCTAATTCAAGCTATTAACGTTGAATGGTTCATAAAGGAATATTTTTACCTTTTCAAAGTTTTCCTTTTCCTGCGGGTCCGCGCTCTGGAGGTTGCGGATACGTGGTATCTGAGATTATGTTTCAAAAATGGGTTATACCATTCCAACGTTAAATTAACAAAAAGAGTTTATGACAATTTAAATGTTAATTATTTTGAAATATTATTTTATCAACCACATGGAAAAAGTAAACCATGTATTATTATGTGTTCCTTACGCGACAATCTTATTTCGTGTTTTATTTTTTAATCATTATAAAATCAGTTTATTAAATATATATGTAATAATAATATACTGTCAATATAATGTACTAATAAGATTAATTTAACCTAAAAATGCTGAATCGATAATTAAACGAAAAATATAAATAGTTTACCAAGTTTTATTCAATAAGATAAGATACGTGTATATCGAATGTTCGTGAAATCTTAAATGCTAGCTATTTCTGGTAGGTACAAAAGATGCCATAATGATCAACAACACATGTGAAAAGTGTGCAAATGATTAATAAATATTCAGACTGTGATTATTCGCGAGGGTAATATTAAGTAAGAAGAAAACGATATTGTTTAGATATATAGTTGAGCAGTTTATTAATTGCGCTCTTCAAATAGTTCATTTCGTGTACCTTGTGTCTGTCGCGTCGGTGTGGCTGAGCATTAAACGGAAGACCAGATGGAGGTGGTGGCTGTGTGATCTCCATCAAAGCAGGTGGAATATAGATAGGGTAAGGTGGAATTGGTACACTTTTCCCCCAGCCTAATTTCATCTCGTACTGCATTATATCACGACCTACCTCGCCATATTACAGATAACACGTCTTTAATATTTTTATCGTATAAATCGATTGCAAATTATATTACAGTCACAAATATAATAAATATATTAAAAATAATTTACAGATAAATAAGTGAGCGAAACACACATAAAAGAATGAGAAGAGATTGTATAATTTTTTTCAAAATACTCTTGTTATATTCTCACCATTGAGATTTTTCAATGCACGCTCCCCGTCCTTACGACTCATGAATGCAACGAAACCACAATTTCTTTGTCTGGCTTTCTCTTCGTCGCTACGCGGCCACATTATTTTTATACTAGCCAAAGGACCAAACTTGCCGAATATCTCCATTAATTGCTGTTCTGTGATCTGTAAGGACAAAAGAAGAAGGTAGGAGGAGAGAGTATTGTCGATTGTGCATTGCGATACATCGGTTTTCGTTGCAAATATGGCAATAATGTTACATACAAAGTGACACTATAATAGTGTGGTAAAATAATATTTTACCTTTGGATTTAAATTTCCCAAGTACAAGTTTGTGGTATTTGGATCACCATTGTCAAATGAACCATCTGTAAAATAAAAACCCTTCAACATATGCTGTAATTACGAGACAGATAAAGGTGGTAAGAGGAAAAAGATGTAGGAAGGACAAAAGGTTACCCTCGTATATCAGGGCTAAGAGACGGGGATCATCAATGAAGTTATGCAGATTAGCCTTTCGCGGATCCGGAAATGAGGATCTACTACCTACTAAAGTTATAAGCATGCTACAGATTTAAATACTATAGCGATAAAGATATATTGCCATATATTTTTTTACAAAGCCAATTTTATATAATAATTAGATGAACTGTGTACATCAAGTTATTAAGTAATTTGATGGATGTGTTGGTATGATATATGCATGCACCGGCATGTGCGTGTGCGTGTGTAAACACGCGCGTGCGCGTCTACCCGTATACATACCTTCCACACATTTTAGAGCGGCTAACATGGGATCTTCAGATTGTGCGGATATTACAGTTTTCACCACACCCTTATACTTGTGTCTCTCTTCACGTTCCTCTTGAATCATCTTCAACTCCTCTTTGAATAATTCGAGGTTGCTCTTCTTCTTCTCACCTTCCCTCTTCTTTTTGCCTAGCCTATCTAGCTTTCGTTCGTTTGTTCCAAGTAATCTTGCATATTCTTGAGCTTGTTCAGCTGACGATCTGTTATCGACTAGTTCCGAGATTTTTGACTGTGGCTTATAAAGCTTTCCTTTCTCTCTCGTGTCCTCCTCTATGAAAAGAATAGAATTTAATAATTTATATAAAAAGTTTAATTTAAATTAAACCGTCCAGAAATTATCTATACTTACGTCTTTTTCCCGCGTCATACGTTCCTGCCTTGACCCAAACCTTACTAGTCGTTTTACTGGGTGTCTCTTGAAAGGTCGCTACAAATTCTTCGAACGCCTGCACGTAATGTTTAAAATATAAATAAAAAATTATGTACAAATAATAATCGGTAAATAAAGAGGAGGCTGGTTATTTACTTGAGCTGCAGCTTGCTCCTGCTCCTTCTTTCGTTGTTCTTCCAATTCCTTTTTACTCAGTGGTCGTTTACCCATTGTACCGATGGAAAAGGCCTTGAGCTTTTGCTCCGCGATTTGCTGTATAAATACAGGTTAGGTAATTACAAGTTCAGAATAGAATACACAAGTACGCGTGTTAAAAACGGTCCCAACGTATAAAGCGATACCTTCATCATAGCCTTATCCGCCATTTGTAAGGAAATGGTCTAACCTAGGAAAAAGAAGGGAAAAAAAACGGAAAGAGGAGGAAATTACATAAATTATCGGCACAAGTTTGATCACTATACAAATAAATTGACAAAGACAAATGTTACATACGAATGATACGTTATAAATATCCGTCATAAAATTGCGACTCCATTCAACGAAATGTGTGTACATATAGTGTTGAACAATAGACACTAATAAAATTCCAAATCATTGAGAAATTAATTGGATGGAATATAGCACATATATCGGCGATACAACTCTTGCGATAGCGATCAATTTGTAAGGAAAAAAAAAACGTAAAATTCTGTCACGGTATCGGACAATTGTGCACTCTTTATATACACGAAAAAATAATAAATCAGTAACGTCTCTCTGTGTCTCTCTTACAGAATACAGGGGTCTCAAAGCGACACCTAGCGATTGCTAACGATCACTACGACATATGGCTGTTTCCACTGAGCGCGTCACTAGCGTCACGCATCCTGTCGTTAAAGCCCCTTGCACAATGCCAGGCAACAACTCCGGTAAAGGCTGATTTATAGAGGCCGTAACCGTTGAAAGCCGTAATCTTTAAGAAATTGACCAATCACAGTCGAATGTGAGAAGAATAATCGACTGTGATTGGTCAATTTCTTAAAGTTACGGCTTAAATCAACGGTTACGGCCTCTATAAATCAGCCTTAACTTAGCCGGTCAACTTCGACTTTATTAATTTTTTTTTTTTTAAATCGTTTGTTGGTCGTTTGTTGGTGATTGTTGGCCTAATTGCAACGTTTGTTGGTTCTTAATTTTTTTTTTAATTAAAAAAGAAAAGTTAGCGTTAAGTTAGCCAGAAAAATTTTATTTTTAATTTAAAACAAGCCTAATCGATGCGTAATCGTTTGCTGATGATTGTTGGTCTAATTTTAGCGTTTGTTGGTTTATTATTAGTCTTAAAAACGAAAAATTATCTCGGTAATCGACACTGAACATGCTCTGCGGCCACATGCGCATGCTCAGTGGCCGCACGCGCATGCAAAAGTGCGCGAATTTGAAACGTATGTATACTTATATAATGCATATCACTTATTGTTAGTTTTCAATGATGAATATATCTTATATAATATATCAAAGTACATACGTGGGTGGGAGGGCTTTGGGTAAATATTCCGTTTAGGGGACCCACTTCCGATGACCTTGAATTTGACATATATTGTCAAGGACACCCTCCCGAGTAACATGCAAGTGATTTTAGTCGGGCTTTAAACAGTTAAATACTACCTACATAGGTTAGATGACGCGCTTTAACAGTATTTAACTGTTTAAAGCGCGTCACTAATCTACATAGGTTAGATGACGCGCTTTAAAAGTATTTAACTGTTTAAAGCGCATCACTAATCTACAAAAACGGGGGGTGGGGGTGAACCTAGGTTCGCGTGGAAAGTGTATGCGTGAACTATTTCGACATATTTATTAGTCATTTTAAAACCTTTTAAAACTCAAAATAGCTGCTATATTTTCCAAACTTTTTTTGTTTATAACTTTTTAATAAAAAGCGACCCCCGACTAAAATCACTTGCATGTTACTCGGGAGGGTGTCCTTTGACAATATATGTCAAATTCAAGGTCATTGGAAGTGGGTCCCCTAAACGGGATATTTACCCAAAGCCCTCCCGCCCACGTATGTACTTTGATATATTATATAAGATATATTCATCATTGAAAGCTAACAATAAGTGATATGCATTATATAAGTATACATACGTTTCAAATTCGCGCACTTTTGCATGCGCGTGCGGCCACTGACCATGCGCATGTGGCCGCAGAGCATGTTCAGTGTCGATTACCGAGATAATTTTGCGTTTTTAAAGCCTTGTGTCCACGATGCTAGAACTGCGTCCGAGTTTCGGTTTAAGCCAATCAACTTGCAGCTCTTACAGAAAAGCAGCAGTTTCATTGGCTTAAACCGAAACTCGGACGCAGTTCTAGCATCGTGGACAAAAGGCCGGTATTCATAATTGTCACTGTCAGTTGTCAGTCTGTGTCAGTCTGTCACTTGTCAGTCCATCGGCTGCGTCTGGCTGCGTCAGCTGCGATCGGCTGATCGTGCACGAACAACGAAGAAAAATGTATGTTTAATTTTAAGGGATGACGATGAATTGATTCGTGCATGCGAACGACGATGCTTCCAAATGAGGTTAATAACGGCTTTTATGTCGATAGATGTCCAAGTTATCAGGTATCGAATAACGCTCACTAACGTTACTCATTGTCGTTACTCCCGAAGGTCCTGTCGTAGACGAGACAGTTTGACGTGAGAGAGACGTCACGAGCGCGCAACTCCGACTATCCCATAGGATCCAGAGAGAATGTACTGCCTACAGTGGCTGATTCCGGTGCTGCTCATCCCGAAACCCGTGAACCCGGCGCTGCTGCAAACCCACGTCATGTTCATGGCACTTTATCTAATCGGGTTCTTTCTGGAGCGCAAGCCCTGTACCATCTGCAGCCTCGTATTTCTCGCCGCCGTCTTCCTCATCTGTTACAGTGGAATAGGCAATTGCCTGCTCTGGAGCACAAATTGCGACACAGTAAGATGCGACAACGGCTAAGATCACCGATTGTGTTTAACTCGATAACATTTAGAGAATTATCCCCTTGTCGGTTTTTTTTTTTCCATTGCGTGTGCGCGTGTGCGAGGGAGAGACAGAGAGAGTGTGTGTGTGTGTGTGTGTGTGAGTCAACCACCCTTCCCTTCTCTCCTCTTTTTTCATATCCTTTCCTTTCCTCTCCTCCCCTCCCCTTCCTACCCCTCTCCTCTTGTCCATGCTGCAGCATAATGTACGAAATTATTTTTCGAATCCGTTTGCTTTGTTCATGGTGTGAGAGAAAGTGTGAGAGATAGATCGTACAAGTAGCCTTTAGTTTCTGGGTTTACCAAGATTAGATTTCAGTCGATCTACGATGTAATGTTCTATTGGACATTTGTATACTATACTGAATGTACATATATATATATATATATATATATATATATATATATATATATATATAGAGTTCAAATCACAGAATTCCGAATAAGCAAAAATGTGATACGACGTATTTGATGATATTCATATGTAGATTCTAGAGTTTTGTCGCAATTGGCGATGTTGGCTGGAGTAAAGTAAACTTCCAGATTGTAGCGCGATTGCAGCTTGTATTCCTTAATATATGAAAAAATTAAATTTCACATATCAATAAAACTTCCTTGTTACGGATAAAACGGAAACTGCAGATTAATGGCAGCTGCCAATGGCATATTCCTTTTATATTTTATATAGTTTCCAGATACAGTTGTTATTCCAGTGTCTGTTCTACTCGATTCTAAATTACGATTACTTTTTCAAATGGGATCCTAGATTCTTCCTTATGCGATATATGCATTAAAAAGGAGAGATGTACATACATTGATAATTGCACAGAAGCGTAACTTGATTTCTTAAAAACGCTTGCTTTAAGTAACATGTTACGTAAAATGATTATTCGATTAAAGTTGGGCGCAAAATATATGGATAATTTTAATTTTGTTAAACTGTACTTCAACTGAGCGTTTAACAAGATGTATTCGCACAATACGTTTGTACCAACGTTGATACTTGATACACGATGATGTACGAAAAGCAAAGCATCTTAAAATTTAAGATGCTACTTATTAGTGAAACCTGAAAATCTGGCAAATTTTGTTCACCTATTATAGAAGTAAATACCTAGAAAATGTCGATTGGTTTAGAGGGCAGGCACATATAACCGAACACAATTAAAACCGAAATGACAAACATTACAACTATTACATTACATTACATAAACTTTTACCAAGTGAGTGTTATCTGTTATGTAAACTAAAATTTCTCAAATATTAACTTGTCATATTATCTGATCCTGAACTAAATTACTCAAGTATAGGGAAATGGAAAGTGGCAGCTGGGCTGAGGTGAGATTGAGATCGAGGGGGCATAAAACACGTGAAACGTGTATCTTTCGTATCTGTCTCTTCTTATCGCTGATTTTATATTGTCAGAAATATAAATTGTATTTATTTTTTAATTCATGTGTCTCATAAATAGAGATTCAAATGATACACAAGTTCTGTGCTATAATTTATGATTGTAAATTCACTTGCTATCCGTAAATATTAATACATCTAATTTAGCATAAGTAGCATTACCATTGTAAATATCGATAGTCATGGTATTTAACCAAAAATTATCCATATACATATAATAGCTCATGAATATAGATGAAGATTGAATTAAAGCTCATGTCAGTCAAATCTTTTATATCTGTCTGAAGCGTATATGCGAAGGTCAATTATTTTCCTGCATCATGTAAGCTTATATTGTAATACTTTGACATAAAACAAAGAACTTTGTCCTTGGCAGAGTTGCAATAATTATAACGACCTTGGAAACATTTTTATTCGGATTTGAGGAAAAAGCTTGACTAGAACTTTCAAACTATACAAAAAATAGGGCCAATATACTTGTTGATGTATATGCACAAATAATCTGTGATGACTTTGATTGTCAAGTCCCGATTAAACATGATGGATTTATTCGTTCATTAAAACAGGTCTAATTTAAAAATATGCTGTAACTTTGCTAAAATATTACTCTCTGTAATCATTGCTTCCGTGTAAAATATAAACTGAGGAAATTTATATAAAGAGAGCTGTAGGGTAGGTTTTTAATATATATCGTAATAAAGAAGCTCCCCCCCCCCCCCCCCCCCATCAACCAAATGTTCGTTTCTTTTCCTTCAGTGTATAACATACGTTACAAACATATTGACAAAAGTGCGATTCGCACTTGGGTGTCAAAATAAAAACTTGAAAATCCTCAGTCTTGTTTCTCAGAACACATTTATTTCATGATTTTATTTTATTTATTTGAGAAAAAAAATTATTGAAGGGCTTTTCCACGACCAAAGCCACCGCGGAACTCGAGATCGCCCGTACCGGCACCAACGTCGGCCTTCTTGTCACCGGCACCTGGAGGACCGCCCGGTCCTCGTCTGTATCCCGCACGATCTTCCGTTGGTCTCGAGCCTTCGCTTCTAGTTGCGGCGGGTCTCGGTCTCGTAGTCTCGGATCTCGGTTGTTTCTTAAGGGTGGAGGGCACGATTTCAGGTGGCAGATGTAAGTACCCACGCAAGTATTCAATACCATCGTTTGTAAGGTACCAATAGAAATGTCTCCATGCAAATTGTTCCTTTACATATCCTCTAGACTTGAGCGACTAAAAAGATGGATGGGTAAATAAGTGAATGAATACACACGCACATACACGCATAGGGCGCGTTCCGTTACTCGCATTATGCGCATCATGCGAGTAACGAAACGTCCCCATATACTGGAAACGCCAACCCACATTAATCTACAAACTAATAATAATACAACAGGATTTTACTTTATATGCATAATGTAAAGGAAACAGTAAAACAATTTTTACCTGCATAGCCTTAATGACTTGAAGATTGGGAATATTTTCTAGTTCTGGATGTTTTGATGCATGATAATCCTTCTTTGCTACCATGACTCCTTCCTTGAAAAGGTACTCGTAAATAGCCACACGATTCTTCTTTGGCATCAACATTCTATAAATAACAATAATGAAAACAGTCTAATATATAGTATTATAGTTCTACTATAATGTAACAAGGATTATATGGCAACTTAAAATACATCACAAACATCAGAAGGTACACTCTTTAAGGTTAGGTAGGTATCGCAACAACAAAATACAAACATCGTGCGCGAATACAAATACATATTTTATCATAAACGTTATCGTGTTTCAAAGTTACGTTCTGCGTAGCTATAATCTTGAATTACAAAAAAAAAAAAAAAAAAAACGGACGAAATAGAGATTTTTCAGATTGAAGAAAAGTATGAATGAGCACACAGTACATAGTACGAACTCGCAAATATTCCGTGTAATAATATGTGAAAACTGGATGCAATAAAATATACTTGATTTGTATAGATTATGGATTTCGATGAACCTTCCGCTTTTTCGTAATTCTTATAAACAGGCAGGATTAAAACGGATATCGTAGGAAACTCAACGCACTTGATGACTCTAGCGTGCGCCTCTTTTCGGAAAGACTGGAAACTGGAAAGAGTCTCTTCGCGCTTCGCTCGCGGACAATATCGATTTGCGTTACGTCTTAATATCGATTTGCGATATCTTGAATTATTCGAGACGAGCGAGACGAGCGAAAATTACGATAACGTGTTTCTAAAGGTATATCCACACAAACTTGCATAAGTTCATAAGCATACGCATAAAGAAATGGATTGGTCTATTTCCTTATGCACATGTATATGGACCAATCAATTTCCTTATGCTTAGAGGCTCTCTACTTAAGGCTGATTTATAGAGGCCGTAACCGTTGATTTAAGCCGTAATCTTTAAGAAATTGACCAATCACATACTACGTTTACGCGGCGAGGCTATGCGTTTACGCAATACATAATTTTCTACCGTTTACGCGTGCGTAGTATTCTGCGATACTTTTTGAGAGCCGTTTACGCGTGCGTAGTATTCTGCGATACTTTTTGAGAGCCGTTTACGCATTCGCGAAGTATATAGTGTTCCTCTCCGGTCCGTAATACGATTTAGAGGTTATCAGTTCAAATTGCTGTCAAAACGGATTCGACAAGTAATATTGTGAGTACTATTCTCGACTTCTCGAAGAAATTTAGCCATGAAGTCACGTTTCGGTAATAATTCCATTGCAGATTGTGCTGCACTCTCTTGCACTTTTGCACTTAATCAAATTCGCCGTTTACGCGAGGTATTAGCAAGGAAAGTATTAGGCCCGGTTTCACCAACGTGATTTAATCTAATCGGTCGATTAAACTCACTCTTTGTTTCTTTCTAACTGTCCCTTTAGAAAGAGACAAAGAGTGAGTTTAATCGACCGATTAGATTAAATCACGTTGGTGAAACCGGGCCTTAGCTAATTTGAGTAAGTTACTGCTATTATCGTACTTTAGACACCCCTGTTTACGCGGAGTGAATTATCGTAAGTTATGATAATTTAGGTGAATTATCGTAAGTTACTACATCGCGTAAACGCATAGCCTCGCCGCGTAAACGTAGTAACAGTCGATTATTCTTCTCACATTCGACTGTGATTGGTCAATTTCTTAAAGATTACGGCTATCAACGGTTATGGCCTCTATAAATCAGCCTTTATGCTTATGTTTATGCGCTATGCAAGTTTAGGTCTATCCAGTGCGCGTTCCAGTATGTATATATTTCAGTGGTCTTTACTGTATGTAGGTGCTTTTTATTTAGCGACACAAGTGTCATTCTGTCTTTTTTCAACATCTAGTCTAGTGAACAACAAAGATAAAGGCCATTGCACGTAACAAAGTTTTAGTCATAATCGTAAGGCCGTAAGAAAATAGACCAATCACACTCGATTATTCTTCGAGCTCAAGGAGAATAATCGACCGTGATTGGTCTATTTTCTTACGGCCTTACGATTATGACTAAAACTTTGTTACGTGCAATGGCCTTAAGAGTGATGCTAGGTCTACAATGCGAGTCGTAAAGTCGTGAGTCGTAAGAATTGACCAATCACAGTCGATTATTCTCCTCAAATTCGATTGTGATTAGTCCATTTCCTACGACTCACGACCCACGTGCCACGACTCGCATTGTAGACCCAGCATGACGCTTGCGCCGACTTGTGTCGTTGAAATTAAAGCCCCTTGCACAATGCCAGGCAACAGGCAATAGGAACAGGAAATAACAAAAAAATCGTTAATTACAACCTAAAAAATTCGAATGCTATGATTGGTTGGCAACAGGCAATAGGCCCAGAATTTCCAACGGGACGAAAACTCTATGGCCGGTATTCATAGTCGGATCTTATTTCAAGATCGTCTTAAGTAATATCTTAAGATGCTAATACGGCTCTGTGATTGGTTCATAACATCTTAAGATCGTACTTAAGACGATCTTAAATATAAGATCTGACTATGAATACCGGCCTATGTCTATTGCCTGTGTCACTGTTTATTCTGCATTTATACATGATTTCTGATTTCTATTCCCTGTTCCTATTGCCTGTTGCCTGGCATTGTGCAAGGGGCTTAACGGTATAGATTCGCTACCGCTTAAGCTGGATTCAGACAGAACGCGTCAAGCGTCAAACAGTGAGCGGCAACCCAATCAGCGAGATGATATCAGCAGTGGCGTAGAAAATATCGCCTCGCTGATTGGTTGCTGCTCGCTGCTTGACGCGTCCTGTTGAATACAGCTTTATGCTGGGTCTACAATGTGAGTCGCAAAGTCGTAAGTTGCAAGAATTGACCAATCACAGTCGAATTTGAGGAGAATAATCGACTGTGATTGGTCAATTCTTGCGACTCACGACTTTGCGACTCGCATTGTAGACCCAGCATTAAAGTTGACGATTATTCAGGTTATGCCATATCGAGAGTATCGAAACGACATGAATATGCCCCGTGGTCACATGCGCATGCTCAGTTTCCACGCACGCGTGCAAAAAGTGCGCAAATTTGAAACATATATGAACTTATAATGCGCGCATTATGTGGTCTGTTCTTTACAGCTGAACTAGCTGCACTAGTTCAGAGTTCATCCTTTTCCTTCCAATGTGGTGTAAAAAAGATAAACTCTGAACTAGTGCAGCCAGTTCAGCTGCAAAGAACAGACCTATTGGCTCCTGCACACAGGACGCGGAAACGCTTGCCGCGCGGCAACAAGCGACGCGGTAGCCAATCGACGTGTTGTTTTTCCGTAAGAATCAAAAGTTTATTGGCTACCGCGTCGCTTCTTGCCGCGCGGCAAGCCTTTCCGCGTCCTGTGTGTAGAAGCCATTACTTGGCTTTCTTTCAATTTTAAATGAATATATCTATAAAATACATGTTATGGTCAAAGCCCGCGGCATTCCTAGTATTGACTAGCCAATTTTGCGGGATGACTGGTCAATCGTGTGGAATAAATTAACCAAGCGTCTTCCCTAAAGCCCGGTGTCCACGATGAAAGAACTGTGTCCAAGTTTTGGTTTAAGCCAATGAAACTGCTGCTTTTCTGTAAGAGTTGCAAGTTGATTGGCTTAAACCAAAACTCGGACGCAGTTCTGCATTGTGGACACCGGGCTTAATGCCCGGTGTCCACGATGCAAGAACTTGGTCCAAGTTTCAGTTTAATGCCCGGTGTCCACGATGCAAGAACTTGGTCCAAGTTTCGGTTTAAGCCAATCAACTTGCAGTTCTTACAGAAAAGCAGCAGTTTCATTGGCTTAAACCAAAACTTGGACCAAGTTCTTGCATCGTGGACACAGGGCATTATGCCCTGTGTCCACGATGCAAGAACTTGGTCCAAGTTTCGGTTTAAAGCCAATCAACTTGCAGTTCTTACAGAAAAGCAGCAGTTTCATTAGCTTAAACCAAAACTTGGACCAAGTTCTTGCATCGTGGACACAGGGCATTACAGAGCTGATTGGCTTAAACCGAAACTTGGACCAAGTTTCGGTTTAAGCCAATCAGCTCTGTAAGAGCTGCAAGTTGATTGGCTTAAACCAAAACTTGAACCAAGTTCTTGCATCGTGGACACCGGGCATAATGCTAGGTCTACAATGCAAGTCGCAAAGTCGTGAGTCGCAAGAATTGACCAATCACAATGGAATTTGAGGAGAATAATTGACTGTGATTGGTCAATTTCTTACGACTCACGACTTACGACTCGCATTGTAGACCCCGCATAATAGCGTCTCCCCGAACGCACCTTATGCTGGATCTACAATGCAAGTCGCAAAGTCGTGAGCCGCAAGAATTGACCAATCACAGTCGAGTTTGAGGAGAATAATCGACTGTGATTGGTCAATTCTTACGACTCACGATTTTGCGACTCGCATTGTAGACCCAGCATTGTATGTATGTATGTACAATGTATATACATATGTTGACATACGTACCTATCGATCCGGTTCCAGTTTTTGGCCAACATTCTCGCTCATTGAATGTTATTATTATATACTCACAAACTACAATTTTTGGCGAGATAAAATTCTTGCAAAAACACGAGGCATGTTTCTTAGAATTATTAAGGATAATGTGCTACGAGTGCTCGGTCAAGCTTATAAGGAGTTCTCAGTAGAAACGACAATACATGGATTCAAATATACGACTTTAGCTAAAACAAGATTAGAGAGGTATTTCATATATATTTAGTAGTAATAAAAGTTATCGCACGATTCATTAATGTAAATCAATTATATCGTTTGAAATTAACTAATCGAGTGATGGTTTCGAATGTAAGTACCACTCCGTTTAATTTATATCACGATTTTATTCTCCTATAATTTAATCGATTCTCAGTCGATTTCTCGTTAATAAGTGATTCAGTTTGTTTAAATAATCCCAAATAATTTTTGCAATAACACGTCTCGCACGTATGTACATGCGCGCACTTATTGTTAGATTCATCTGGATAATCATTCTGTTATTATCATCTCTGGCTGCTGGACAATTGGCGAGCTTATTCTACCAGAGACATCAGTCTACTAGTATGACTACCCTAATAATCAGTGCTCATTATTCGACATCCATGCTGGAGTTACCTGCGTTAACTTTGTGCCACGGTGGTATCGCAATGACGCACAAAGTGGTTCCTTACCTGACGTCGCAGAAGCCGCGATTGTAGGCGATTATAATAGTAGTTTAATATAACTAGCTGTTTCTTATTATCAGTCAATATCAACGAGCGAACGGTAAAAGGAACGGGACATTTTTAGATACATGCCGCGAGGCCTGACAATGGCTGACTTTCAAAATTCGATTAAATACTTACGGGAGGCGATCTATCCGAAAAATTATTTTCCCGACGAATTGGATAAATTGCAACAGATTCTCTCGGCGAATCGGCTCTCACTATTGGAACTTTTTGACAATGTCAACGCAAACTGTAGCAATTTTCTACTGATGTGTCAACTCGAAGGATTAACTGTGCCTTGTTCGGAACTCATAGAGCCTGTAATTACTCCTTATGGCATTTGCTGCGCCTTTAATTACGAGTATCCTCGTGAAAGCTTGCAGAGGTAATTTAAATAGATACAAAATAACAAAAGAGAGTGTTGCATAGTAAAAGTGTGTGTGTATATATATGTAGGGCGAGTTTTTAAATTCATCGATTGATAGATCGCATTATGCGCAAATGCAGCTTTTACACACACACACACACACACACACACACACACACACACACACACACACACACACACACACATATATATATATATATATATATATATATATATATATATATATTTTATCATATCGAGAGGATGATTTTATTAAACCAAGTAAAGTTTGAATACTGAAAATCTAAACGACGTCTGCGACTTTAGAGAGGCAATTGTGTCGAGTGTTATCCAAGAAGGATGCTACATGTAATGCAATAATTGTATTACATGTAGCAAGTAAATCCTTAATTTTTACTTGTCAAGTTTTAGTTACGGACAGGAACGAATGTTTTACTCAAACTAGGATTAAAGTCCTAGGATCAGAGATCTGATCCAAAACCGACCTTGGCAAAATTAATTAATTGATATCATTATATGATGGTTTTATTAATTATACTCAGATCCTCGAAGCTGTTAAAGCGATACAATAGCGCGAGAATTGGCTCGCACTTCGTTTTATCTCTTCTCATGAAATCGTATTCGTCGCAGGACCGCGTAGCTTCCTTGATACACGGTGACGGCGTAAAGGTGATGGTGCACGAAAGAAATACGCATTTTTCATCCAAGGTTGTAGAATTTGTGGCCGCTGCTGGCCACGAGACTATAGCGCAATTGGACGGCGTCCGACTGACCAGTACACCCGACGTGCTCGAACTGCCTGCTCGTGCAAGAGGATGTTCTACAGATTCACATTCAAATTCGAGATGGAATAATCACCAGAGTAATTGCCACAGCGAGTGTCGAGACTCCGTTATACGGAAACTTTGTGGCTGTCGACCTTTGTCCGCGGTCCTGGCAGGGGCCGGAACGTGGCGAGACTGGCGAGCAAGCGACACAAGCGTGCGATCTCACGCACGTCCCGTGCCTAGCTCGTGTTGTGCTACGCATGAGTTCTATCGCCAGTCAAAATCCAGAGTGTACTTGTCTACCGGACTGTGAGAGTACGACATACAGGGTAGCACTCGCGGCGGCGCCTCTGAACGCGGCCCGACACAGTCCTCGACCGTTCTAGTAAGTGATGCAATTAACAAATTATTGTTAAGTTAGGTTTGTTGCAGTTTATTGCAGTTTAAATTGTTGAGAAAAAGGAAGAGCTTTTTGCATAAAAAACTCTGGACAAAATAACAAAGCCATATCTCTCACACAATACATACATATACGTGCGCACACGCGCGCGCATCTCAATGAAACTTTAACTTGAGGTGCACTTTTTTTATGAGATACATGTAATATTGAAAATAAGTGAAAGGTTACAATAGTTGATGAACGAATGATTTGACGTTTTTACCAAAGAAAAATTGGTATTAAATTGATCAGAGAGCTTCTTGTCATTAAACCTACCTCACAAATTGCGTAATTAAATTATGATTATCCCGTGTTAAAATGCATTCTATGTACAATTCTATACACAATTTGTGTGCATTGCCATGGATTTCCTTAAAGAAATATGAAACTAAGTATGATTTTCTGGATAGCAAAGAGGTTCAACAATATCAAAATGTGACTGCACTCCACCTCACGTTTGCTGGTCAAACGGCGATGTTGCAGCAGCGAGAATTGGTGACCTCGAATGTAAGCCTATTATGTGAGTAGCGATAGCGATGCAATGCGAAAGGATACCACACCGTTGTACTATGCCATATGATTGTGTATTAATTTTACAGCGTCCCTGGGTGGTGTCTTCGGCTTGTTTTTAGGATGCAGCATAATCTCTATCGTTGAGATATTTTATTTCTTTTGTATTTTTTCTATCAGTAGGTTTAGAAACAGTTGTACGGTAGAAATTCACCGAGATTTAATTTGAGGGTAATTTAGGTTTCTTATAATTTTCAAAAATGTGTCTATTATAATTAATAATTATTTTAATTGCCATCATTGGCAATTTCATCCTCTGTATAATTCAAGCTCTCATTGGACTTACATTCTTTCGTTATATTCTCATCATGACTTTTTGGAATACTCGTAGAACTTGTCTTCTTACGTTTTGCCCTCGTATCTGGTTTCATACACGTTCTGTGCCCTTTTATAACTGGCCATTTATGCTTCTCCCTTAGATATTTCGCTGCTATTTGAATATCTTCCATTTTAGCTATCGCGCTTCTACACACAACATAAAATGTATTACATGTACGACACAATCTTGGCAAGCATTTTGTATGTGTGTGTGTGTGTGTGTATCACAGCAATGTTAGAAACTTACTAAACGAGTTAAATAAATTGTACCTACCTAAAGTCCTTGTTGTAAGGTGGTAATAAAGTAACACGAGCACATCCAGGAAGGGCACTTCTTATTTCATGTGATTTCGTACCATTTACTATATTTGAGACAAATACCCTGTATAAATATACGACAGAATATTAATAATCTTGCGAAATAAAGTTACGATTCAAGTAGAAATGTTCTCACGTTTGTGTCACTTGGATATCTGGTTTGATCTCAGGTATAAAAATCTTTTTCTTTATCTTCTTGGTTTCTGTTCTAAATGCAAGATCAGAGAGCGGTTGAATAACAACTCGTTTGCTATTGTTGACCGTTTTATCTCTTGCGAGTTTGTAGTTCTTGTTTCTTTCCTCCACAGTAGGAAAGACTACGTGACATGATCTACTAGACTGTCGTGATAATTTTACGTGAAAATTACCCACAAATAAGTATTCAACATCTTTTTTATCCTTTATTACGTGGGGAAGACGTACATTTAACGTTCGTTCTCTTCGTTTTTTCAATTCAGACAATTTCCGAAAATTACGCATAACCTAAAAGTGATTATAGTTATTGTCTTATAACTGGAAGAATGTTGGAAATTAAATGCTTCGGAAAAAAATTATACGATTGAGATAAAATATAAACGTATGTATATATGTGATATATAACATAATTTGGAATAAGATTACACTTACGATTCTTATTTAAGAATAACCTCTTTACAAAGCAACCTCGAGTCAACCATAGAATAGACTGGAATAGACATACTAGATACTAAGGCCGGTATTCATAGTCAGATTTATTTAAGACCGTCTTAAGTACGATCTTAAGATGTTATGAAGCCAATCACAGAGCCGTATTAGCATCTTAAGACATTACTTAAGACGATCTTGAAATAAGAACCGACTATGAATACCGGCCCATAGTCGATTCTTATTTCAAGACCGTCTTAAGTGATGTCTTAAGATGCTAATACGGCCCTCTGATTGGCTGATGACGCCTTAAGACTGTACTTAAGACGATCTTGGATATAAGACCCGACTATGAATACCGGCCATAGGCCGGTATTCATAGTCAGATCTTATTTCAAGACCGTCTTAAGTAATGTCTTAAGACGCTAATACGGCTCTGTTGATTGGTTCATGACATCTTAAGATTGAACTTAAGACGGTCTTAAATATAAGAACCGACTATGAATACCGGCCATACTAGATACTAATGGCTCCTGCACACAGGACGCGGAAACGCTTGCCGCGCGGCAAGAAGCGACGCGGTAGCCAATCAACGTGTTGTTTTTCCGTAAAAACCAAAAGTTTATTGGCTACCGCGTCGCTTCTTGCCGCGCGGCAAGCGTTTCCGCGTTCTGTGTGCAGGAGCCATAAGGCTAGATCGCTCGTACTTTTATGGAGAATTCACATTACGTCCGATGTTTGACGTACGACGATCCGACATCCAATAACAGAATTTATTATTAGAGACAAAAATTTCCTATTGGATGTCGGATCGTCGTACGTCGAACATCGGACGCAGTGTGAATCCTCCATTAGACCCAACAAATCAACGTAGCGTGTTGATAAGACGACACTCAACAGTTGTGTCTGCTGAACGCGGCCATTAGTACCCGTCTACAATAGGTGTTTTAAACCCTAAGCCTTAAAAAATTGTTCAATCACAGTTGAATTTGAGGAGAATAATTGACTGTGATTGGTCAATTTCTTAGGGCTTAGGGCTTAAAACACCTATTGTAGACGGGCACTTATGCCCGGTGTCCACGATGCAAGAACTTGGGCCGGTATTCATAGTCGGATCTTATTTCAAGACCGTCTTAAGTAATGTCTTAAGTTGCTAATACGATCATTTCATTGGCTGAACGGAGTCTTAAGACGGCCTTTGACTAGACTTAAGACGATCTTAAATATAAGATTCGACTATGAATACCGGCCTTGGTCCAAGTTTCGGTTTAAGCCAATCAGCTCTGTAAGAGCTGCAAGCTGATTGGCTTAAACCAAAACTTGGACCAAGTTCTTGCATCGTGGACACCGGGCATAATGCCCTGTGTCCACGATGCAAGAACTTGGTCCAAGTTTTGGTTTAAGCCAATGAAACTGCTGCTTTTCTGTAAGAACTGCAAGTTGATTGGCTTTAAACCGAAACTTGGACCAAGTTCTTGCATCGTGGACACAGGGCATAAGCCAATCAGCTCTGTAAGAGCTGCAAGTTGATTGGCTTATGCCCGGTGTCCACGATGCAAGAACTTGGTCCAAGTTTCGGTTTAATAGCCAATTTCTTCACCGTCGGATAACTCTATCCTTCGGTTAACCTCACTCTTCATTTCTTTCTAACTGCCCCCTTAGAAAGAGATGAAGAGTGAGGTTAACCGAAGGATAGAGTTATCCAACGGTGAAGAAATTGGCCCTAAGCCAATCAACTTGCTGCTCTTACAGAAAAGCAGCAGTTTCATTGGCTTAAACCGAAACTTGGACACAGTTCTAGCATCGTGGACACAAGGCTTTATGCCCTGTGTCCACGATGCTAGAACTTGGTCCAAGTTTCGGTTTAAGCCAATCAGCTCTGTAAAAGCTGCAAGTTGATTGGCTTATACCGAAACTTGGACACAGTTCTTGCATCGTGGACACCGGGCTTTAAAGCCGTCGTACACAAACCAACGTAAACTGTATGTTTAATATAAACGGGTTAAATCATGAAATTCTCAATATTCTTTATTGCACTATTTGGTAAAATATGTACTGGGTATTTTATCAGTTGAAATATTTGCATTTTACTTTAAATATTAGAGATTAAATCAGTGTACAACGGCTTTAATGTGCACTGAGTGCGCACCACAGCTCTGCCAGTGAAAAACGCTATAACTTATTGCACCAGTTCAGCCCAGCTCAGTCAGTGCAACTAAAAGAAACAGACCCATTGGCCTATTGGCCACTGGGTGGATTGGATTGGATTATTGGATTATTAGAGGCGGTACCGTTTTCCAGCACGGTGGTAAGTGGTTCCAGTCGATCGCCATTTAGTCTTTTGGTTAATCACAATATTTTAGGTATTGAGTACCGAGCGATTCTTTCTCCTGTTATTTCGCCAATAATCAGTACTTTACTAGAGAAAAATGGTGAGTTTTTGATATTACATTTCGCGTTGACTAAAAAATGATGTAGTACAAATGAGATTACTTGAGTAGAATGTATCAGACCTTTGGTTTCACCTTTATTTGACCTCCATGTAGAGAGTCATGTATCGTATCCTATGTTCCAATTTTAATTTAATCACTTTATTTCGTAGAACATATAATGCAATAATTAGATTTTAATAAATAAGGAGATTTTGTTATACATATATCCAATATATTTTAAAATTTGTTAAATATTGGGCTTGGATATATATTAAGCCAATGTTTCATGTGCTATCCTTATATATATATATATATATAATATATATATATATATATATATATATATATATATATATATATAATAATTATTGAAACGTAATATTGTCAAAGGCGATAATTTTTCTTTCTTTTCGTTAATTTTCTATTAGATGGAACCTATAAATGTCGTGGTTACTGGTGCTGCTGGGCAAATTGCCTATTCTCTGCTGTACCAAATTGCAGCTGGTACAGTTTTTGGTCCGCAACAATCCATTAATCTCCGATTATTAGATATTCCACCCATGATGAAAGTATTGGATGGTGTAGTTATGGAATTGGAAGATTTAGCACTTCCTCTCTTACGAGGTGGGCATTGCAAGATCAATTATACACATTTAAAACCTGATTTTATCATGATGATAAATATATGAAATTATAGTAAAGATAAATTATGGGAAACATAATGTCGAGTTTTCATATTTTAGCAGAGCATTTTAAGATTCATTCACTCGGGGTTTGAAGAAATGATTTTTTAAGCGTAACAATAGCAGTAATAATAACTGCAGTTTCCTGTTAAATCTTGTGAGAATAAATCGATGCGGGGAAGACGTTATAAGAAAATACATGATCTTCAATGAATCTATATTGTCAACATGTATAGATTTTAGAATTGTAATTGTACAACAACATAATACTTTACTGCCATCCTGACACATTGCCACATGCAAATACTTGGACGTATTTTCAACTTTTACATTCACCAATAGCTCATACGGCTGTAGATAGCTTAATTTAAATTTTTAGATGTTTTGCCAACGGCCGAACCAGCCAAGGCCTTTGAAAACGTAGCAGCTGCTTTCTTGGTTGGCGCGATGCCAAGAAAGGAAGGAATGGAACGTAAAGATCTTTTGGCCGCAAATGTAGAAATTTTCAAGGTGCAAGGCGAAGCACTGGACAAGTATGCTCGTAAGGATGTCAGGGTGCTAGTCGTAGGTAATCCAGCCAACACCAACGCGCTTATCTGTTCGCATTATGCACCGTCCATTCCGAAAGAAAACTTTACCGCGATGACTAGATTGGATCAAAACAGAGCACAGGCAGCGTTAGCCGCACGATTAAATGTACAGGTAATACATATTATTGTGCTTAAAACTCAAAACGGTTTTTCGGATGAAGCATATGAAATTTGACTACTTTACTATTGCGATTTGATGAATTTTTCCATGATTTTTTTCCCTTTGCTGGAGATTTTTTTTTATATTAGCGATACAATGCAAGACTGTACTTGAGCTGTCGTTGGTGTGTCATTACGCGTGTTTGTTGTGCGCAATCTTGAATATTCCTAATCTACATTTTCTCGTTGTGTGATACGACAGGTTGATAAAGTGAAGAACGTCATTATCTGGGGTAATCACAGTTCTACACAATATCCTGATGCAGCGCATGCAACTGTAGAGCTTTCATCCGGCGTGAAAACAGTACCATCTGAGATAAACGATAACGAGTGGTTGAACAATAACTTTGTAGAAACAATTCAAAAACGCGGCGCCGCCGTAATAGCCGCCAGAAAAATGTCCTCTGCCATGTCCGCTGCTAAAGCTGCTGGAGATCATATGAGAGATTGGTGGTTTGGTACTAAGCCTGGAGAGTGGGTTAGCATGGGCGTTGTGTCCGATGGGAGTTATGGAATCCCAAAAGATATTGTGTTTTCTTTTCCTGTCACTATCAAGGACAAGCGGTATGAGATTGTGCAAGTAAGTCGTTACACAAAGTGACTCTCGATGCTCATTTTTAGCTCAAATACACAATATGTGATGTACTCTATTGAAATACTCTATATTTCTCATATGTAGATTCTTTTCCTAATTCTGAGATCTACTCTATATTTTATCCTATTAACACAGTAACGATTTAATGATTTGTACTTGCACACAAATAACGATAGCGTGTCTTTTTACGTGGTTATACGTTAGACGTAAAAATTATCAATAGTAAACGTAGTATCTCGCTGTATTTATAGAAAAAGAAAGACTCTGGATAAAGTCCATCTTGCCAATCTATTTTCAGAATCTCCCAATCAACAACTTTGCAAAGTCAAAGCTGGATATTACATCTAAGGAATTAGAGGAAGAACGTGCTGAAGCAAACAACGTACTAAAAAAGTGACTAGTAACATCAGTGCCAAACAATGAGATGCAAAAGAAATTTGTGTCAGCAAAATTGTAAAATATATAATTGTGCTGCATAATACACACATACATACATATACATAGTATACATACATACGCACTGACACTAAACTGATGTTAAACAAAAGATTGCGGTAATACACATGTTGTTGTAATCTTTTAATTCAAATTTTGGAACACCGTATAACGTGTAATTCAATGTAAATATACTGAATGAAATAGTTTGATTAGAAGATGAGAAAAATGAAAGCGTTAATACATAATTACTACTAAAATGTTATGTATTCTGTTATAAATCATGTACGCAAATTATCGATGTATATAAGATGGTATACATAATGTATATGTATAGACTTTATAAAACTTATATAACAAAGGTATATATATTGGGAAATATATTATACTTTACAGCACTTTTTTGCTTTTATTCATCTCCTTCATGAGAATAATTTATGTTACAGTAATGATAATTTTTAATGTCAATATCATATTAATCAATCTCTCTTTTCTCACATTTATATTATCTTTATATCTTATTTTCTAAGATCTATTGTTACAACTATGTATTTCGAATTTTTTTCTATTATAATAATCGCGCGCGTGAGCATTAAGTAGCGTATTATACAAGGATGCAGTAGAGTTTAATTTATCCGGTCCTGGTAACGCTTGCAACGTAATGTCGCAACTTGTTTTTTCTTTTCACATTTAAAGAGATACTCTTGCGTTTCGAATATTTAGAAGTTAGATACACAATACACAAATATACAGTTAAGGAGCAGGTATTTGAAAACTGCAAACATTGGTCTAGATACTATACGAAACATCATTTTCGATATCATTAATGAAAAATTATCATTTTGCGAATATATGTCAATTTCAATTTATATATGATTCTCTTTGCATAAACATTTATAGCAGGTTAATCTGTTTACGTAACATGTGCATACAAGTACTCTCATAATAAAGAAAATGGAAATTCTTTCAAAATTTGCTTTTTGCTGCAGACTATTTTCAAAGTACGATAACATTTCTAGTGAAGAAAAGCTTTTATGTTTTTGTTTCACGAAAATAGCAAATATATTTAAAATATTTCTAGACATTTTATGGAAAAAAAAAAAAAGAAAAAAAAACAGCCTTCAAATTCAACCTATTTTATAATAGTTTAAGCAATTAAATGTCCAAACATGTCATTTCCATAGATGTCTTTGAATGTTCCAATAATTACATAACATACGTACGCACACACACGCACTCACTCACTAACTCTCACTCACACACACACGCGCGCGTACAGGCACACACACGAACACGCATCGCACTCGTCCGTGCATGCATTCATGCGTGTGCGTGCGTGTGTGCGCGCGCGCGTGTGCATGTATTCGAACAATTGTTTTTCACTTGCAATGTACAAGAAAATAATACATCTGTCATAAGTTGCAATTAACGTAACGTATATATATCAAGGTGCAATATGTTTGCAGAAATCTGATTAATCATATAGTTTATAAATCGTAGATTCAACTAATTCGACTTAATGATATCTATGGTAAAATAAAATGAAGGATAATTACTAATTCACGCCAAGAAATTACATTAAATATAAATATGTATATATCATATATATGTACTTTTTGTCCTATCTATATTTAATATATTAGGTTGATTCATAAATAAATTCTGCTGCAAATATAAATTTATCTTTTCTGAGAAAAATTGATCCCAAGTTACTGTTACAAATTGTATTTAATAATTTTTTAATTAATTTGATAGTAAAAGGTCCCTCGGCTGTAAATCAGTATATTACATCAGTATAATTGTACACATCAGCTTGTAAAATCGTGAAAGTGAGGACTCTTAAAATCTGAAGATCTGAAAGTACATACGCACCATATGACGTTTTTAACGAATTCAAACAAGGAAACAGTGCTGCTGTAACGACTCAAAAATTTGTAGTACATATTGTGAAAGTGTCATAATACAGATCGAGCAGTGCGAAAGTGATGTATGAAATTTCGTTCGGGAGATATCACTTTGAAGGACGAATCATGGACTGATTCCGAATCAAAGCTGTCATTCCGGCTTCTCATAGTTCTCATGACTATGCTTTACAGTTATTGATGGAACAGAATCCATGTTACACAACGAGAAAGCAGAGATGATAAACACATCGTAGCCCACTGCGTTCCGTCATTTGGAAAAACTTGATAAAAGAAAACGCGGAACTCATTTATGAATCAACACAATATATGTATATACGAAATATTACAAAGATGAATATACAGAAAACCAATGTGATTTCAAGAGAGCTTGAAGTATCGGATGATAAATGTACTGATTTACCGATCATGGATTTACTGAAATGGTAAGATACATTTTTTCATACGTATCTGAAAAAAGAACAAGAATACGTGGAATCACTTTTTAAGTTTCTAAATTTAAAAATAAAATAAAATGCACAGGCGAAACAAAAGACCAAAGGAACATATAAATAACATTATAGACACGTATTTTTGCAAAGACAAAGTTTCAAAGTCTCAAATTACCAAGTTGTTGTCTATTGATACTAATTCGTACCAGAAAAATAAAATTATCAAATTACAATAAAGGCCGTTCTCACACTCGTTTTTACATATACAGCATACATATGCATATATATATATATATATATATATATATATATATATATATATATATATGTATCTGTTAAGTATAATTTTTTCCGCACAATCTACGACTAATTCGAATCTTGGGACAAGAGAATAAATTTAATTCAAATGAAACCCTCTTTCTCGGGTAGCAGCCAACAGCCTTTCTCTTAGGATTTCCTCAGTAGGATATTCCGGTAATTTTAAGTAATGAACACAAGTGTTAACAGAAGGATAACCACCAGAACCAGCGTCCACTTTCCGCACAACAGTTAATCTGGGGTGTAGATTACATAAACCTCCTGGAGGTAGAGCCGAACAACCAGTGGCAAATTGTAAGAACGCTTTCCTTTCAGAACCAGTTAATGATAACAACACGTTGACAAATCTTTGGAAACCAGGACTGAAAAAAAATTACATGAAATGAAATAATGTAGGGTTAATGCTATTTATTGTGCGAGTCTATTAAATCTACGTCTATCTTTACGGATATACGCAGATTTGCATAGACTCTGCTCATCAAGTTTATTATAAAAAAAAAAGTTTATTACCAAAATATATCCGTTATTAATACCGTCTTACCTTTCCTTTGTGTATCCTAGCTTTGGCTCGGTGTAATTGAGCAAATCTTCTCTCGTCCATTGTGGATTCTGTTCTCCACAAAGCATCGCTCTCATTTCGTCTGGACTAAAAACATGGAGCTTTTCCATCGGAAAGACTTTTGAAAAGCCCGATTTGAACGCTTCGAGTTGTCTATAAATTCCCTGGTTAAGGCAGTAATTGATCGTAAGATTCGCGTATTCTCTTGCATTTTCTATCGTTACTACGGTATCCGAGCCACCTTCCACCAATTCCACTTGATCATGTTGAAAAACTTTCGAACTTGGTGAATACGTCATGGTTAATGCTAAATCCTCGATAGCCACCGAAGTACCCGATGGATGAGTAATGTATAATGACGTTTCTTCGTCAGCGGAGCTTGGACCATCAGAAAAAGTTCTATCGCGCTTCGCCATCGCATTTTGTATCTCTCTTAGAAATTCTCCTCTTACAGGATCCACCTCGACGAGATCCTCTATGTCTAATAATCCGGCGTACCATGGACAAGGTTCCAACGAAGAGTATGCAGCATCGTTTTCCCCTTCTTCCGATATAAAGCTACTCGACATGCTAGATGACATGCTCTCCTGCGTGGTGACGCCGGTAAGACCGATTTTTTCATTGACATTGTTCGAGATATCACCACGGCACATTAATTTTAAGAATGGACGGGATAACGGTAAATCTACTAATCTATTATCCTGGAGAACTTTTGCCAAAAAGACCCCTAGGAACCAGAAATATCGAACAGCGCGATCGCAACCTGCCGAATCTTGTGGCAATGGGGCTGGGAACAAGCCGCTGGCACGCGTTACGTAATATCCCGCAGGCCGAATCTTCTCTCCAGAAACGCACGTTGTTTGTTCTTCGTTTAAGATCCGTGTAGCATTGTCGTCGGCGGTGTCGTCGCATAACCAGAGGCCCAGGTCCTTGCGTTGCAATTCCGCAGCGACTAGTGCAAAGAATTCCAAGGTAGGTCCGAGACCGGTACCCTCTTCTCCTACGAACGCTACCTCGAGTATACTCTTGCGGTTTGCGTGCACCTACAAGGCAAAAAAAAGGAAGAGATAAAAATAAAATATAGATAAATATACGTTGACGCGAGTATCCTCACGCTGTTGCATCGTTGTGCATAGCATGCAATTTTTTTTCCATCTCTTTTTCCTTTACCTTCAACACCTGCTCCGCCCAATCCAACAGCTTATC
Organism: Temnothorax rugatulus; assembly: GCA_035220575.1. Classification (NCBI taxonomy): domain Eukaryota; kingdom Metazoa; phylum Arthropoda; class Insecta; order Hymenoptera; family Formicidae; genus Temnothorax; species Temnothorax rugatulus. Next base: position 378,380 of record JASTWL010000141.1, read on the forward strand.
TCCCCTCGGTACGCTGACTCTTTCGTGCTTAAGCCTGCCGACACGAAATTCGTGGCTATCGTCACGCCGTGGACTTAGACCCGGTGCCCTTTGTCTTTCAAGGATCGCATCTCGCTGCGTTTGTAACCATACGATAGATCGTGAAGCGCCAAAAGCGGTGCAACTGAAATAGAGTCGTCTCGTTTCGAAAGGTAGTAGAAACGGACAGCTACGCGCGAGCTCCTCGCACCAATTGGGCAGTGCACCAGCGGCCAGAGCCAACGGGTCCTGAATCTGTTGTACGATCTTGTTCGTGATTTTCTTAGATGTGAAATCATCCGGGTGAAGCCAGTAGGTCGTATCGTTCGATTCGTCCTGCTCCGCCGAGGCGCCCTCATCACGAATAGTACCCAATACGAATACGTGTCTCAAGAGTTGTAGAACATCCTCGACGGTGCACGCGCTTGCGTTTTGCGTCGGATTACGAGAGTACAACGTTACGATCGGAGTCGCTCTGCCAGACGACTCCTCGTCCCTGGCTTCTTTATATATTATTCTATATGGAAAGATGAACAAGTGAGAGATGGTGATAGGATCGATCGAACCTATCTGCTGTTTTTTTTCTTTTTCTCACAGTACTTTTAGGGATAATTATTGTAATCAGCAAAATTCAAATTCTTACGTGTAGGTTGGTTCCCATATCCTTTTCAATTTCTCCTGACGGCTGCCCAATTCGGTTAACTGCATTAGTTCCTGGACCGCTTGAAAAATACTAGCGTGCGAGTCTGAAAGCGATATCTCGACATCCGGTATACCCGGGAAACCTGGTCCTTTCAACGATAAGGAAAGTCTAGGCATAGGTAATGACCCGATACGACTATGAACTTGCGCTTCGCTGCCAGGAGGGGGAACTTCCAAATCCGTTGTCTATTATAAAAATATCTCGGAATGATGCAACTTTTATAAAATTGTCGTATCTAGTTATTTATAGTTTATATATATTATACATTACTTACCTGATTAATGTTTGTTCGGCCAGGACGTGGGTCGAAAGCAGGAATAAGAGCGGAAAACTGACGCTTCAATACAAACTCGTCGTCCCATGCACGTCTCTTGCTACTCTGCGGTGCTTCTTCTTCCATGAATGCCGCCAGGAGATTACGACTTACCATTACTTCTTCGTATTCGCCTTCGCAGCCGTCACCTTCTTCCTCATTTTCTTCATCTTCTTCCTGAGATGTAATAAAACGATGATGTTACGTCTCACGTTGTATAATTATTTACGTCAACAAGCAATGTTCTAATGATGGTCAAGATCTCTGTTGACTCGATATATAGGGGATATATCGAGGTCTAAAATCTGTCATAGACCTCGATGCACAACATGCAAACAGCTAGTCATCCAAATCAGGTTGTCCAATTTTGTTCCATCGCGTTCTTCGATCAATCAGATTGATTTCGTTTGCTTGAATTTTTCCGTAATGAAAATATCAAGACGTATTAATTGTATAGCTTAAGAATTGTTGTATTGAGAAATGTTTATCATTAATTGTGATCGACGAAACAAGTCCAAGGATGGGGAGATTGATTCCGACCGATTCGAAGAATACACCCGATATGAACAAAGCTTACAGACAGCCATCTTGGAATGCATCGATGCAATGTGATCCCGTGTGTAATGAAATACTGCGCAATTACTTCTTGGTCATTTTCTTCATTATCCTCTTCCTCTTCCAGAACACCGTCCTCATCATCTTCCAATTCAGTCAAAAGCGTAGGGCCACCGGTAGTACGACCTCCACCGGTGCTAGAGGTCGCGACACCTCCGCAGGATTCCAAGAAATCTTCAAGACTGACCTGGAATCATAAATATATGTGCGTTGTATTAAGGCAAAACCAATCTTGCGCAACTTTATCCAACTAAACAAACAGGGGCTCGATTCCCTGAATTCATTCGCAAGAGAAATGTATGCGCAAATTCTAAAAGCCATGCGACTTGACAATCAACTCTTGCAACTTGGCTGTAAGAGCAGAATTTGCGCATACGTTTCTCCTGCGAATAAATTCACAAGAATCGAGCCCCCAATTACTTTGAGAGAGTACATTTCAATAGAGCATATTGGCATTATTCAAATAGAAGTGATTCTTTAAATAGTAATTTTACCTGCTCGCTATCGCTACTTGTACTAGTCAGAGACATAGTAAGCGCTTGTCCTAAACCTGGTCCAGTTGTCGTAGTAACGCCACTACCGGCCACTTGTCCGCTACTCGTCAAACTCGGATAACTTTGCGCCGTACTAAGTAAACCACCAGGAAAATTGGGACTGAGTGCCAATCGTACGAGACTAGATACAGAATTCGGTCCTCGAATTGGATTACAACTCGTATTAGAATTTGAAGCGAGATGCTGTCCACCCGCAGGTCCTGAAAAATGTTTTTGACCTTTTTTTTAAATCTTTTGAGATAATTATTTGCTACGAAAGAAATGTAATGCCGCAAAGAGGCCTGCAAAAATTATCATCCTTCTACATGTAATATAATATAAATATAATCAAAGAAACACACAGCTTTACATATAGCATTTAGCAAAAATTGCAGATACAAAGATGTATCTTAATAACCGTAACAAGAACAACAACAACAATAGTAACAACAGTAATAGTAATAGTAATAATAATGATAATAATAAGTGTTTTTTTTTTTTTAGTAACAACAAAGGTAGTCTCGTCGCGACAAATTATTTAATTTGGAACTAACCTAATGTTCGTCTTCGCGCCATTGCAGCAAAAGTTTCCAATAAACCAGTAGCAGCTGTTGATTCCAAGGTATTGTTAGCATCGGAACAAGCGAGATTAGGCACAGATACCGACATGGGATTGGTAACCACAACAGGACAACCGCCCGTTGCATTTTGTGTAGACGAGCTAGCTTCTTTCTCTCGAGTACAGTCTTTAGCAACTAATTCGAAGGAAATGTACGGAATTTTTACATACGCTATCAGCACGAGCACGAGGAAAGGAAATCAATGTGTTCGATCACAGATTAAGAAGTGCGGTTCTGTATCTACCGCATATACAAACATGATAGGAGTTTTCTAATTTAAAAGGTGTATAGTTACGGACGGATCTCTCGATCTGATAGATGTCTGATTTAAATGTAAGCATTACAGTGCTAAAATCAGTAGTATATTGAAAGGTATATCGGAAACGAGTTATCATCGATACACATACCGTCCGCGATCCCAGTAGGATGATGTCTTGGTACAGATTTAATCCTTAACGAGTTTTCCTCTGACTCGCCAGAAACGCTGATTCTAACGGGAACTAAACCAAGTAGCTCACCACTCAGAAAACTGTTGGTATTGTTGCGTAATCTGTCAGCACCCTCTCTCATACGGTCCAAAACCTCAGCGGTTTCCAAACTCAGTAAGCCTCCACTAGCCTATGTATCGCGCATATCGATTTGTCAGTATATAAATTACGATTAATATCTAAACCTAACTATAAGAGAAAGATATTGTTTGCAAACAACAACAGCAACAACAATTTCACAATTCACCTTGTTTCCTCGCACAGTAGCGAAAAGTGGTTTCGAACTGGACGCTCGGTTACTAGTGCTGTTCACCGGGCAATCCGTATTGAGGGTGAGGCTCTCGACGATAGTAGCCAGATCGCTAGTAACAGTCGTATCCGGTCTGGGATGCAACACAACTGAAAGTTCACTCGTCGAGTTTGCTCCGCTCTCCCCAGTCACGGCAACCACTGCTTCCGCACGGGCTACCGATAACACACTCTCGGCTATCGATTCGGCAGCTTGCTGCTTGCCACACACAATTTGAATTAGTCAAGAAGTAATTCAATTAATTTTAGCAAATGCGCGACGGATTTGTTAAATTGTACCTTTGCCGCTAGATTATCCGCACTCGCAGCTTGATCCGTAGAAGCTACCGAACCACGCATCATAGCGGTATCAGTGCAATCGGGTAAACTAGGAGTGCTGTTGGATTTTCGACCCGTTAAAACTCCTCCACCGCTCTTACATTTTGCCATGTTATCCATGGTATCGAGACCAGCGCCAACCAGCCTGAGATCGTATTTTCCCTCTGCACCCATTCTGTACGAATTCGATCCACCGTGATCCCACGTTACGTCTATCCATCCGTTATGTAATTCTCCCGTAACTGTACCTTCGCCTACATCAACATGACACAACATCCAGAACTTGCGTGCGTTACATTGGCACTTTTAAATTATACTCGTATTATACTCGTGGTGTATTATTGTATACTGTACCTGGTGGTACGCCATCCTGATCCCTCCACTTCCAATCTAGACCTCTAGCCACTCGAACTCCCGCAACTAAATGTTTAAGAACTTGCGTCTTAATAAATCTTCTCTGCTTCCGTACACCGGCTTCGGCTTCCTTGGCTGCACGACCTAAATCTTCGCATACTCCAGTAACTTCGCCATAAACCTCAAAACCAGACACAGACAGATAATGCGTCTGTCCAGATGCATTCTTTCCAATTTGCTGTAGACGTAAATGTCGCCAGCCTTGCGTCTCCTCACTCGGTGGCTCCAACGTCCAGGTAGACGTACTACCTGGCTCGTTTAAAGAACAATCGTCCACATGGGCGTACAACGTTATCCAGGTAATGCCGTCCTTCGACGCTTGAAACATCCAGTTTCTCAATGCGCTCCTACCGTATCCTCTCGCGTGTCTCAAGGTATAAGCGCTTGGAATGATCCAAACGCCAAGATCTATCGAGAACCACGCCCGCTTGTCGTCGTTGGTGTGACAATTTAACGCAGACGGGTCACGGCTGAGTATATCCTCGAGGTGGCCGTACGGCAGGTTTCTCCCATCGCTCGACGTGACGACAACTAAACCATATTGACCGGGGTTCACCCATTCGGAACAAGTTTTAGCATTCGTTCCGATCCAATATAGCAAACCATTCTCGTCAAAATCGTGCTGATACTTGAACGTTATTCTACTTTCTTCCTTTAATCTTTTCACAAAAGCGAACGTAGACCTGTCGTGATCGTGCCACTGCTTAGCCACCATTTTTAACAAATGATTCTCCAATTGTTGTATCGTGCTTAACGGCTCCATTTTCAAGCTACGACCGGATCGGTCTATCAACGCGCTCTCGCTAGAAGCTTTTCTCCAATCGAAAGCGTAATCTCCTAGTCAAAATCTGCGAAACATATCGAAACATGCATGTGACATAAACACGCGCGGAAGAATTGAGTTATTATTATTATCGACGTGCACACGCACGTCGTTGGCGTACCTGTAAACCATAGCCCGATCCGGGTGTATCGTACAGATATACGGGTAATTTTTCTATCGATTCCAGCACCGAAACCAACTTATGGACTAAAATTTTCGCCGAGTTAGGCTCCTTGATCGTGTCTTTTGTTTGGAAGCAGCTCTTGAACGCAGTTATCCTTTGCATCCTAAGCTTGGTCGTTCTTAATGTCGGGGGCGAGGGTCCAGGAGGCGCAGCAGCCAGTAAGGCGAGCAACGCCTGTACGAGACCACTAGAGTGCAGCTCATACGCGGACACTCGGCCCTCCTCATTCAGTAATACTTTGAGTTGTTCTAACGCAGTTTGCAATATGTTGCGCCATTCGCGACTTCCAGATTGTTGCTTTTGAGACGCTTTCTCTATCTGATTGACAATGGCACCGAGCTTAGCGACTACACCGCGTGGTTGAGCTTGAGCCGCTTTAAAGTAACGCTCATATATCTCCTGCGCTTGTACCTTAACCTTCTGCTTAATCGCTTCGATCTTCGATCTCAATCTCTTGCCCCTTTTGCCAGTCCAACCTGCTGCGAATTCTGGACCTAAATGTAAATTATGGAGATCAATAATATTAATCATGTAAGAGAATGTTGGAAAAGTAAAACCTCAAGATTAAGGTGTCTGACAGTAATATTAATAATGGCTACGCTGTGATAACAAATAATGAGATACTCCTCTCGTACCTAAGCTCGTTTCCGCTGTGAAGGAATGCTTAGTACCTCTGTTCGATTCGAAGATAAAACCTGGCAAGTCTTCCCTTAGAATGGTTGCCTGTTGTTGGCCATCGCTATTATGTATACACAATTCGCTCTCCTTTCTACTGGATAATGCCCAATTTCCTACGACCAGGCGTGTAGTACCAGGCCGAGAGAGCACAGGCTGACTTACAAAATTCACTTTTAACTGACTACGTGCTCTCTGCAGTTTCTCCAGAAATTCGCCACGATTTTCTGCAAGGATATTATGGATATATATTGCGTTAGGTGACATGAGGTCGTCTCGCTCGAACAATGTCAAATCAAGTATGAAAGTGAATGGAACGTATGCCACGTATTACACGTTACAAGAGGAAAGTTGAAAGTTGAAAGAAAGAGAGAAAAGTTGTGACACAAACATTTTTATATCGCGCGTCTGTAGAATAGAGATGGGATCAAGCTCAATATGTATCTACTTAACAATCCGAGTCAAATCCAATAATCGAGCTTGATTTTCTTGGATTCGAGTAATATTCATAAAAAATAATATTTCATACACTGTATTTGCGAAGTAATCGAATCTCGAAATTAGTTTGTTTCGAATTTTAGAATGAGTGTCTGCAGGATTCGAAATGTACTTATACCTATTGTAAGAGTAGTTTCCATAGTGAAGAAGCGAATCTTTTACAAGTGGTATTCGAATATATTATGTTATTACAATATATAAGTGTTATCATGTGTAATTGTAATAATAAAAGAGATATTTGTGCGTATATGTGTATACACGCACACACACACACACACACACACACACACACACACACACACACACACATTATATTTCATACATTAAATTTCTGATAAAGTACTTGAAAATAAACCTATTATGAGTACTTTATCACAGCATATTTCGACCAGGTTCGAATAATACTTGAAGTATTGCTCTTATATTTTTTTTTCAAGTAATCATAGAAAGTTGGAAACTACGCCAACAGAGTTCGACCTTGCTTGTAAGATACCTAATCCCATCACTACCGTAGAACGCACTAAAATGTATAAGGTATAATATGGTGTAAGGAACGAGTCATTACATGAGTTAAAACACGTATGTGACACCTACCTTCAGTGGTAAGCGACTCTGTGTTCCTCCCCTTTCCTGTAGGCAGTTAGTAAAACCAGTTATTCTTTACATAGTTCCCCTCGCGAAAGTTAATCACATATGGAAAATAAAGTGCAATGTAAAGTGGCGTTGAAGAAAAGAAAAAAAAAAAAAAAAAAAAAAATATATATATATATATATATATATATATATATATGCGCCTGGAGGCAGTTTCCTGTATTTTTTCTATTTTCCAGATGTACAGTCCCAGGGATCTGCCCTCACATTCTGTGGCAGATTCCAAAACTGTTCTGGAAACTACCATAGGACTTGGATCTTTTCCAGGACAATCCTGGAAAATGCCAAATGTTCTGCAATCTGCTGATACAAAACAGAAAAGTCTAGGAAGCTGTCTCCGGAAATATATGTATATTATATTCATCGGTTTATCATTAATGATGAAAAGGGATAAAAAGCGGTTCTTTCTCTCTCTGATAAAGAAAACAGCGGGATGGAGAACTTGAAAAATGATGCGAGATTAATATGACTTTTGCAAATATAGAATCAAGCGTGCATGCATGCATGTGTGCGTGCGTATGTGTGCGTGCGTCGGTTTATTGCGCGCGCCGGCGGGTGTCTGTGCATGCTCACCCGATGTGTCCGTTCCACCTTCCGGACTTCCGCTAGAGTACATAGTTGCCAGTTTGCCGTCAAGGATAAATCTAAACCATCCGTTACTTCCATTCGATAGTTCTAGAGCTGCCGCATCGGACCAGATGTAAAGACAATCACGTCCTCGACATATGCACCAATCTCTCCAGTGATATGCTCTTCCTATTAATAATTCTTTCGCATCTTCCATTCTTTGTTCTTCTCCAGATTGATTCGATTCCGCTTCTGGCTCGGGTGTAGTTTCTTGTGGTCCGGCTAAAGCGGCAACTTTTGAAAATACTCCTAAACGTGCGAAATGTTCTAAGAATTCATCTTTGCCTTTAATCATCAGATCCTGTATCATTTGCAGGACGACCAAATGACCGTCCTCATCTTCCTGTTAATATTAGAACACACGAGTTTTTAAATAGTTAAAATATGTAAAACGCAAAACAACTGAGACAAAAGACAAATTAATAAAGATAAAGATTTTCTTTCTGAAACGTAAAACAAGGACAAACGTTGTGTCAACGCCTAAAATTCACTCTATATATATATATATATATATATATATTAGAGCTCGGAAAAAGAAACGGGTACCCGGGTATTCGGGTACCCGCCCGTTCGCCCGTTACCCGTTGTATACGGTTCTGGACCGGTTCCGCGGGTACCCGGGTAATTTCGGGTAGCGGGTACCCGCTACCCGTGTCAATACGGGTACCCGTTATACCCGCTTCAGTACGGGTACCCGTATCGAGGCGGGTATAACAGCGTATGCTACAGATATCTGCGTATTACACGGAGACGCGTATACGCAAAGTAATAAAATATAAATTCTCACACGCTTCAAAAATATATAAAATATATGAAAAAATGCTTTTATTAACCCTCCGTTTTTTCGGCACCTTCTTAGTGCATACGTGAGTCTGTCATGTCCAACGTTATTTTCCCTACCTTAAAGTATTTTAAAAAATCTGAAAAAATTTACAAAACATCTGTCTACATTGTAGTTGACAATTTTATAATTTTTTGATAAACATTTGTTTATTTAATGTTTGATTTTTAATGAACTTTCAATAATATTAGCAAAGTTATTACTTACAAAAAAGATTACGTCTAGTGCATACATGGGTCTGAGACGTCCGTGCGAGACTTGACTTGCTCGGTATTCGGTGATATACAGGTATTGATCTTTCGCAACAGCTCTGGGTCCTCTTGAGTCCCTTTTCTCACTTACTTTTTTAGAAATGGAGGCAGGCTTGCCAGTTTTACAGTTACGAGCAGATATTATTTTGGCTCGAACGCCGTAGACCCACGTACACGGAGGATTAAATATGCATTACACATTATGTGGATAAATAGGTATATGTGTGTAATTATATTTGAAATTTCTATAAATTGCTTTATGTGTAATTTTATATATTTTCTTATTTTACATGCATATATATCTTTCTAACACCCGAAATATAATTAAGTATGATATAATACTATCATTATTTTACACAGGGTGCCCCGGGTTTTACCCGACAAACTGCGGGAGCATATCCTACAAGTGAAAATAAAAAAATAATATTATATAAAGTTTGGCTAGAAATGCTTTATTATAAACAAAGTTATAAACAAATATTGAAACGGAACATGAAATAGGTAAAAATGATTCTTTGACTTCCTCTGACTTAAATTTGGCGAGATCGCCAAATTTAACGCCTCTTGATTTTTACTTATGGGGAACTTTAAAAAATAAGAGTCATCAAAATAGATAATAATTTTTACCTATTTCATGTTCCGTTTCAATATTTGTTTATAACTTTGTTTATAATAAAGCATTTCTAGCCAAACTTTATATAATATTATTTTTTTATTTTCACTTGTAGGATATGCTCCCGCAGTTTGTCGGGTAAAACCCGGGGCACCCTGTGTAAAATAATGATAGTATTATATCATACTTAATTATATTTCGGGTGTTAGAAAGATATATATGCATGTAAAATAAGAAAATATATAAAATTACACATAAAGCAATTTATAGAAATTTCAAATATAATTACACACATATACCTATTTATCCACATAATGTGTAATGCATATTTAATCCTCCGTGTACGTGGGTCTACGGCGTCCGAGCCAAAATAATATCTGCTCGTAACTGTAAAACTGGCAAGCCTGCCTCCATTTCTAAAAAAGTAAGTGAGAAAAGAGACTCAAGAGGACCCAGAGCTGTTGCGAAAGATCAATACCTGTATATCACCGAATACCGAGCAAGTCAAGTCTCGCACGGACGTCTCAGACCCATGTATGCACTAGACGTAATCTTTTTTGTAAGTAATAACTTTGCTAATATTATTGAAAGTTCATTAAAAATCAAACATTAAATAAACAAATGTTTATCAAAAATTATAAAATTGTCAACTACAATGTAGACAGATGTTTTGTAAATTTTTTCAGATTTTTTAAAATACTTTAAGGTAGGGAAAATAACGTTGGACATGACAGACTCACGTATGCACTAAGAAGGTGCCGAAAAAAAGGAGGGTTAATAAAAGCATTTTTTCATATATTTTATATATTTTTGAAGCGTGTGAGAATTTATATTTTATTACTTTGCGTATACGCGTCTCCGTGTAATACGCAGATATCTGTAGCATACGCTGTTATACCCGCCTCGATACGGGTACCCGTACTGAAGCGGGTATAACGGGTACCCGTATTGACACGGGTAGCGGGTACCCGTACCGATTCGGGTACCCGCTACCCGAAATTACCCGGGTACCCGCGGAACCGGTCCAGAACCGTATACAACGGGTAACGGGCGAACGGGCGGGTACCCGGATACCCGGGTATTCCGAGCTCTAATATATACATATATATATAAAAGAAAAAAACTGCAGTTTTTTTACTTTGCAAAATTATAAAACTGTAATAGATGTAGTAGACGGTCGTATACATTGTTCTTTCTTATCCGTCCGGAACAAACGTATTAACACTTTTAGATCCCATCAACGGCAAACAGGCAGTGGACAAAAGTAGACCCGAAATGGCTCATCTTGTAAAGTCCTTGATTCTTTGACAAAACTTTACGATCTCGATCATTATCTTACATAAATCTCGCTTTCTTGCATTATTAATAATAATAATAATAATAATAATAATAATAATAATAATAATGTTCACTATTTAAATTTTCTTTTTCTTTACGAGATAAATGATACACGCCGCAAATGTGTATCAAATGTGTTGGACGGACCGATTATTATTACTTTACTTTTCAGGTTACCTTCGGACCAATTGTATTCCATTATATAAAGAGAATAACCGCATAACGACGCAAGATATCTGTGATTCCAGTAATATCAAGTGTAACATCAAGTGGAGATACAAGACATGCGTAAGTAAGTTTAATTTTAGTGAGTTAAATTTCACGCTTCAAGTAAATTACAACAAATGCATTTTATTATGTTAATGTTAAACTGATATGAAGTAATCTCGATGTAATTATTAATTGAAAAATTTTTAAATTAAAAACTTGCGGTACTAGGAACAGCGTGAAAAACGACCAAAGTAAATTTTCGCAAGTAGCGGGCGATAGAACGATGCAATAGACGTTACCGTCGTGTCGAGAATGTAGTTGCGAAAACTCGAAGACTTGTGAGTCGTAAGGCCGGGTAATTTTGGGCCAAACATCTTAAAAGCAGGTGATGACAATGGCGCCTTTATCTCATATTCCTGTGAACAGTCTCGACTAAATCACTGACATCGCCAATCACTTGAATATCACTTGAATTGACTGTCTCTCTGCCTGCATGCATGTTTTGGGATCTCCGTTTTGTCTTTGAAATCGGATTTTTGACAGCTCGATAATTGTCGATATTTCTCGATAAGAGGAAAATTCTATTATGTAAACGCTTACCATAACGCTTACATAGCTTCATCTGATACGCGTCTCATTTTCGCGGAATCTCTCACATGAAAAGGAAGGGAGAGATTTCTCCCCTAATCGATAAATACATACAGAAAGGAATCCTTTTCTTTCGAAATATACAAATCATTCAGATGTAGGTCTCTCTCTCTCTCTCTCTCTCTCTCTCTCTCTCTCTCTCTCTCTCTCTCTCTCTCCCTCTCTCCCTCTCTCTATGTACGTATAGTGCTCTTTCGTCCATTATCTTATCAATACAATACTAATACTCGCTACCGTAAGCACAATGTAACGTTGCTCAATATACGTTACACATAAACACAAAACACAATATCCTCCAATAGTTGTAGTTGATGGAAAAAAAGTTAAACATTCAATTATATACTACTATTATGCTTACCTCATTGTCCAAAACATTGGCAATTACTTCTACGAGCATAGCTCCACATCCCCCGGTTCTATCAGATCCACAAGTTTCTATAAGCAATTCTGGCTGGATGTAATGCACCATTTTTCTAATCAAACTTAAACTCGCTTTTCTAACACTTGGTAACATAGTCGACTGAAAAGTTGCACAAAACACCGGCAACAATCTTTTCAGGTAAACAGGCGCCATTTCAGGATCACCCTTAGGTTCCGTGAATTCTTCCACTTCCGTCTCAAGTTTTCTATGTTCTTGGCTCGGCGGTAACATCCATTCCCCAGGCGACTGTAAAATGGCTGCAACTTCTCTGTGACCTTCGTCAACGCGCTCTCTGGCTTTATCCAAAGGTGTTTTACCATCCTCGTCCCTCAAATCAGGATTAGCACCATGCCTAAGGAGAACTTTGGCGATAGCCGGTCTTCCGAAACAAGCCGCGTAATGTAAGCTGGACGATCGTTGACCTTTATTAACGTCCGCTCCTCTATCGCATAAGAACTCGACCATCTCTTGCGTACCGAATGCCGAGGCCCAATTGAGTAAAGTTTGCCCGACGTCGTCCATAAAGTTAACTTCGATTCCTCCTGTATCAATCGCCTCTATCAACGCGTCCGTATCCTTCGAACGTATGCAATCGATCAATTGTCTGTGCGACTTTTCTCCAGCGCTATCCGAACGTCTCAGTCTTGGTAGCAAGGGACCGGACGGGCCACCGGTCGTACTGCGGCCCAATGCTGATCTTCCCTCAAACAATAAGACTAATAAAAGATCAATCAGCCTCATGGAGTCAAGAGCACATCGCTCGTCTCCCTTTAAGGCCTTTTCTATCGCATCTGGCAATTCCGAACGTAGAAGATCATGCGTGATGGACGGTGAGCCTCTACAAAGGGTCGATAAAAGGCTAATTATAGTTGAGACAGAAGCACAGGACTTTGGTTCCGGAGTTGGAACCGTAGTCACGGTACTGGATGGCGGAGGTGTCTTTGGATTGCTGCAATTCGCCGTAGCGGATGTGCCAGGACCTGCTGCATTTGACAATCTACAAAATGATTCGATTTGGATTAAAAAGAAAAAAGAAGGAAGAAAAACCAGTAAAACGCGATATGGCGATGTATATATATATGTGTGTGTGTGTGCGTGCGTGCGTGTGTGTGTGTGTGTGTGTGTGTGTGTGTGTGTCGGCGAAAGATTATACGACGGGCGTACCGATATAAAAGTTCAGAAACTAATCCATTTGATGCTAATGGCGCGGGATCCGTCCCCCTTCTGGAAAATCTGTCTGCCAGTGATGCGAAGCAACGAAGTGCCCCATCCGCAACGTGCGCATCCTCGTGTCTGAGTAAGACCGATAGAGCCTCGACGCAATCGGGCAAAGCCTTATCCTGAGGCTCAACCTTGCCGCATAATCGAGTAACGACTGCCATCGCCGAGTGCAACGTGTCTCGATGTACACGCGCTCCGTGTTCTCGGATAAAACACAACGCGCAAGGTAGACCACCAGCTTCGAACACGGCACCCGCCTCCCTCGCGCATACAAGTTCTAATACCTGATTTAAAGCATTTACAAAAAAAAAAGTGAGATTCTATCAATAATTTACCTCCTCAATTTACTCAACGTAACATTTCGACATTTTACAGGTTGTTCACGTAATCAATGACTCAATGTGTATCGTACCTTTATACACTGCTCCGCCAAGTCCCGACTGACTCTAGAGCCGAGCCCAGCGCCAGAGAGGCGACTACAGATAGCCTTTACGGCACCTTCCATGGCGACCACTCTGCGTGTACATTCCGCGGAGACGTCCAAGTAATACGTGATAGCTCGAGCGGTCACTTCGAGAACGCTATCCGGCACCAATTCATCCAGAAAGATTCTGCAAAGCGCTGGGAGAAACGTGCGCGGAGGACAGCTGAGAACGCAACGCAAAATGTTTATACATTACATATATACATACATACAAATTGCTATATAAATTACAGTGCAGTTGTATTACCATTCGAAACAACGATCCACATTGTCGGACATGAGTAACAGCATGCACAATTGTTCCAATGCAATCAACTGCATGTCTCTTTCGTCTCCTTGCCCCATACTGAGCCATTCTAGCAAAGTCTCGGGATCAACATCCGCCATCTCAAAAAGAAAAGGAGATATCATTTTACATCTTGTTTATGCTTAATTTAAACTTATACAAGTACAAGTACAAGTACCATAACCACTCAGTGTTGATCTTTTAAAGAGAAATATATTGTAAATATATTTGTGCAAACTATTGTAAATCAATCAGAGTAAAGTGACTCGAAATTTGTTTAAAAACCTGACGGAGCGACGAGTGTTTCTATATACGCGAAAGAGTTACTAGAACTACTTTCGACAACCTATACCACGGCGCGACTCTTTGAACGTAATAAACAAATGTCGAAAATACAAAGCCAAAGATAATGGAATCGAATAAAATCTAAGGTAAAAAAAAAGAGATATTTATTAATTATCGTAAATCGCTATACACGACACGCTGATACGATAAACGATTTCATCTCTATTAGAAAATGTAACGTAATCCAGCAACTTGTTATTTCCATCACTTACCTTATACCTTGAATAGCACCGAATGGATCGATTTTATTTCAATTCCCTGAAAGTTAGATAGAAAAACATCAATGAACTATGCAAATTGCATTAATCGCTTGTGTTACTTATTTAAGGAAAAAAACATAAAAAAGAAAGAAAAAAAAAAGTAAGGAAGACAAGCAAGAGTCACAAGCATAGCGTCATTGTACAAACATCTGTCCTGTATAATAACGATGTATAAATATAAATATTGAAACACAGTAATGTAGCAAATTGTAATGTTTCTCATAATTTTTAGGACGTGTTATACGAGCAGCTTTGGCAGCTTGCTTCCGCACTTGACTGAGATGTTACACGCAGAGAGTCAAATGCAGCAGTAAACCGAACGTCATTACGACGACGAGTTGGACGACGGAATAAAAATGCGACTACACGGTACTTGTACGATACACAATACTTTTGTCTAAATACAGATACAGGTATATTAATGGCTCGATCGCGTAGTAAAGATTGAACCAAGTCTGGAGTCGCGAGAACGATGCGAGACGAAGGGAGACGATCATCGAGGAAACCTAACCGTGTGTAACCTTCAATATGTGACTCGCGAATTGTTGGCGTTTTTAAGGATTAAGTAAATAAGACAAAGAAATTACAGCACGATCGAAGTGATAATTATATCTCGACAGATTTATAATATTCACATCACACGCATCAGGCGCATTCACAGATGTTCACAGATTCACACACCAATCGTCAACACACGCGCAGGCACATACGTTATACGTTACGTACGTATGTATGTACGCCTATCGGTATCGTTGGAACGTACCGTTGTACAAGGCATTCCATTCTTCGTGATAGGTCAACTTGCCATCCTCTTGCAGAAAATGTCGTTTATCAACACGCAAAACAGATACAGATCGTTTATTCGTATATTTCATCCGTCATTAACGACGCGATCTGCGTTTTTCTTGTGTTAACAGATCGGCTTGACAAAGCACTCACCGCAAATAATTTTTTCTTTATATTGTCGATACGTCATATATATTCCTCGCCATTTCGCACATTTACATATGTGAATTGTGACGTTCATGCCCGATGCCCGATGTATGTAGGTACAACGTAGACTGGAATGACGCAACTCGCTACTCGCTACTCGCTACTCCGCTCGCTACTCGCTATTCGCTATTCGCTTGAGTCGCCATGTTTAACGAGCAGCAAGCCGAACTTACATGTATAAAGAGATATGGACGAATTTAGATGAATTTAGGACCACTTCGACCAAGCTTCGATTAATTTAATCGATTGATTAGTCCACTGGAAATGACAAATCGCATTTGTCAATCTGCTTAATGAGCAAATACGAGTGGTCCAATGGACTAATCGTTTATTAAAACGATTAAGTATCGTTTATTAATTGGAGTTTGGTCGAAGTGGCCCTCTGCAGTCGATTGGTCAGTTTCTTACGGCTTATAGAGCTTAAATACCCTTTAAAGCAAAGTTGTAGACCAGGGGGTTGATTCTGTATCTTGGGACGAGGTGAAAATTACAAAAGTGAGGAAAATTCACTAGAGAATCTACAATTTCATTTGTCGAAATCTAGTAAATCTGTTCACTTTTGTAATTTTCACCTCGTCTCAAAATACACAGAATCGACCTCCAGCACTTACCGACAAAATTAAAATTATCATTTTCGTACTTCTAGTCTTTCGTCGCATTAATTTGACAGAATTGAAAACGCTTCTCCACGATTGCAGTACATATAGGTATATCAAAATGGTCCCAGAAAACTCTGATTTTATGTGGAAAACGAGAAATAATTACAGGTAGGTTTTCATGGACTGTGAAATGCAGCAGCAGCGAGCAGCAGTTTAGTAATTTCCTAGAAATTACTAACCTACTTTAGCTCACTTACCTAGGGTCCGTTCCGAGTTGCGCATGAAACGCATAGACTGCATTACTGTTGCGTAGCGCTTCGGAATCGTTCCGTTTTGTCAATGCGCATGAAGCGCTTTAGTAATTCGGAACGGTTGTCTGCCCGCTCTGCGTACTAATGCGAATTGAAAAGGGATCGACGCCGTTCTAATCAATGGCTGCTGCCTCATTCGTATAATGTTATAGCGTTTTTCACTGGCAGAACTGGTGCACTCAGTGCACATTAAAGCCGTTGTACACTGATTTAATTTCTAATATTTAAAGTAAAATGCAAATATTTCGACTGATAAAATACTCAGTACATATTTTACCAAATAGTGCAATAAAGAATATTGAGGATTTCATGATTTAACCCGATTATATTAAACATACACTTTACGTTGGTTTGTGTACGACGGCTTTAATGTGCACTGAGTGCGCACCGGCTCTGCCAGTGAAAAACGCTATTAGTCGACGACTGACACTTTTTAAAAAAAATTAATGACACGTTTTAATAAAATGTGAAATTGATTGTATTTTGTTTGTAGATTATTGTAGTGCATTTATTTTTGTTTATTAATTTATAATTAATTTTAAATTAATTATTTAATTGTAGACCACACATGAAACTAGCCGACATATATTATAAAATTAAAAAATTTGAACATTACTTCCTCACAATTTTCAAAAGTATGCAAATTATAAATTTGCACGTTACTTAATCAACATTTTATTTCGCTCATAAAGCTACCTCTTATGAGGAAGCCTATTTTTTTA
Organism: Temnothorax rugatulus; assembly: GCA_035220575.1. Lineage (NCBI taxonomy): Eukaryota > Metazoa > Arthropoda > Insecta > Hymenoptera > Formicidae > Temnothorax > Temnothorax rugatulus. The sequence goes on from JASTWL010000141.1 coordinate 395,712, forward strand.
TGTATAATTATTAGTAGATATTTATTAATTTGGCTTCTTCATAGAGGAAGCTTTATGAGCGAAATAAAATGTTGATTAAGCAACGTGCAAATTTATAATTTGCATACTTGAAAATTGTGAGGAAGTAATGTTCAAATTTATAATTTGTACACTTAAAAATTATGAGGGAGCAATGTGCAAGTTTCTACTTGCACACTTAAAAACTAAGAGGAAGCAATGTGCAAGTTTCCACTTGCACACTTTTTTATTGGCTAATATTTGTTATACTATTACAAAAATCGATTAAATAATTATATAATTAATCTTATTTTTTTATTTATACATTAATTTTTTATTTCTACTGTAAAATAATTTTTTAAATATATAAAAAGTGATTTTATTACTAATTATAGTGGCACAAATGGAGTTTTACAATCGACACAATGTTAAATCGATGTTGACTTGAGTAGTTCAGGCTACATGGTCCATATATGGACTTGAGAATATAAGACTGAAGAATATAACAGATTTAGAATTGAATAAATTGCGACTGGTTTGGCGCAATTTTTCTAATTTTATTATATTTTCAAGTCTTTTCTACCCGTATTTCATGTATAATTCTTTAAGATTTGGTTGATTAGTTCTTGAGGCATCCTGTCTTTTTATTAAGAACGTTCAATAAATTTATTCAATCGCAATCTGTAAACAAAACACTGTTGCTGCTAAGGTGACGACAAGCGTCTTGAACATTCAAAGGAGTATGAATGTGTTAAAAATTGATGAAACTTGACAATTATTAGATGAAGTTGTAGTTATTCTTTAATTAAATAAAGATTAAATACTATTTTTTTTTTAATTTAACATATCTTTGAGATGCTGTAATGTAATTGTATCCGAAATTATTTTTCTAATACCAAAATTAGTGGCTGTTATAATTTTGGAACTATAAGTACGGATCATGCTCCGATCACGGCTTAATTGTCTAGATCATGCCCCGATCTTGGCTTAATTGTCTGGTTCGTCCCCCGATCTTGACTTAAATGTCTCCCGATATTGATTCAAATCATGCCTCGATCTTGGCTTAATTGTCTGGATCATGCCCAAATCTTGGCTTAATTGTCTGATGGATTATGCCCCGATATTGGCTTAATTGTCTGGATTATGCCCTGATCTTGACTTAATTGCTTGAATCATACCAATTTTAGATCATGATCCGATCTAGACAATTAAGCCAAGAATATAATAAAACTATAATTATAGCCCGATATTTCAAAATTTGCTACACATATTTCTAAAAAAAATTATGGACCTTTGATCGCGTATAAAAATGGATCTAATCAATCAAATCTTAAAGAATTATATATGAAATAGGAGTTTAAAAAACTGAAAAATATAATAGAATTAGAAATAGATCGATATCTCAAATATTGAGAAAGCTACAGCGTAAAACACGCTTTCTGAAAAATAAAAATCCCCTTAAAATCTATACCGGTCGACGAATTTTAATAAAATTAGAGGAGAACTGTGCGGGAGTGGGTTGAGGAAAGTATTATTGAAGCGTTAAACGATTCTAGCAAAATGTCTATAATTAAAACAAACGTATGTACAGCTATTTACAGTGTGTAGTTCTCGCCGGCGAATGCGCGGGAAGAAAAGCCGTCGCTCGAAGCACGAGTTGACGACCGAGAGCAGCGTAAGAAACGTCTGAAACGACCGAATATACGGAACTCGAGTGTGGTCACTCGAAGCGCGAGTTGACGACCGAGAGCAGCGTAAGAAACGTCTGAAACGACCGAATATACGGAACTCGAGCACTGAAGAGATAATTCGGCGTGTAGGCGATAGTATTCACACTTCCTCTCGTTTAGCGACTCGGAAAACGATTGCGGAGCAGCGCGCGGAAAGTCGGAGTCCCACCGGCTCGCACCTCAGAAAAACCCCCGTGCGTGCTCCGAAATTGGGTTGGACCAATCGGCTATCGACACCTCGAGACGTACGTCATTCGGCAATTAGCGTTCTCGGGGCCGACAACCGATTGTCTGTTTTCGTACACGTCTCTCGCCTTGTCCCGGGTGTTTACCTCTCGCTCGGAGGTTCTCGTGACAAGGAGAGAGAAGCGGCACGTGCAGAAAAAGCGTGAACCTATTGTTGTTCTCTCGAAACTTCTCGGAAACACGGTAAATATTCGTTGAAACGAGAATATATTTGGCTGGATAATTTAGAAACGTTCGGAATAGTCCGCGTGCGTTTCGAGAGAATTTATGCAATAATAGCCGTTCGATCTCGAACAAGAACATACTTTCTATAATACTCTATTTGTGTGCAAAATTTCAACCCGGTATCTAAAAAATTGTAGAAGTAGATTCGTGTACAAAAAAATAGATGTGGAATCGATTGCATTTCGTTTGTAGATAATTATTGTAGTGCATTTATTTTCGTTTGTTAGTCTATAATTATATTTTAATTAAATATTTAAAGTGTCAGTCGCGCGTCGGCTAACATCATATTATGATACATCAACATATTATAAAATAAAAAAAGCTCGCTTGTAGTTAATTGTATTTTGTTTGTAGAGCTTTGTAGTAAAGTTAAAAAGTTTTGTAGTCTCTTTAAATTATTTATAATTAATAAATACATTTGTCGAACTGTGTAGCTATCCGACAATCAATTAACGATAGCTGTTGCTCTATGCTACATATATACTTCAATAAATGTATTTATTATTTGTAAACAATTTAAAGAGACAACAAAACTCTACAAACAAAATACAATTAACTACAAACAAACTTCTTTTATTTTATAATATGTTGATGTATCATATATGATGTTAGCCGACAACTGACACTTTAAATATTTAATTAAAACTTAATTATGAACTAACAAACGAAAATAAATGCACTACAATAATCTACAAACAAAATACAATCGATTTCACACCTAATTAAAAAAAGTGTCAGTCGGCTAAGATCATTACAAATTCTTGCCTCTTGTCAGAGGTCAATACGGTCCGTTGTTCGTTCCGAATTACGCAAGAAGCGCATAGACCGCATAAACGCATCAGACGCATCAACTGCCTCAAGCAGGGTCCGCACTCTCCCATACTATTTTTTGGTCTAGCGTTTCAGCGCCATCTAACTTGGGTCCCTCGTGAATTGGAGAACTACGTAGCAAAATGGCGTCATCCGTCGGTAAAAATGCGCAACGTTTTAGTATCCATAGGGCCAGTTTCACCATCTCCGATTAATGTGATCCTCCGATTAAATTCACTCTTGATCTCTTTCTAATCGTAAGAAAGAGACAAAGAATGAATTTTGAAGGATCACGTTAATCGGAGATGGTGAAACTGGCCCTTACATTTATTAGTAAAATAAAAAATTAAATTATTTATAAAAAATATAATATATAAATACAGGATATTGAAATATGAGTACAAAAGTTATTATATAAGTTTTATAAATGTTTTTATGTTGTTATACAACTCTGCGTGTAATAAAATTATAATACAATAATATTATTGGCCTATACTACGTTTACCGCGAGCATTACTTCTATAGTAACATACGATAATTTCTTCGCGTAAACGAGATTTTCTTTCGCGTAAACGGGATTTTGTAGTAACTAATGATAATTTACTCCGCGTAAACGAGTGCATTATCATAAGTTACTATAGAAGTAACGCTCGCGTAAAACGTAGTACTAGTTTACATCCAATGTTTACAAAGCCTGTGAGGATTGTATACGAAATAATAAACAGTGTAAAGGATCCAAATCGTTTTAACTTACGATAATTACTCCGCGAGTCAATTATCGTAAGTTACTACAGAAGGAACATTGCAAATGACAAATTTATTGTAACCAATGACCTGCGCGAGATTTGTAACTAGTTCTGCGACTCTACGGTCAAGAAGAAATGAAAAAAATTTGATATCAAAAGTTTGAAATTTGAAATTAGAAATTTGAAATTCAGCATACGACTATTTTCACATTTTAAATCGATGCTCTTAGAAAGATGCAACATTGAGAATATCGGCAAGTCATTTCGATACAAACTAAATTCGACGGCGACAGGTCGCACTTCAAATGAAGGATGAAACGTTTAAATATTTCACGCGTAGAGGCTACGATATTCCAAACTATTCTGGACACGGAGAAACTGAATATTCAGGTACGTCACGAATGTTCCAAACTACACGGAAAAAAATACGCCGCAATTAAACATCGGCGTCACGGGTCGTTACAAACAAACAGTTAATTCCAACGGATATTATTTAAACGAAAACATATCAGATGGTTGTTTTAATAATCGAAATACATATTTGGATAAAATAATATCCAATTGAATTGTTTATTCTTTTCCGTGTAGATGAGATGCAGAGAGCTCATTCGCTCGACATAATCGCTTGCAATTTACTCGATTCATTATTATTCATTATTTGCCGCTCGTCGAGCGTACTCGTTAGGTATTGCAAAAAGGCTATACGTCGACTACAAATACATTTATCTCAATCATAAAATTACTAACCAGAAAAGACCATTCCCAGGTAGCAAGCACTCGTCATTTTGACGTCAAAATGACGAGTGCTTGCTACCTGGGTTACAATTAAACCGAAAAAATCATTTCAGGCAGAAAGACCACATGAGCAAATGAAAAATTTATTGTAACGAATGACCTGCGCCAGATTTGTAACAAGTTCTGCGACTCTACGGCCAAGAAGAATTTAAAAAAATTTGAAATCAAGTTTGAAATTAAATTTGAAATGCGGCATACGGCTATTTTCGCATTTTAAATCGATGCTCTTAGAAAGATGCAACATTGACAATATCGGCAAGTCATTTCGGTACAATGACGTACGTACAAAACTAAATTTGACGGCGAGGTCGCACTTCATATGAAGGATGAAACGATTAAATATTTCACGCGTAGAGGCTACGATATTCCAAACGATTCTGAAGACCATTACAATTAAACCGAAAAAATCATTTCAAGCAGAAAAACTACATGAGCAAATGAAAAATTTATTGTAACAAATGACCTGCGCCAGATTTGTAACAAGTTCTGCGACTCTACGGCCAAGAAGAATTTAAAAAAATTTGAAATCAAGTTTGAAATTTAAATTTGAAATGCGGCATACGGATAGTTTCGCATTTTAAATCGATGCTCCTTGAGAGATGCAACATTGACAATATCGGCGTCATTTCGGAACAATGACTTCTGACAAACGAACTAAATTTGACAGCGAGGTCGCACTTCATATGCAGGAAGAAACGTTAAATATTTCACGTGTTGAGGCTGCGATATTCCAATACATGAATTTTAAAATGTTATTACCCTCGCGCGATCACCTCCCTGCACTTTATACTTGAGGACTTTGAAATACACAACATTAGTGAAATTGTTTTGTAGGTAGATACAATTATCCACTTTGCACGATGCGGCTACACTTGTCGTCGCAGGCACAGCAAACCTGTTGGACAGATGAAGAAGAGATGACTGGCGGTAAGTATATTCATAGTCGGACTTTAAATTTAAGACCGTCTTAAGTGCGATCTTAAGATGTAATGAACTAATCACAGAGCCGTATGAGCATCTTAAGATATTACTTTAGACAGTCTTGAAATAAGATCTGATTATGAATACTAGCCTTAGGAATACGGAAAATAAAATACCTGTGGAGGAACATCATTATTCCTTAATATCATATTCACAAATTGTTCTTGCACATGTGTGGTCGATGTAGTACGTTTGAAGGAAATTGATTTGATGTTATTCTTTGCTCTGGAGTCTTTAACAAGACGCTTGAGATATCGATTTCTGCGTCTCAATTTTATAGTAATATCATACAAAGATTTAGCTATAGGACTTAGATGACGAACACGTGTCACATTTCTTAAATTTGGTCTTACATGTTTGCTTCTTCTCGAAGATTTTTCCGTATTTCTCTGACCATTATCATTATCATTATTATTATCATTTGGATAAAATCATTCTGAGAATCTACAACACTTTCTGTCTCTTGCCCTGAGATTGTCGGAACTTGATTTTGTTCTATATCTTCGCTATCTATTAAACTTTCTGTATCTTGCCCTGAGATTTTAGGAACTTGATTTGTTCTATATCTTCGCTTACCTTGTTGCGATTGTTCATTTTGTAAATGTAAATTGTTATCTATCGTATCAGCTACCATGACAGGTATTGCTGTCTTTATCAACTTACGACAATGTAGAGAACAGGAGTAATCTGTTTCTGAAAAGTGCTTATGGCATACTTTATATCTTTGCAATCCTGAGCACAATAATTGGTTAACTGATCCAATTTTAAACTGTGTATCCATTGTGAACATCTCTCAATATCTTTTGGAATTTGTGTGAAGGCACTTTTACTCCTGACTTGCAGCCAGGAACGCAACAACTTTTGCCCATGTTCTAATAAAAGTTAAGCAGTTTGGGAATTTTTGTAGAAACTCTTACAATTGTACTGTATTTAGAGATGTGCAAATCCGAAGGATTTGTGAAATCAAATCGAATTTCACTATTTGTTTCGAAACCACCCAGGTAGCACATACACGTTTCAAAAATGTTTTATAAGCGTTTTCCGAAACGTTTTATAACCGATTTCTGGAAACGTTTGTCACGAGTAAAAATGTCCGTTCGAAGGAACGTTTCTTTACTGATCAAATAACGCTTAAAAAACTATTATAGAAACGTTTTGTTTAACGATAAAGACATTTTAGATAAGACGTTTAAAATTCCTACTTTTCACGTCTTTTCAACGTGTTTGTGCCGTCTTTGAGACATGTGTGAGAAGCTTCTAAAAGCTTTATGCATATACCATCTATGACGTCTATTTTTTTTCGAAAAAATTCCTGAACTGGTGCACATTCATACAATAAGTTAAGCTGGATTCAGACAGGACGCGTCAAGCGTCAAGCAGCGAGCAGCAACCCAATCAGCGAGGTGATATCAGCAGTGGCGTAGAAAATACCGCCTCGCTGATTGGTTGCTGCTCGCTGTTTGACGCTTGACGCGTCCTGTCTGTGGCCCCCTTTAAAGTGAAACAAAATATACTTGTCTCACTCTAACTTAATTCCATTACTGATGTTTACCAGTTCAGGACGTTGTTCAAAACGGAACACACGTATAAATGTTTTTTCAATGACCACGTTCAGCAGAACGTTTATTTTGCAACTGTTGGAATTTTCTGAGCGTAGATTTGTACGATGACAAATAGATTAAGACCGGTAGGACGAAATTAATGTAAGTAAATAAGTGGATATATGTGTATGGATAAAATAGTTTATTATATGTAATATAAATTTATTAATTAGTGCAATATATATTTAAATGTTTCAAAGAAGGCCACTATATATATGTAGGTAAAGCAAATTAAAATTTAGAAAGGAAAAATTTAATAAATAGGTATTTTTGTTAACTGTAGAAACGTAACAAATACATTTCTTAAATCATGGTTTTAAAAACATTTTTGTTCAAACGTTTGTTAATGGTTCTTTACGGTTATGAAACTATGTATACGTTTAAAAACCGTATATGAAAGTAATATGTGCTATCTGGGCAAATCAAACCAAACCGACAAAATTGCATGGAAATGTAAAAAAAAAAATCAAATTGACAATATGGACCCGGCCTAATAGTTTGCACATCTATTAATTACGTATTAATATAATAAACTTACCAATCTGCTCCGTTCTTGACGAATGTGAAGTGGAATGCAGACAAGGCCAAAGCGACAGGCTAACGCAACGTTTTACGTCGACACACGAGATACGTATGCGTACGATGCACGGAGGGAAACGCCGATCGCCGACTGAAAAATATAACTGACATTAATTTGTGCCGATTCTCGCTCGATTCACTATTTACGAATGATGATAGTAAACTTACCAATCTGTTCCGTTGACGAATGTGGAAGTGGAATGCAGACAAGGCCAAAGTGAGAGGCTGACGCAACGTTTTACATCGACACACGAGATACGTATGCGTACGATGCACGGAGGAAACGCCGATCGCCGACTGAAAAATATAACAACAGTGACATTAATTGACCGCACAAGATGACCGCCGATCGTTGATTTCGAACACTTACATTACTAGAAAATTCGGCAATAACTCGTGTCGTGATGCTCGTGATCAGTCGCGATGCTCGTGATTGCTGGTGTTGCTGACAATTGCCTGTTGTTGTTACCCGGCATGTACGTCGTTACTCGGCTCACGTGACTGAGTTCAACTGACGCCATATTGAATTTTGGCTACGTAGTTCCATTTTCACGAAGGAGCCAAATTAGATGGCGCTCGAATACGTGACAAATTTTTCCCATATGAGTGTACGGACCCTGGCCTCAAGTCGAAATAGAAGCACTCAATGCGCTGGGAGGAGTGCTAAGAATTCAGTACGGTTAGTACAATCTAGGGAATTCTCTGCGCTACCAAAGCGCTCCCAATGCGCGCATTGGCTAAATCGGAACGACTTTCTGTGCAGTCTACGCATGCGTAACTCGGAACGCACCCCAGAAAGCAGGCACATGCGCAACGGGTGGACGCCTCGGCTCGGGTAAGACCAATGATTCCACGACGATACCAGAAGTGAGGTTAGGATGACCAAAGAGATTTGACCCAAAAATGCTAGGAACTGGGAGGCAATCTCATAGAAAATGAAAATCACACGCGTCAAGCAACCAAAGACTTGCAAGAATCTGCAAAAAAATAGCCCGAAGGCAATTAACGGCAGCAGAAATGTTCACTTGAAACAGGAGCAAGGAAATCAGACTACCACCAATACTCACACACAGAGAGAGAGAGACAGAAAGAGAGAGAGAGAGACAGAGAGATTGATTGATTGATTGATTGATTTTATTTATGCCCTAGTCAAAGACTTTAGGCAAATCATGAATAACATATATATGAATATATAACAATAAAATAAAGTATAAGGAACAGTATAATAGCCGCGGATGTACAATATGCTGTGAATAGAAAATAGAAATAGAGGTGATACACCCCCAGCGAAGGACGCAATAGGTCAATAAGAAATAGAAAATGAAATATAATATTAAAGCATGCTACTCGTCCCCCGCGAAGGATGCACAAGGAAGCAATACATAAATACCTAAACTAATCTCGCAAGCAAAACAGATAACAAAAATAACAGCATAAGAACTAAAATGTAGCTTAACTTACTTAATATATGTACAGTGAGTTGACACCCTTAAACCAATTGCGCTTAAGTGGAAGAGAGGCCCACAGTAGAACTCTGAACGGAACGCAGCTCAAGCGAGAAAAGATGATCGTGGAGCTTTCTCTTAAATACAGCGATGGACGACGATGACACCACATTAATAGCAAGCGAGTTCCACAAGTAAATGCCTGCGAGGTGGAAGGACTTGCGATACGTCTCAGTTCTATGAGTGGGAACATGATAAGAGTGTGGTAGTGCTAGACGTGATGATCTTCTGATTAAGGGATCAGGATGGATGAAAATTTCGGAAAGATACCTGGGAGACATGTCATGAAATATCTTGAACATTTCTATCCCGAGAAAGTATAAACGCCTATTTCAACCGACAGCCATCCGAGTCGATGTCGGTAGGGCGTGATGTGTTCGTCGCGCCTTAAATTAAAAATAAAACGAATCGCACAATTAATGAGTCTCTGAAGTCTGGTGTTAAGTTCGTTAGTGACGTCGTTGTAAACGAGTGAGCAGTAGTCCAACAAGGGCCAGATCAAAGAGGTCACAAGTTTTACGCGTAGGTTATGCGATAATGAAGTGCCATTAACAGAAATGAGAGGTAGGTCATTGAGATTTATTTGCCGAACATGATGCCTGCTTCCAAGTATCAAAACCTTTACTGAGATTAAGAGATAATCCGTTAGTTGCAGCAAATTCTGAAATAACTCCCACATCATATGCCACAAGCTGCAAAGCAATATTCAGTTGACTTAGGAGACATCTACGATAGATCTGCGTATCATCGGCAAATATCATGCGCTCAGTGAACCTGAGGAGGGCACCGATATCATTAGTGAACAGGGAGAAGAGGAGCGGTCCCAAAACGGATCCCTGCGGAACACCAGAAGTGACGTACAGCCAATCAGAGAACTCCCCGTCCAGATCGACAACAGCTTGAGAGCGACCCGTGAGGTACGAATAAATTAATCTAAGGGCCAGATCAGAAAACCCCAATTTCCTTAATTTAGAAAGGAGTAGAAAATGACAGACAGTATCAAATGCTTTGCTAAAATCAAAAAGGACAAGAATCAATACCTCACCCACGTCAACGCCACTCTTAACATCATGAAATAATCGAAGAAGGGCAGACTGGGTTGAATAACCCTTACGATAACCTGATTGCCGATCATTGAGAATATTATGGGAATTAATAAATTCCACGATTTGGCTGTGCAAAATTTTTTCGAATAACTTGGAGAGTTCGCACAGATTGGCTATAGGCCTAGTGTCCGAAGGGGAGGTAGGTGTTTTTACCTTGGACAGTGGGCGCAATATGGCACGTTTCCACAGCGTTGGAAAATAAGCTAGTTTGAGACAACAATTGAAAAATGAAACTAGGAGATTGCCAATATGAGGCAAGGCCAAGGCAATGGCGTGCAATGGTAGCTGATTACAACCTGAGGCAAGAGAAGCGGAAGAGGAAACCATTAAGGAGCATAGATTTTCATGTGTTATCTGTGAAAAACTAAAAAGTGGTTCATTGGGCTCTATAGACAAAATGATGTCGGAAAATTGTGATTGAGAACAAGAAGGATAACGATTGGAGATAGAGGCATAATGGGCGTTCAGAAGGTCACGAGAAAAGAAGTTAAGTGGTGAAGAGGGAGGTGATTTAATAAGACCAAGATTGGCAAGCTCACGCCATATTTTGGAAGGATCAGAAATAGTACTCAGTCTCTCCATATTGAAGTGCTCTCTGGCTCTTCTCAAGTCGAGCGTGAGTTCGTTCCTGAATAGCCTGTAAATATTAAAATCAAGAATGTTGCCAGATCTTCGCGCGATATTATAAAGCCGGTTGCGATGTCGAATTCTGCAAGTGAGAGCATCGGTAAGGCGCAAGGCGCCGATGGATGGGTTACGCGAAAAGTGTGGATGGGAGCATGTAGGTCTAGGCTGGCAGTGATATCTTTGGTGATGGTATTCAGGAAGCCGTCTATGTCAGGCTCATCAAGATTCATTTGGCCAAATCATTTGGGAAAGATGAAGACAACATAGAAGTGAGAGTTTGAATGAATTTTTGGTCATCGAATTTCTTGTAGCTACGTCGAACAAGGGTACGATTTATAAAGGACGGAACTTCAAATGAATAAGTTAACTCAATAAGATCGTGACCATTAATGAAGGGAGCATCCGACTTGCGAAACGATGAGACTTTGTCCAAGTTGTCGACTATAAAAACATCCAGCCATGAATTAGAAGAATGAGTATGAAAAGTCGATTGTGACTCAACAATATTAAGCGACAGTTGCGAAACTATGCTCCTAAGGTGATTGGATTCGTATGATGAAGCAAGAAGATTGCAGTTTAGGTCGCCCATAATGATAATATTTTTATATTTATTATTATGCATAAATGTGGTAAGGGTGTCAACATATTTACTAAAGTTACTACCTCTCGGTCTACGATACATAGAAGTGAATAAAAGAGGCCCGCCTGCACTGCATCGAATGTCAAGAATAAGAAATTCGGGCTCATTCGAGAAGGCGGAAGGCGACGACGCCAAAACTCGCGCACGCAACGAATCGTGAATATAACAAGCTACTCCACCCCCTCCCTGCCCTCTCTACCTGTCCGTAACAAATAATATCCGGGGATACGCACTAAATCGTCTGAAATATGTGAGTAAAGCCAGGTCTCAGAAATTGAAATAACGTGAAGAAAATTAGACGCTAAGAAGGCCTGGATTGACTCTAGATGGGCAGGAAGGGAGCTGGCGTTGAAGCAAGCAACTTTGATGTGATCGTACGAAGCAGGAGGAACAACATCCGCCACAGCAGGTCATTTAAGCTCAGCCAGATCAGCCTCGGAGGCTATCGAAATTGGAGGCAGACCATGGTCCTTGCGGACAAAAATTCGTCCGTCACTACTCCACACATGCTTAAACGACAACTGCTTTGCCTTGACTCGCGTTTGACGCAATAATTTGTAAGTTTGAACCGGAAGCAATTCGTTGACGTAAATATTACCGGGAATACTCGTCGAGAAAACGTCACTAATAGTAAGTCGACGCTTGCCGCGCGTTATTTTAATGATGTGGTCGCGAATCTCACGTGACTTAAGCGCAACTATCACCGATCTCATACGACCCGCAGCGTCAGCCTGATCGATGGCCGAAATGGACCTCGACGCAGGATCACGCGCCACCGGCACATCACGCGCCGCAACATCGCGGATCTCCAGAACATCCGAAACCAGCTGAGGCACTCCGAGTGCAAGGAAAACACTCTCAACTAGCTCACTAGATGTTGCGGCCAAAGTGGATGGAATGCCCGAGATGATAATGTCGGACGTTCGGGGGACCCGCGGTGCTGCAGACGACTCGCCGTTAACACCCCGGGAGCACAGCAACCTCGCCCTCTGAGCCGCCAACGCGCAATTCTCTCACCGTGACTCGCGACAACTTTCAAGACATCAGGTATTGGTCAAGTTTGCTCGCGAAATCGGCATTCACGGCCTCCTGACGACTAATAAAAGCAGTAAACTTCTTGTCCGACTTCTCGAGTACGGCAGTGAACTTCTTGTCCAATTCATCCAATTTGGCTACAAATTTTTTGTCAGATTCCTCAAGTCTGGCAGCAAATTTTTTGTCTGATTTGTCGATCTTAGACAGAATCGACAGTAACAGTGCATCAGTAGACTGCGACTGTGCACCCGAAGGAGAAGCCACATCAGTGAAATTCAACGATTGCGCACCCCTGTCAGTCTGCGGCGTAAGCGGAATGTCCGATGACGCCGCTAGAGCTTTACAGCAGTGGTCCGCGTATTTGGTCACGGAATACGACTTAATACAGCCAGGATGGATCAGATTCTTGCACTCGCATTCGATTGAAATAGTCGCAATCGTCTTCTTGCACTTAATACACAGGCGCTCCATAAATAATCCGTTAAACGAGCAAGGGAGTAGAACTAGAAAATGCAGTACGGCGGTCCAGTAGGTAACAGGTGACAGCACGTTCAGAAGCCCACGGATGGTAACGGAGAAGTTCAGCAACAATAGGCGCATGCGCAGCTGTGATCACAACCACATAGATCACAAGTATGGCGTCTCACGCAGCAGCCAATCAGCAGTCACCAAGCAGCACGTGCTTGGAGATAGCATCCAGATAGAGAAGCTCGGCAACAAAAGGCGCATGCGCAGCAGCAGTCAACTTCAACCACAGAACAACCAAGAAGTGGAGAAAAGATAAGATCGGTAAGGCAGGCACATGCGCAGTAGCGGTTAACGCTTATCATGGAAGATTCCAAGAGTTCCACAAATTTCCAAGAATAAGGTTAGGATGAGAAATAATGCTTGTCACCAAAATGCTCGGAAATAGGCAGCGAGCACCAAGAAAATGAATATAGCACGTGACAAGCAATTAGAGACTTGCTTATACCTGCAACAAAATAGCCCGGAGGCGAGCTTACAGCAGTATCAATTTTCACTTTATACAGGAGCAAGAAAACAGCGAATTAGCAATACTCACACGAGCCGAGAGAGGGAGAGAGAGAGAGGGGGGGGGGGAGGGAGAGAGAGAGAGAGAGAGAGAGAGAGAGAGAGAGAGAGAGAGAGAGAGAGAGAGAGAGAGAGAGAGAGAGAGAGAGTTAAAACTGTCGCTCTTAATTTTAGGAAAAACGTTATTAAGTACTAAAATTGATCGTTGCGTGGTTAGGATGTCTGTTATACCAATATGATGTAGACGTATATGATCATGCATAGTGACAAAATTACATAAAATTACAGTACTAGTGCTGTATAACAGCAACCTCTCAAAATAGTCTGACGCCTTTAATTGTGTGCTATTATTTGACTTTGTATTTATATAGACTTTTCAATATGCCAATTATTTTCTGCTTTAAAAAAAGCATAAACTCTATTTCTATTATTTTGCTTAACCATACAGTTAAAAAAAGATAATAGAAATAGAGTTTATGCTTTTTTTAAAGCAGAAAATAATTAGTATATTGAAAAGTCTATATAAATACAAAGTATAATAAATACAAATAAATACAAGTCAAATAATAGCACATAATTAAAGTAAGGCGCCAGACTATTATAGGACAGGTTGCCGTTATACTGTATTATTATTGTAATTTCATGTATTTTTACGTCACTACGCATTATCATGTGAGTCTACATATCATATCGGTATGACAGACATTCTAAACATGCAATTATCAATTTTGGTACTTAATAACTTTTTTCCTAATTGAGAGCGACAATTTTAACTTATAGATTCATGTTTTACGCACCAAATACACAAAATTAAAATTTTAGCCAAATCGGTGAGAAAGCCCCTCTCCTTTATAATTACCTTTTTTAAACCACATTTAACTGCAAGAATTAAATTATTATATTCAACCAATTATAATTTTTAAAATATAAGTAATTTATTTGAGACTATTTATTTATTATTGAAAAATTAATAATTATTTTCCACTAATTATTAATTTTCAAATAAATAGTAATTTATTTTTGAGAGAGATAAACTATTATCTATTAATTATTTTAATAATAAAGAATTTATGTCTACTAATTACCAGTTTATGAAAGAAATTAATTCATTTTTACCTAAATACTAACGTTCACAAACTAGATATTTTTCTCTGACAAATTGTTATTACCAATTACCAATTCTTTAAGTAATTGACACTTCTCACAAAAATTAAAGGAACACTAAATCTATCTTTAAAATATCTTTAAAAATTCAAGCAGCTGTAACTTTGTTAAAAATGAACGAAATTTAAATTTAAAAAAGGATTTTAAAGCTTGAAATTTCTACTTTCGAAAGGTTATTATTATTTTTAGTTTCTGTGAGTTCGGTAATTTTTACATATAGAAAACTACGAGCTGAACAAATAGAAAATTTTTCTCTCTCACTTTGTGGGCCTGTCACATGCACAAAAGTATCTGCGAAAATTTTCCACTTTTTAACGTGAAAGCTTGAAGTTTTCCTTGCAAAATCTTTTTTTAAAATGTTTCTACGATTTTTGTTACTAATTTATCGCGGATTGAATAAGAAATGAGCATTTTGATTTTGATTGCTCATAACTCTCTTAGAAACATCGTATCGCAATTCAAAAAACAGATTCTTAAGCTGAAACTTTGCTCTATTAAACGGTATAATTGCCAAATTTTTTTAAATAACATGTAGATATGATACAAATTGATGAAAATAATGTAAAAATTAGCGATTTTCTCTTTTCATTTTGACCCAGAAACAATTGTACAGAACAACAACGCAGAAATGTAGAAACAGTTTTAAAAGAAGATTTTGCAAGGAAAACTTCAAGCTTTCACATTAGGAAGTTGAAAATTTTTACAGATTTTTCTTGTGCACGTGACAGGCCCATAAAGTGAGAGAAAAATTTTCTATTTTGTCCAGCTCATAGTTTTCTATGTGCAAAAGTTACCAAACTCACAGGAACTGAAAAAATAGTAACCTTTCGAAAGTAGAGGTTTGAAGCTTTAAATTTAAATTTCGTTCATTTTTAACAAAGTTATAGCTGCTTGAATTTGCCTATTTTTGAAGATAAATTTAGTGTTCCTTTAATCTTTGTGAGAAGTGTATAATTTACTTTTACTTAAATATTATTAATTTTATGTAAATAGTAATTTTTTGTAACTAATTACTAATTGTTAATTCAATAAAAATTTATGTGTTGTTATTGCTAATTTCGTGAATAATTAAAAATGAAAATAAAAATTTTTTACAGATCCTTGCTTAACACTATAAAATGGGTGATATCAGTACAAAATTACCTTTTTCAAAAAAGGTAAAAAAAAGTACACGCCAAGTATACGCATGTATTTTGTAAATTTAAAAATCCAACCTAAATGGTACCTTTATTTCTTCTTCATAAAATTATATTACCTAACTTAACCAAGTGACATGTATTACAAAAAGATGTAAAATCTTTAATTTCCCTTCACAAAATTATATTACCTAACTTAACTCTAGTGACATGTATTTCAAAAAAAGATATAAATTTTTTAAATTAAATTAAATTACGCCAATTGCAAAGAGAATATGTATATTGCTTTGAAAGATAATTGTTGTGCAACTACTATTTTGTGAAGGAGAAATTAAAGATTTTACATCTTTTTGAATACATGTCACTTGAGTTAAGTTAGGTAATATAATTTTGTGAAGAAGAAATAAAGCTACCATTTAATTGGATAACATTGGATTTTTGAATTTACAAAATACATTGTGTGTACTTGGCGCCTTTTTTTTTACCTTTTTTGAAAAATCCCATATACCGCGAAGAGCTGAAATTTCCTCATCAGAGACAGTTTTTTCTTTTACCATATACAAATCTGTTAAACTTTTTTTGCTTCAGAAAACCTCGTTTAGCATTAATTGATTTTTTAATGCTATAGTTTTGCAAATATTTACCCTGCCAGCAACAGTATGCGCTGCCATCTTCGTCAATCTGTGCCTCGTTTCAAACCTGAATGTCGACAAGTTTGCGAGAGGACCAAACTTTTTCATCATTCGGGGTTAGTGAATCATGAAATGGAACTTAGGCTTCAATGTGTGGTTGGAGAGCTTCAGATATTGCCGATTAATTCTCAATATCATAAGCCAACGCTTCACATGAGTCAGAGTAAACCTTGCGATTTACTAACCTGTCATTGATTCGCCTGAGCAACAAGAAAAAATCCATACAGGATGATCCTCAGCACATACAAGCCAACAATTAATCCGAAATATCGCACTAATGTCAACATTTGAGAAGCAGACGTCTTATATTTAACTTGCTGACCCTCAATGGAAATGGTGGCAGATGGTTTTGAGATGCTATCACAAACCGTAATCAAATGCATTTAACTTGGTTCTCAGCAAAGGCAAAGGTATAAGTTTGTAGGTTTTAATAAGTGAGAAAAGTATAAAATTCATAGCATATTGGCAAACTCCCATTCACCAATCATGCAAAATATCAGTGGACACATTTTCGAAAATGTTAAACCTCTTGACTTCTAACCAACAACTCCTTTATACCCGTCTTAGACAAATCACATATTGCGACATCAGACGCATAAGAATCCATGTTTCTCAACAAGTTAACATCTTCCCTCATTAATTTTTGAAGGCCGTCCTTGTCTATACGACATATCCTACAAGGATATTTGGAACTTGGAAGAGAACGATTCTGTGAAACCGGCACCGGATAGAGCCAAGTTATCTCCAACGAAAGCATACAAGTGAAATTTTATATTACACCATTGTACGTCTCTGTTTCAACGATGATGCCATTTTTAGAAAGGTCATTTAAGCAATCAATGACCTTACTAAAAATAACAGCATTACCAAATTTAACCCTATCGGATGAATGAAACAGAGCAAAAAGAAATATGTTTTTAAATTACTTACAAAGTGTGGGGGCAGAAAAGGCAATGATGCATAACTGCACCCAGCTTATAAACACCGGCTTGGGCTCCTAATGGGTTCCCAATTTCGAAATCGTCCCAGTATATAACATTGGAAAATACAGCCCTACTTCGTTTTTGAACGTCTTTCTCATTGATGTCCAAACAAAACCTTGAACAATATTCTCAATGCCTGATTCACCACTGCACCACTGGTCTGCATTAGAACCTGGTAATCTAACGTCTCCTTGAGAACGTTGGGTAAAGAGAAAAAATTTTTCAACTGTACCTAACTCTACAACCTGCATTGTGCACTTAACAGGACTGTTAAAAATCCGAAAATCGTTCGCTTTCCCTCCAACCTTTCGCCAATGGTGACTTCAGTGGATTGGACAAGAGTCCCTACTTGTTGGTAGTAACAGAGGCGCCGAAAATCCGACGCAAAACTTTGCAAGGAATCGGAGATAAGAAGGTCCGATGATTAAACAAGGCTTGCCACCTGGTGGTAAATGTCCGGAGGCAACAGTTCTTTCAACTTCATGAAAAATGCCTCCTCGAGATCAATCGACAATATATCATGCAGTTTGTCTACAACTAGCTGGACCACATTCCTGGGTATTAACACATTTTTTTTTACATTTTATAATCGATGTTCTAGCTTGTGAGAAACATAAATTTATTTAACAATAATATTAACTAATATTACATAATATTATTATTTTTAATATTAATTACATATTACACTATAGTTGTCAAGGACAGGCCTATTTACTTACAATACATGTACCTCACATGTATATGTTATTATTACAAAATTGATAATTGCACAAAATTGGGATATATAATATTATAAAAATACTAAAAATATATATTGTCAATTTGTCTTTGATCCTGACGAATTAAGATATCTCTAGTGGAAAATCCGTGTAAAATTATCCATGGAAGTATATTAGTAATTAATTCATTAAACACAAGGAATAATCCGATTAATGATGCTATTTCTGTAATTGGATAAGCGAATATAGCTCAAGAATATATTGAGCCTATAAGCGATCAGTTATTTGCATCGTTAAAAGTACAGCTATAAATAACCGTGAATCAGTATGGAATATCAACAATACATAATGGCAATTCCGTTGAACTGTTGATTAAATAGAACTGATGATACATTCAGCTGTCACTGAATAAATGACGGTAGAATAAAATAGAAAAATTTATAAAAAGTTAGTATTGTAATATAATATAAATATACTTATAATGTACTTTCTTTTCTATATTAATATAATAACGGTAGAAAATTATGATAACTGCAAGTGTTCAAAAGTATACAATTGAATTTTCATTAATCTCCCCGCTCCCTTGATGTGAAACGCCTATATTAGACGAAAAGGATGGAACCTTAAAAATAGAATTCTTATTTCGAAATATCACATATTATTAAAATAAAAATAACAATTGGTGGTTTTCCAAGATATATGGATCCATTCGAATAATAGAAAAGTGTTTATTGAGCATAGACTTACATATTACAATGATAATAATAATCATTGATGACAAGTGTGTAATAATGGTAATTATTAATGTACAGATTTCTTTAACGAATAAAAAGTTATTTACTTAAGTGTAATTTAAATAAACCTTTCCGACTTGTATCGGTTTGACTAGCATATTAGAAGCATATTATCGACATTAAAATTATCGTGTTAATCATCGTGGAAAAAGGACGAAAGCACGTCTACGCAAAGATCACGATACATTATAGGTATAATAATAAAAAAAAACGCGTTTAATAAATTATATAGGGAAATGTACATTTATAAACTGCTAATTATTATTACATATGTAACGAGTGCATAAATTGTAAAAGACAGTAAAAGAATGCGAGGCTGATTTGTACGATTCTCTTTAGCAAAATATTTCCGTATTATTTTTGTGAATTTAAAAGATGCCATCGCGATCTCTTGTGAATTTAAATATAATTGATATTTATTTATTTTTCTAATTTCACACAGCTGATCATACATTATTGCATATGTATTATTATCGTTCTTTATTATCTCGCAACTTTATTGACACATATATGAGTTATACACAGCCTTCTAGATTAAAAATCAGCCTAGCAAATTCTTTTGCAGGAAAAAAAAGAGCAGTAAGGAGGCATCACATGTGAAAAATATGAATAAAAATCTGTCTACAACTTGTAGTAATAAATACACGAAGTTTGCTTAAAATTACGGATTGCTTATCTTACCAGAATTTGCGATTTTTTTTTCGTATCATAGAAAGTACTTAAAATAGAACGTCTAAGCTAATCTTCTTTGTTTTCTATTCTAAAATTCGCGCTCACGAGTCAAGAAGTTTTCTCGTGAATCATTTTGTCACTCGATATTATATAGAAAATGTATAGCAATTTGCGCGTTCCTTCATATGTATATTAGGGAAAAATCTGTGTATTATTCTTTCTATATATATATGCATATAAATATATTATACATACATATATATAAGTATAATACTCGCAAAGCCGGTCAAAGTCCAGAGATCATCGGCATATTATCATAGTCATCATATATGTCAATATATTTATATTGTAAGTACTTTCATTAATTTAAAAACAAAATTTTATAGTAATATTACCTTAATTCAAAAATTCGATTTCATTCCTATATAATTATTAGGAAAAAGTTCTAAGAGATGGTATATCAATAAAGAATTGAATAAAATATTAATATGAAAATGAGTGAATTATCATTGAGAAATTTCTGGAAAATTTAAACAATTGATAAAAAGCTTTTATGTATGACAACAAAATAAGCAACTTTATCGATTAAAATCAGATTTCTGAGATAATGCTAAAGTTAGTAGAAAAATTGTATTTTTAAATAAAAAATCAAACAAATTTTTCATTAATATGAATTTCTTATAATAAACATAATCTTTAGTTTCATACAAAGAGGCTTGTCTGAATAATCAATAATATAATAATCGCTTCATGTACATTATCATTCTATCTAATTAGTAAAAATAGAAAGTTTTTTTAATTATGAACTAATAAAATTAATTTATTACTATTTTTTAAGACGTTCTCTGGACTTAGAATATTCTGTTTATTCTTTCAAGACATCAGGTTCGCTTCCAAATAGCAGCGTCCTCCCTTTTTTTATTGCAGACGTCCACGAGACATTGAATACTGAGTAAATACATACAATACGACTTTTCACGATACATCGTATATGTGTGTGTGTATACATATATATGTGTTGTGCATGTGTGCATGCGCGCACTCGCGCGCGCGTGTATCCTGCGTGCAATTGCAAATGTATATGTGTCGCGTCTCGAGATTATCGTTAATCGCACACACATGTACACAGTTGTACGTTTTTCTTTCTTTTGGCTTTACACTCGATGCAATTTAATCAGTGGTCAATTCCGTCGAGTCAATCGGTGAGTAGATATTTGATCGCGAATAGTTTTGCACGCATAACGCAATTTTTTATTGTACGAATTTTAATATATTAACCCTCAGGAATCGTAAACAGTATAAAATTTCGTTAAATAAAGAGATACTAAAATTAGGATATTATAAAAACCGCACAAATATACATTTTATTAAGTTTTTGTATTAGCTTCCTAATATTCTTACACGACCTTGTTAAAAAGAATGATCGATATTAGAAAATTAGAAATTAAAAGATTGACTTGAAGAAGATAAGAAACATGTTATTATTTATTTGTTATATATAATAAGAGTATAAGAAACTTTATATTACTTATTATAACTATTATGTATGCAAAATTATCTTTAACATTCCACTATTATTTTAATATTCTAGAATCCAAATAATTAAACTCAACTGCTGAGGGTTAAAATATAAAAAATCAATAATTGTACATTGCATGATACTGTTTAAAATCACGTTATCCCAATTGGAAAAATTTTACGAAACTCATTTATATCTTTTCTTTTTTTCCGATGACCATGTAATTCAGATTACTTAATTTTTCTTTGCAGTTAAGTACCCACATTACTTACGCGAATGATACAAATTCTAGTTTATCCACATTTAATTTTTTATGACAACGCTTTAAAAATGGCAGTGTCGAAAGGATTTCTATCAAGATACTTTTAACAAAAATCCTTGAATATGTAGACGATATTGAGTGATTCAATATCCAAATCTTGAAAGAGATGTTTTTGTAGAAAAATATAATATTCTTCAATAAATTTCCATGTATCTTCAAGATATAATACTTATATCTTGAAAAGCGGGATATCGACTCACGACAGAGGTGTCTAGAAGTTAATTTTAAGTTAATAGAATACTTTGCTATTCTCTCTTAAGAACTGGTCTTGGGCCATGCTATCTTGGCGTCGATCCGCTTGTAGGCGAAAAGGCAGTGAGAGAGCTCCTGTGGGCATTCATGATCTCCGAGCAACGTTTCTAAAACAATTTCCGGCAAAAAATACAAGTAGTCATTATAAATTTGAATATATCATAATTTAAAAAATCAATATGCAATATTACATAATAATTTTTCACTGTTATTAGTGTAATTAGTAGATAATAATTAGTATTATTAATATTTAAAATTACTGTAATAATTATTTTTATGATGTTAACATTATAAAAATAATAACGAGCGTAATAAAAATAGAGATGTAACAAATAAAATAATAGTTAAAATAAAACAATCAATAAGAATATCTATTAATTATTTACAAATTCTACTATTGCACAACATTTTTCTATAATATATTTTATATTAAAGAGAAAATATAGAATATAATTTATTTCATAGTACTTCAAATATATTTATTTACATTAAATGCGCTCACCTTCCCCATGCACCAACTTGAAAAGCCCATAGTCCTGAGGATTTGTGCATCTAATCTTATGCGCAAGGATGCGGCAAATTTCTCTGGTATTCATGTTTGGTCGCACCGGAAGTGTTCTAGTATTTAAAGAACCATGCAACTCATCCGGTACCAAGATCCGCAACACAGACGAACAGTCTGGTGTTCCACATCCCTAAACAAAATGATATTCCCGTGAAAAAATGATTGAATTTGATATTATCAAATTTTCCTTAGATAAGATTTAATCCTATTCATTATTTACACAGAAGAGAAAGTTGTTAATTTTTGTTCGAATAGTCGATAGTCAATAAATAGAATTTATTTGGCTAATTATCAAAATTTTTCAATAATATCTAGGGCTGCTAGAAAAATTGAATTGTGTCTGAAATGATGATTTATAAATGAATATCACATATATTATGACTTCCTGTTATATCTAATAATCTACAAAACCAAATAAAACATTTTATTTTAAGACAATGACACGAGATTAAATGGTCTTGCGTGACAGATTGGACATTTAAGTATTATGATTATTTAATTGTAATTTACATCAACTTAATCCGGCTTACAAGATATAATCATCGATATTTATTCCTTACGTTTAACGTGGACATGGTGCTCTGGCTGGACTTAAAGGTCTTTAGAACGTGCACCGCACTCGACAGCGTTGTCAGGTAATAGCCGCCCTCGCCGCTCAAAAGGGAAGCATGTAGCAGGCCCCACATGTACTCGGCTTCGATCTCCGCGTCCACCACTTTACCGCGTACTAAAACCCAGATCACCAGCGGCAGAAGATCGTCAGCGCCCAGTGTAACATGCCTGCCCAAGTTAGCTTGCTTCACCTACGAAATCACAATTAAAACATTTCATATCATCGTATTACTTATGTTATTTTATTAATTACTAATTTCATTATATTTTTTATTTGTAAAATATAATGAAAACATTAGAAGAATATCAAAGAAATTAAAAGAATATCAAAACAGAGAAAACGTGTAATTTTTAATAAATGTATTATTTTGTAAATCTAATTTTAGCAATATTGTATTAAAAAATGACAAAAGTAATAATAATAAATACTAAAAAGATATATTAATAGAAAATATATTGTTATATTTATATATTCTATGAACAGTATTACGTTTATAAAACTTACAGAGTTGAAGATGGCCGAAATGGCTGCCAATAGGTGTTCTAGCTTCTCGAGTGGAGAATCGGCTCTCTGCAATCGCTCGATGTATTTGAGAATGCGCTCCAGACTCTCTTCCGAAGGGGTACGATTTTCGACTGCACGTGCAAAACAATCGAGATTTAGGTGCGATAAATTTCATCTCTTTCATTAATAAATTTGATAAATTTCATGAAGCTATTCCGATGCTCTCCGAAATTTTTTCTTCTTCTTAATTTGGGGAAATCTAGTTACCTGAACACCGAGGTCGTGAATGGTCTTGCCCTGGGCGTGTTGGATGTTCTCCGCCAGGGTCTGTAGCGCACCAGTAGCGAAATAATGTTCGATAAACAACCGGCATACGTGTTCCCGCAGGGGCCTCACCACCAGCCCCATCATCACATCCTCGAGAATGGCATCGAGATTGAGGAACTCGTTCGGCCGTAATTTCGATCTCTCATTTTCCACCTCGCTCTCGAATCCACGCTCGCCATGCTTCACCAAGTAATTCTTCATACCCGACATGAATTGCCGCATGTTGCGCATCACCACATGCGGCATCGCTTCCTTGCTCTCTCGCGTACATTGAATAAAGTTGTCGATATTCTGCGAGAAGGTTGTAGTCTTGTCTGCCGCAAGTTGAAGAGCGTAAGTTCTAATAGCTGCTCCGGTTCCATTCAGCTGATGGTCGCGATTTTTTGAAAGCGCTTGTACTCGTGGCGGTGCTGTAAAAGAATTTTTTATAAAGATTAGATGGAAGGAGAAATGGTCAATAATATTTTATATATTCCATATACTT